>JAJJWX010001949.1:0-357402 GCA_023529315.1 Papaver bracteatum
TAATCTTATTTATAGAAGATGAGTTCAACAAAAAAAAAACATATTTAGAAAAACAAAAAATAAAAATTACACTAAAAGAAAAGTAAATCAAAACAACGCTGGAATTGTGGATAAATAACATCTAATATAAAAAGAACGTGGTGGTTCTTTGATACTAGTTTATTAAAAGAGTAATTTAAACATTATACATTGTTGGTGACGTATACACCCTAGACCATATTCTGAACAATGACATTAGAAACATCATTCTCTATTTAAAGATTAAGATCAAGTCCTCCACATCCAAAATATTGTTGTTTTTATTATTAGGCTATCTTCATCACCAACAAATTAGTGACATTCACAATATCATTTTCAAATAATACTTGGTCTTCGGTAAGAACCACCATACTGATACGAATTCCATCTTGAATCATAATCAGATAAATTGGTGTAATTCCACACTGGTAATTTTAAAAAATATATATTATTTGTCACACTCGATATCGATAATCGCTAGTGGATTAACATATTCGTATATTATATCAAGTATGGATTTGTGAATGTATCCTTCCACTTATTTGTATAAATATAGTCACACATACAATGTTTTACCATCTTAGATATGATATCTAATCAAAATCGCATGGTTCGTTTAACAAAATGAGGGAATATGGTTATGATATTAAAATATAAATGATATTCTTTGCATAAGTTTGAAACTAGTGTTTGTTTCGTTCCGGATTCCGCCTGATGGCTATCCCCAGCCTTCACGTTAGGGATGGCCTTGAGATTTTTATGCCCAAAACATAGTTCCAAAGTGATTTATTTTTATTACTCAACCTAGTCATTATCCTTATCAACAAAGTATTAGTAAATAGTGATGTAGAATAAAAATAAAATTTCCCTAATGTTTGGATGCTATGTTCATAGAAGACGAAGTTTCTAATGCCATAAAGGATTTGGCAAAGGACACGGCTTCTTGGCCTAATGGGCACCCTATTATTTTTTTCTTGAAGTGTTGGAGTATTTTGAAGAGTCAATAAAGATAGTAACACAAAAGTTTTGTATTCATGGTTATATAGATGCTAGGAATAACTCAATTTATATATCCTTAGTCCCTAAATGAGATAGTATTGAGATCAAAAAAGGTTGGAGACCTATTTTCCTTCTCACTAGTCTCTACAAAATTATCTTGAAGGTCTTAAATTCCAAATTAAACTTAATGATGAACAACCTTATTTCTCCAGTGCAATGTGCTTATATTGAAGGAAAACAGATTATGGATAATTTCCAACGAATTGATGGACTTAAGATTAAATCCAGGTAAACCTAGTCTGATTTGAAAAATAGACTTAGAAAAATCTTTTCACTAGTGGAAAAAGACGTTTTAAGATTGTTGGAAAGTGTCTTATTAGAGCATTATACAACACTTTTAAGTTGCCGCTGAAAGTGCCGTAGATTCAATGTCTTTTTATGGAACGACACTTTCAAGTTGACTCAGAATTGCGACAATTTCAAGCTGTCTCTACATACGATAATTAGATAGCGTCGTAAAGTTAATTTTATATTATAAAAAAAAAACTGAAATTCAGTTGAATTCCAAAACTTATTCAGCTGATTGTCGTGTTTCTAACTGGGTTGAAATAATTCCGATTGAAACTCAAATTTGCTGTAAAATAGAGCTTGGATTATAACTCCAAATGGCCATTCTGGTTTACACAATTCAATCGACACTTAGGTTCAAAATTACAAAAATAAACAAACAAAAGGAATAAAATCCTAAATTCATTAGCTCACTATATACAAGTCATATCTAAGTTCTAAGGTTCATTAAGATAACTGCAAACCAGAAAAACATTTGGATACCGAACATAACACTACTTCAGAATAGCACACATGCAATAGAGAAACGGTATCAACATCAGTTAACTTAAACCTACCAAGCCTACATGGAACAAAGAAAAGTTGACCATCATGTAGAAGGTTTAAATGACAACTTCTAATAACTTAAAATATCTCAAGCACAAAAACTACAAAACTTTGACACTATGCTAAAAATAGCCTATCTACTTTTGCTTTATAATATTAACTAAAAAATGTCAAATACTTTATGGATATCTTCCTTCATCTCTTAAAGGAAATTTCTTATGCTTAACAATGTTGTTTCATAGATAATAAGAAAACAAAAAAAGAAACATCGAAGAGAATATTAAAAAACAGGGCCAGTGACAAAAGTTTTCCTGAATAATAATAAGTGGTGGATGGATATGCATTTGCTAGGAACACAACACATAGAAGGATCCATGAAATCCTGAATAAGAGGAGGTGTGGCATTTGTTGTAATTGAATCTTGCCATTTGCATCATAGTATCTATGGATCCATGCTGAGAAAAATAACACAAGTGAAAACAAAGATTAACATCAGATTCCCTATATACCCACTGATTATCAGATAATAGGAATTCATTAAAATCACAATTTCCACAACAACTACAAATAACAAAAAGTTAATTTAGTAGTGGGATCTAGCTAGTTACTAATTGAAATAAGCAATGGTATCACAGAAAAATTTAGAACTATACCTGTACGTGACCATTTCAGAAAAAAAAACACATCGACATTGAAAGACTCAGTTATGGAGGAAAAGGGCAAGGAAAATATATATTTGATACATAAGTGCTAGATTAGAACAATAAAAAAGACTTAGTAAAGATGAATGCAAAATTTTAAACAAGTCCAACTTATAAGGTAGCACTTCGAAGTGATTTCTTTCTAATATATTTTTAAATCTAATATAAAATATTAATATTTCTAAATTCTTGTCGTCCATTTTAAATTAAAAAGATCACGATATCTTTCATCTTTTAATAGATGTTTTTTCTAAAAGAATTGGTAATGCAATCTCTTTGGCTATTGATCTATCGTTTTTGTGGATGATTATATTTGCAACCGTTAATCGTTACTACCAACCTCTGTATAGTTTCATCCATGAATTTCTACCCAACTACAAGAAATATGTTAGAATGGGATTGAAACTTATCTTGGTGATCGCTAGGTTTAGCAACAAGTATCTGTATGTTTCTGTCGTGGTGGTTTCAATTACCATAGTCTCTCCGATCAATATAAATATGCTCATAGATAGAACGGGTTTCCCCAAAGGTGCTACCGAAGGGTTTTTGATTCTAATCGTCAAATTCACATTTGATAAGATACATGATCCTTCTAAAGTTTCTTATGCTCGCATTATTTGGAGCTTAGTTTGCCGTGTCTTCTGTGGCTTATCCCTTTTCTCAGAAACTAATGGCTTATTACCAAAAATTTAATCTAAATAGTAACAGAGGAATCCAATGAAGTAGTAGATGTAATTTCAGAAGTACTTGATGAAATGGTATAAATTGTATCTGTTTTCAATAATGCTTGGAACAAAAGAGATGTTGTTAATGGTATATTGGAAAAAATTCATGTTCCGTTTAAGGTTGTTCTTTTATTTTTTATTTTTGTTGCTATATCATTAGTTGTTTGATCAAATCAATAATGTATTGTGTTTTCATTTTGTTAAGTTTGTTGAAGTTGATATGTGATAATGGATCTACAATGTAATCAAACAACTACTATCAAATATATATGTGAGGGTAAAATCCTTTTGTTCATTAATTGTGTCTTGATATCATCTTTTATGATATTTTATGGATTGAGAAAATATCAAACAAAATTTCTAAAAATGTTTTGTTTTCTAGTCTAATCTTTCTGTATCAAAAATGGTAAAATATAGCCATCTTAAGTGACCACCACGGCTACCTCCTCTCTAGCACGCGATCTTTTGTATGTATTTTGATATGCCAAATGCATTCCTATTGCTAAAACAATTATGATGAACATGTTTTTATATTTTTTAAGAATTAGAATGTAGATGTTTTCACGTTGAAATAAATTATCTTTCAATGTAAGTATCTTTCTCTTCTTCTATATTATCAATATATGTATCGGTTTCTTTAATATATTTTTTTCTTTTTAGTCAATAATAAAAAATAAAATAAAATAAAAACTTACTTTTATTAAAACCATAAATGTAACTGGCAATACCTTCATAGCTACTTTTGGTTAAATGGATCTTATTGACCCATGATGTTCTGTTGTTTGTAGGCAAACGTTAGTGTATCATGGTGTATGGTATAAAGATGTTACATTTAATTAAAGATTTGATTTACCACATCAACAACAAAAAAAACCAATTATTTCTCCGAATTATGCTAGAAACATTGGAATGTCCCATTTTATGGATCATTAACGCTGACACAATACAATATCTGTTTCAGTGCATCCTATGAAGGCGATGAAACTCAAGAACAAAAAATTTCTTTATACGACAAACTAAGAGATTAAATAAACTAGTAACTGGGTTTGAAGTGCAACTTTTCATAGAACGGGGGCGTTCAAGGTAACTAGTGTACAGTTTTCTCAAGAAGCTGCCATAAAATAAAAAAAATAAAAAACACCAAAACACATTTAGAATAAAAATACTATCCCCAGAAATGTGCGAAGAAAATGGACAGTATCAACTATCTGTGGTGGAAATCTGGGTTCACAGGAATGAGTCTAGTTAATGTATCATCGAGATTTGATGGTACCAACTATCTGTGGTGGAAATCCACTATGAAGTATTTTCATTGGTTACACGATTTTAGTACTTGGGTATTATTCGTTGATGCATTTGATTTTACATGTATATTAGGTGGTTCATATTTTAGCTGGGTTTTGAACTCTTTAAACACAAACACTTTGGTAAGTATGCCCTTTGGGGATCTGCATTACCATCCCCTGCCTGATTGCAAACCAGTGTCTTCCACATGTCAAGAATGAGGATCCGATAAACTATCTTCCGACTTTCATGTTCAAAACAAGTTTCAAACTATTTTGGGAACATTGCAGCTATATATGGAACCATCTGATAAAAACTTCAGCAGTAAACTGCACCTAAGGAAAATTTTAAACAAACAAAATTACAGAAAGGGAGAAATTCCCCTCTGCTTTCGAGGTTCTACACGTTATTTGCTAGATAATGTTTAGGGAGGTAAGATTCTCCCACGCTCTATTTTCTCACTATTTCACACTTTCGGCACTAATTATTTTTACAAAAACGAAACGGTAGTGTATTTGAAACTAATATTTTGGGGTTATGCTCGTGATATAGATATTTACATATCTATAAAATATGAGCTCAGTAATGCAATGCTGGTATATGATGAGAAGAAATTTTCAAAGTTTTTTTTCCCATGAAAACATGGGATGTATGTTGTGTGTCACTGCTTTGTAATGGAAAATTGTAGTTTTTCGGCTTCCTTATGGTGTGTTGGATAGTAGTGAAACTCTTTTATCTCTTGACTCCTCTACAAAAATGAAGCTAACAATAATTCAAATCAATCAAAGATGTTTCAAGAGTTGTAAATATATTTTCACTTTATTGTTTGATCACTGGAGTCATAAAACCAAATAAAATCCATATAACACATGAACCAACTGGAGTGTCCATTTTTATGTCGCACAAACCGCGTGACTAACCTACTTGGAAACAGATAGGGGTATCACGGAAAGAGAACTTACCACCTACTTACCACTCGCACTACTTTTCCTATATCCCACCCTCTCACAGTAAATCTGTTTTTCAAAATGGCTTGCTGGTCTTCGAATGGCCATGTTCAGTCTTTGTACTATTCATCCTCCATGTTGTTACACTCTGGCATGTCATAATGCTCTCATGCCACATTGACCAGATTGTAAGTGGGATTTGGTCGGAAGTTTATCCTCCAAAATCGTCCATCAAGGATAAAAGAAACTAGTGATCACTAGTGCAATTCCAAATATCGAATTTAAAATCAAATTGGAATCCTGGTTTGATCAAATAATTAAAGGGTTCTTTTCCTACTATATTTTCTCTGATCACTTTAAAATTGTTCCATAGTTGAAAAATGCTTAGACTTTACATTTTTCAAATCTCGACCATTGGGATCATTTCAAATTCTCGCCACATTTTCCAAGCCCAGCCATACGTTTACCTTGGACCAAAAAAAAAGAAAGGATGTTTACCTTGTCAGTCACCTGTAACCGACTTGTAATGTCAGTTTCTAAGTACCACATACGCTTGTCAGTCTCTCCAAACAGAAAAGTATCATTCCCTTGACATTAAACGGCCCAGTATTTCATGACAGCCCAAACAAAATATACTCCCTATGCTCCAAAAGAAACTAATTTTGAGGCTGACAAAAATGTTTTGAGGCATACTCAAGGTTCGGCTGACAATCTGTGTTTTTGCCTAGGTTAGGCTAACAACTCAAGGTTGGGCTGATAACTTTCCAGCCGGACTTACCCAAATGTATGCCTCAAAACATTTTTGTATGTTTCAAAACAGGTTTCCTCCAAAAGTCCAAACGACGCGAAATCTCTGTCATTTATGCACGAGCCCAATCAGTGCTCCTGTCAGTTCTGTAGTGCTGACAAACTAATTGGTTTTGGTTTTTTTTTTGTCGAAGTAAAACTAATACGATTCGATCAGATTTCATTGCATCCAAAAGAGTGATTATATGATTGTTTGCAAGAAAATTAAGGTTATCAAGATGCTTTCACACTTTTTTATTTTTTGGGTCAAAAAGAAATTTCATTGAAAAAATGAACTTAAGGGGTACCTTAACCCAATGATTACAACGAACAAAAAAGGGGAACCGAAAATGGAGTCGGCTACCCAAGAAAACAAACAAAAAAATTACTGAGGATGGTATAATGAATCCCATAAGGATATCACCATATTTGTCGTAAGCCCTAACAATTTTGTATTCGATTCGACCCAAAAGAAAGATTGTAATTTGATATATCTAATGAGGCTTGCCAAAGTTTTCTTTTTGTTATCGAAGGTTCTTGCATTTCTCTCTTTCCATATACACCACCATATAGCTACCGGTGTATTATTCCATATTCGACTAAGTCTTTCATCTCCCCAATTAAACATCCAAGTCTTCATAGATGTAACGACATTCGGGTCGTATGACCATCCAAAGTGGCACCCTTCAACAAAGTAATCCCAAATTCTCTGCATTCTCCAACAACCATAAAACAAGTGTGAACTCGATTCATCATCATCACGAAAACGACATAAACTAGAGACATCCATACCTCTTCTTCAAAGTTTATCCGACGTCATTACCCGATCATGAGAGAGAAGCCAAATAAAGAAATTGATTTTGTGAGGGTACTCGTTACTCCAAAAAACATTGATTGGATAATCCGGCTCACCTTGATTGTCGTTGTCTTTCACACTTTATTCTCATAATATCTCATATCCAAAATTCAGCATAATTCGAAATACCGATCTTAATTTCAACCGTCAACTTTTAATGGATGATATTTAAGGGGTATATGATATTGTTACACATCTCGAATTGTGATCATTTTTCATAGGATTGTACAATCTCATAAGAGGAATGTACCGTCTAAATATTATATTTAAATTTATTGTTTGGGTTTCGCAGAGAAAAATATCAAATCATGTATGATATTGTCTATCTAAGAGTGTCCATAGTCCATAAATCCTCCCTATATGAGAAAACCATATTGATCATTGAAGAAGATCTAAATGAAAAGAGCTACAAAGCTCCATGTGGAGGTTTGTTCAAAAATGAAAAAAAAAAAAAAACAAACAAACAAACAAAAAACGATAGTAGGGAAAGAAACAAAGATTACAAGAAAAGAATATAAACATGGAAGCAAAGGTAAATTACCTAAACAACCAAACCCAATGAAAACTCCAAGCATGAATAGATGTTTTTATCTCCTTATTATAATCCTAGACCCATAGGAACATAGTAAACCCAATGTAAACTCCAAGCATGAATAGATGTTTTTATCTCCTTATTACAATCCTTGGCCCATAGGAACATAGTAATAGTTTTCACTTGAATTGCAATATTTCGATCTTTTGTGATCTTATTATTAAATATATTGATTTTTTTCCTTTGAAATGATCCAAATTTTGGTGTACAGAAATATCTTCAATCTTGGTATTTTCTTTAAGAGTGTGTAATTGGCACTGGTGGACTTTAGGGTGGAGTGAAGTTGGGGGAGGTAGTTGGAGGAGGTAAATCAAATTATCCTTGTTTGCCATAATTTTTCAGGGAGGAGTTGATTTTCTTGTCAACTTATTTTCTTTCCATCGGTGGAGAAGAAGACGACACCCAACCCCATGGAAGTTCCAATCAATTCCTTCTTTCCTCCCATATATAACCCAAATTTTTCATCTTTTATCTTTCCTTCCCATTCTTTTCTCTTTACTGAAGATTCCAGCTGTGAGAAGAAACTCCCAATCTGTGTAAATCTCGAGTTTTCCCATGATTTCATGATTGATTATTATTCTTCCTCTGATATTCTTCTATTAAATCATATTTTGATGAATTTATACAAAATTTTCAGACCAAATAAGTCAGATTAGTAATGATTTGTAAGCCTAATTTAGAGAAAGAGAATTTTCATGATCAAAAGTTTTTTTCAGTTCAATAATGAACTTAATTTTCTTTCCCCCCTCTAATCTCCTGATTTTCATATGTATTAATCGAATGGAGATTTAATTTCATAGAAAACCAAATTCAAGATTTAGTTCCCTGGTTTTCTGATTTATTTTCTAATTTTCATAGAAATCAAATTAGATTACCACTAACGGGATGAAACCTTTCTTTCGCTGAGAACTACACATTTTAACCTTAACCTGATTCCTTCATTCAACATTGTTTCCAAACAATATATATTGAACTGTAGTCAGTTGATTTTCTAGGTAGTTGGATTCTTAGGTTTTTTGAAGTTTGAACTTCCTAGAAAATAAATTCTAGTTAATGGTGCCAAACGTACACTAAGGGTCTTTGAATTCCATCACTGAAAAAGATGCTCAAGAAAGTTTGATCTTACCATGACCAATTTGTCTTCTATAGAAGAATGTTTCATACATTATCCTATCATATATTATTTATTATATGATAAAACAACTTAACTAAATTTGTTTGTTGTTTAACTTTTCATTGTCATTTTCAATTTATCCATCATCATTTGTATCAATTATTATCGTTTACTTCACACCAAGTATATTGTATTTTTTTTCCTTATAAAAAAAGTTATCTATGATATAATATGATCAAAATAACTTTTTAGTTAATACTAATTAGAATTAGAATTTTATCATCTTTAAAAAAAAGATAATGTTATATTGAGAGGAAAAAAAAACAATTACAGATAAGAGCTGCTCTTAAACCTCACATATGAAGAACATACTCCCAATGAAATAAAGCTTGATTAACAGTGACATGAGAAAATGCATCATCCTCAAAGCACCAAAGTAAGATATTCTGCTTTACCAACATAATAATTTCCTCAACCACCCGTTCTCTTCCCCCATGATTCCTTCTATTTCTCTCGGTCCAAAAAAGCCAACACACTACATATAACACCTTCCACCAAATCAGTTTACACCTACCTTTCAAGTTGTTCAAAGACCAAGATTTAAAGTGGTTCTTCACTGAATTAGTAGGGACCCAAGATATCTTGAATGCCTTTATAAAGTAGCACCACACTTCATGGGAAAAAGAGCAACCAACAAATAAATGATCACCACATTCCTCCTCCCTTTTGCAGAATAGACACAAAGTACTTTCAATGTCCATCCTTCTATGTCTGAGCATTGTAAAAGTTGGTAAAGAGTCATGAAAAGTATACCATAACATGAAACTCACCTAAGCAGGGACCCCTTTCTTCTAAAGAAATTTATTAAACTCCCATGATGTGTTATCTTGAACCAAAAGTTCATAGCACTTCTTAACTGAGAAATATTTCATAATATCCTCCACGTCATTATCTTCATTCAAACCATGTACAGGCCCTAGCTCATTACATAACATGTCCCATTCAATTTTTTTCATGGTGGTATAATCTTCTTCTCACCTGACATCTCAGTCTCCCATTGTCATTCATCTCCCAAACTGAAGCATTCTTATTGCTCATTGCCATAAAAATTGCAGGATACTTATTCTTTAGAGGAACAGAAGTAGTCCATCTATCAAACCAAAATCTTACTGACTTCCTATTATTCATCTTAGTCTCCACCTGGTCATCCAAAAATGAAGCTGCTTTTAGAATACACTTCCAATTACTTCTACCAACAGGTGTACAATCATCAGTTGGCAAACCAACATAAGCAACATTCCTAAGTTTTTGCTGAACTATTATCCTCCATAAGGCTCTATTTTCATTGACATATCTCCAAAACCATTTTCATTTTAAAGATTTACTTGTGCATCTTATATTTTTAACCCCTAATCCACCTAGATGTTTTGGTTTACAGATCTTAATCCAAGATACCCAACACATCTTCCTTCTCTCTTCAGAAGAATCCCATAAAAAATTCCTCATTAGTTTATTGAGCTTCTTCTCCACACTAACAGGCAAAGGAATTAGAGAAATAAAGTATACTGGAAGAGATGATAAACAACTTCTAATAAGGACTAATCTTCCATATTTTGATAGAAATCATTCCTTCCAACTTACCAATTTAACTTCCATTCTTTTTATCACTTCATCCCAAACACTAGTACATCTTGCAGTAGCACCAATTGGAAAGCCCAAATATTTAAAAGGAAGCTGCTCCACTCTACAACCCATCTCCAAAGCCAAAGCACTAATAACTTCATCAACATAAACATTAATCATAGAAATCTTCTCTAGATTCAATTTCATACCTGTCAACAGCTCAAAAGAAGTAAGAATAATCAACAACCTTCTGACCTCCTTAACATTTGCATCCACAAAAAGTAAAGTATCATCTGCAAACTGCAGATGAAAGATAATTGTTCCTTGTTCTTCCACTTGAAACCTCGTAATCTTCTTTCTCAAAACAGCATCATCCACCAGTTTTGACAAAGTCTCCAGCACCAGAAGAAACAAAAATGGAGAAAGGGAATCTCCTTGTCTTATTCCTTTTGAAGGCTTAAACTTCTCAAAAGACTACCAATTCACCAACACAGAAATATAAGAAGTAGACAAACACCATTTGATCCAAGAAATCCACCTCCCACCAAAGGTATGTTTTTCTAAAATTCTCAGCAGAGCACTCCATCTTACATTATCAAATGCCTTCTCCATATCTATTTTACACAAAATACCAGGATTCTTAGACTTCAATATACTATCAACACACTCATCTGTAGTAAGTGCACCATCCAGTATTTGTTTACCTTTTATGAAAGCACCTTTAAATTCTGAAACTAATTTATGCATCACCAACTTCAATCTATTAGACAAAACCTTTGAAAGAATTCTGTTGGCACTTCCCATAAGACTCAAAGGCCTATAATCCTTGGGAGAACAAGAATCTTCCTTCTTTGGAATTAAAGTAATAAAAGAACAATTTAACCTCTAGTCCCACGAGCCAAATTTAAAGAATTCATCCATAAATCTCATGAAATCATCCTTAATAATATTCCAACACACCTTATAAAACTCCATCGAAAACCCATCTGTACCTGGTGATTTATTAGCTCCAAAGAGTTTTACCACCTCATAGACCTCCTCCACCGAAAAACCCTTCTCCATCTCCATCTTCTCCTCCACATTAATCTCAGTAAAATGCAAATTATCCATCGGGAAAGAAGCATCATTTTTCTCCAAGTAAAGAGCTTCATAATAACTTCTCATTTCATTTTTAATGCTTTCTTGATCAAAACATTCCAAACCATCTATATCCAACTTTACGATTGTGTTCCTCTTTTTCCTTGCACTTGTAATCTCGTGAAAATATGAAGTATTAAAATCCCTAAAAGGATAATTTTATCATCTTTGATAATGATAAAGCTTAATTTAAAGCAACAATTTTGATTGCTTAAGCCAGCCTATGTATATGAAGGAGAAAAATTAAAAGATAAGCACCACAAATCCCTAAAAGGATAAAGTTCTAAACTAGTCGGAATAATAAAAGCATGTCGTGAATTCTCTTCAAAATGCTTTTTCATATTCACCCACTCAGTAATAATTGCAACGGTAAATCCTTCAAATGCACCCTTAACAAATCATGTTCGGCCTTGTTTCATTTTCATTCCTAATAAAGTAGACCAACTTATCCGTTGACCCAATTAAGTGATTCCATCTTCTACTTCACTCCGAGTTAAGCTTCGCATTTCTTGTAAAACTTCGCCAATATCACCACCGATTTCGGTATATAAAGAAACATCACAAAAGAAGAAAAAAAAAAGAACATCAAAAAGTATGCTTATCACAACATCCTCTATGATGAAAACTATAAAACCCTTCATAGTTCCTTTTATTAACCAAGTCATGTCCTTGAACATATTCATAGCTACTGAAGACTCAAGAATTATTACCTAACACATGGAACTAAAATATAAATATTTTCTGCATTGTTAATCCAAAAATAAGTAATAAAACTTTAAGACCAATCCCCACATTTTTGTTTGTAGTTAGCAAGCTAGGAGAAGCGGTGTTAGCCCAGTTGGCCAGGAGCCTGACTCTCAAGTAAGAGGTCAGCGGTTCGAGTCTCCGCTCAAACATTAACAAACTAACATTAACATAACATTCTTTACCAATCGAAAAAAAAAAAAAAAAAAAAAAAAAAAACTAGGAGAAGCGGATGAAATTGTGGAGACTTTGGTAATAAAACTGGATAAATATAAAAAATATTCATAAAATATAAGATAATGAAGTTTGTTATAAACCAAGTTTATTTACTAAGATGCCCTTAGTGTCTAAGTTTAGGGTTTACATATCTTGGACACCAAGTCTTCTATCTATATAAATAGAGGCTTAAACATTGTATTCTACATCCATATGAATAAGAAATCTCTCTCTCTTCTCCCTTTACTTTGTGTCTTCTTTTCTTCTTATTCTATATTAAAATACGTTATCAGCACGATCCTCTTCGGTTATCCCTTGGTTAGAATGATTATAGAATTGATGAGAAGTAATCTGTTGATTAGAAGAAGAGATGGATAATCCATGAGAAGTTAATTTTGAAGAACTACCACATTCCAATTCACAATCAGTCAATGAATCCAATTCCAAACTTCTGCGAATTAGTGCTGAAGATTCTGGACAGGAATAATCTTCTTCATCATCTGTAAGAATTGAATCTGAATCAGAGATTGAAGTTTTTGGCGGGAGACTGTAATCATCATATCCAAATCTGGAAACTGCTGATGAAGCATATGAAATAAATCTTGCTGGTGTTGATGACGAGATATATAATCTATGAGAACTTTTACATGATGTTTCCAAATCGCTGGTCTCACCGGATTGAGATGTTTTTCGCCGTAAAATCGAGAATTCCGTACAATCGAAGCTTGAGTTACGAACTTGTGGTGAAGACTCAGGATAATCTTCATCATCCGTCCGAATCGGCGATTCATAATCGATATATGAACTGGGACTCCTGCTGGTGCTCTCACTAGAACTACATTGTTCCTCTTTCAGCATTTTCAGGAGACTTGAGAATCCAATTAAGTAATAATCATGGAAAGATCACTAGAATTACAGATGTTCATACACTAAACACTCTCCAATGGAAACTCTCAGATGAGAAGAATCTTTCGGTCGAGAGAAACAATTACAGATGGCGAGAGGAGAGAGGATTTAAAACGATAAATAAAATTTTGAAAATGTAGTTTTAGTACTAAAAGCAAGCTTGCCGGAGACGAGTCTTTCTTCATTCCTGTTCTTGGAAGAACTGGGACCATTCCGTTACGTGGCATTATAATGCAACTAATACCGTTGATTTTCGATCTTGTGGCAGTGCATTTTTCATATATACAAAAATCTCCCACCACCAACACAATTATATATATATTTTCCGAAAAAGAGGCAAGCCTCGAATACATTGATGATAATACTTTGATTCAAAATTGGAATCGGTTACGGGACTGACTAGGATATTTTCATCAATTACAAGTATTTCAAACTGACAAAAAACACAAGCACAAGCAAACAACTTACAATCAATAACAACACCACAATTTTCTAATCATTACAGACAAATTTTTAAATAGCTGAACAAGTTTAAATGGCCTGATTTGGGTTAACAGTAACTCATACAAATCATATAACAACACTACAATCAATAATGATTATGTTAGGATCCAAAGATTAAACCATTTCTCGAGGATTTTTCTAAAAACATGGTAAAACATATGAAACCGTTGTCTGTGCATTAATATATAGAAAAATCTCTCACCACCAACATAATTAGGAGTACCGGAAATGTGCATTTACGGGAGAAAAGAATTTTGGAGAAAAAAACTATCAAAGGATTCTGATTCCGCTTATTAAGTATGGTTAGAAGCTCGATTAGTTAAATTCAAACTAAAATAGTTATAACCAAAAACACATTAACTTCAATAATTTAAAAAGTTTTTCTCATTTAAGATCTTTCGTTATTCTCTATAACAATAGGCATGGAAGAGCTGGAAAACAAATACAGAATCAACTCACTCTAAGAAAGGTAAATAAATTAAAACCAAAGAAATTTAAAATAATTACAACATCCCAATTAGAAATAACTTTGTTTATAGAGGAGATTGGAAAATGTAACATATTTTAACATACTTCTAAAGTTGTACGAGTCATGATTCTAGTCAATACTTTGATTCTTAAATTCGATTCCAATCATATTCGTATAACCCGAGTCATTATTTTGACATTCGATTGTATGAATTCAGAAAGATTCTTACCAAGATGCTTGAAAAATGTTTGTTCCAACATACCAATTAAAAGTACAGATCCTTATTCTCTACATTGTCAACCAATGAGTCCACTAAATAACCTAGTAGTTTTTTTTGATCCAAACATCCCATCGAATATCGAATGCATAAATACTTCAGATATTTCTACGTGAGATTCATTTTTTCAAGTGTTTTTAGGTCATTTTTAACACACCATGGGAAAAAGGAAAAAGAAAAACTGGCTCTACTAGGTGGACTTGCAAATGGACTCTTTTCAGGTTATATCTCCTCACTGGAAGATGGGGAGATTATAGTGCTTGCGGGAGCTGGTACCAGTAATTGAATTTTTTTTCAAGATATGCATACACTGAAAATTTTTGTGGGATCGTGAAAATCTAAATATGGTAGAATACTAAAATAAATGATGGTGGTTGTGAAACCCTTTGCAGAGGAATATATCCATATGTGATTGGTCGGCATACAATCCAAATAAGATTGGATTAGTTTCTCAATTAATGCAATTTTGGATCCAAGACATAACACCTTAACCGTGCAAGCCTAAATTTTAAAGTTACAGGTTGGTGTAGTCTTCATGCGTTATATAATAAATATGATCGTTATAAAAACGATTTGAGGGTTTGATTTTAATTTTCTCAAACCCCGGGATTGATTCAAATTTTTTTTGTTCTCCTTGTATTTTGGCTTGGTAGTCCTTGAAGGAATCGTATTTCATTTAAACAAGAAATGTGGTTGGGAGCATATTCAAATTTATAATCCTTGTTGGATTTAAATTATATTATGGCAGCCACCTGACTCGATTATGTTAGGATGAATAATCCTCTATGTGTTTTTAGAATATTGGTAATAAACCAATAATCCGGATTAATTAGTTGATGTTATCAAATTTATGGGTCTCTTGAGTCTTTAAAAACACAAAAATCCACGCTTTAGCGGCATAAATACTATTTTTGTATTCTCTTTCTTAAATCTGCAGTTAGAATTATGCTTAGCTTAAACTCATTTTTCAAATAGAGTTATTATTTTGATGCTTGTCTTTAGTAAAACACATATAGTTGAGTTAGCATCCATAAAATAGTCAAAAGTTGTACTCTTTTCCCTTCGCTTCAGATTTTGTCCCATGTGGTTTTTTTGACAAGGTTTTGATGAGGCAACATCTTGTTGACGTTTAAATTTCTTTTAGTGTTGATATTTGTGCTCTTTTTTCTTCATACAGATTTTTCCCATTGGGTTTTACTGGAAATGTTTTAGTGATGCAATTTATTCAACATGGTGGTCATCCAAGGGGGAGTTGTATAATTTCTATTATTTGGTGGATTCCCACCATTAACTAGGTCATTTTGTTAGACCAAATCAACATAACAATCCCTTAGTAATTTGGATGTCATTCCAATCCACATAAGGTATCACCACAAATTCAGTTTTGTTTACTTATGGTAATCTATCTACATCTTGGATCTATGTTGAAGAAACTACATCAACAACTTTTGCAAATCATCTCGGGAAGCTAGCAATCCATGACACAATTTCTCAATGTGTTGAAGAAGAATGTAGACTCCGCAAAAGTATTAATCGAAGGCATTACTGCTTTTGCAACACAAATGAAGACTTCATCAACTATCCGACAACTTCATGAAAGCACAGTCCTCTTCTGCATTCAAGAAATTCGTTCTTCAAAATTGGAAAGTTTCGACTCAAAGATTTGCTCGCCAAGATTTGACTAAAGTATTTATCAGGGGGAGCCCCATCATCAAATTAAGGTGCATTCACTGGACTTTATCACATTGTACTCTTTTTCCTTCGTCAAGGTTTTGTCCCACTGGGTTTTATTTGTCAAGGTTTTAATGAGGTAACATATGTGTGTCCAACGCTGTGTTAGTCTTTACATTCTTATGCAATTTCAGGTTTTTCTCTTTTGAGTTTTCCTGATATGCTTGTACTGACTTGGCCACAGTGGTCATCAGGGGGAGTGTTATAAACCAAATTTATTTACTAAGATGCCCTTCGTGTTTAAGTTTAGGGTTTACATATCTTGGACACCAAGTCTTCTATCTATATAAATAGAGGCTTAAACATTGTATTCTACATCCATATGAATAAGAAATCTCTCTCTCTTCTCCCTTTACTTTGTGTCTTCTTTTCTTCTTATTCTATATTACAATAAAGTTCACATTATAACTATTAATAATCTTATTTATAGAAGATGAGTTCAACAAAAAAAAATATTTAGAGAAACAAAAAATACAAATTACACTAAAAAAGAAAAGTAAATCAAAAGAATGCCAAAACAACGCTGGAACTCTGGATAAATAACATATAATATAAAAAGAATGCGGTGGTTTTTTGATACTAGTTTATTATAAGAGTAATTTAAACATTATACATTGTTGGTGACGTATACACCCTGGACCATATTCTGAACAATGGCATTAAAAACATCATTCTCTATTCGAAGATTAAGATCAAGTCCTCCACATCCAAAATATGGTTGTTTTTATTATTAGGCTATCTTCATCACCAAAAAATTAGTGACATTCACAATATCATTTTCGAATAATACTTGGTCTTCGGTAAGAACCACCATACCGATACGAATTCCATCTTGAATCATAATCAGATAAGTTGGTGTAATTTCCCACTGGTAATTTTAAACAATATATATTATTTGCCACACTCGATATCGATAATCGCTAGTGGATTAACATATTTGTATATCATATCAAGTATGGATTTGTGAATGTATCCTTCCACTTATTTGTATAAATATATTCACACGTACAATGTTTTACCATCTTAGATATGATATCTAATTAAAATCGCATGGTTCCTTTAACAAAATGAGGAAATATGATTATGATATTAAAATATAAATGATATTCTTTGTATAAATTTGAAACTAGTGTTTCTTTCGTTCCGGATTCTTCTAGATGGCTATCCCCAGCCTTCACGTTAGGGATGGCCTTGCGATTTTTATGCCCATGACATAGTTCCAAAGTGATTTATTTTTATTACTCAACCTACTCATTATCCTTATCAACAAAGTATTAGTAAATAGTTATGTAAAGTAAAAATAAAATTTCCCTAATGGTTGGATGCTATGTTTATAGAAGACGAAGTTTCCAATGCCATAAAGGATTTGGTAAATGACAAGGCTTCTTGGCCTAATGGGCACCCTATTTTTTTTTTCTTGAAGTGTTGGAGTATTTTGAAGAGTCAATAAAGATAGTAACGCAAAAATTTTGTATTCATGGTTGTATAGATGCTAGGCATAACTCAATTTATATATCCTTAGTCCCTAAATGAGATAGTATTGAGATCAAAAAAGGTTGCAGACCAATTTTCCTTCTCACTAGTCTCTACAAAATTATCTTGGAGGTCTTAACTTCCAAATTAAATTTAATGGTGAACAACCTTATTTCTCCAGTGCAATGTGTTTATATTGATGGAAAACAAATTATGGATAATTTCCAACGAATTGATGGACTTAAGATTAAATCCAGGTAAACTTAGTCTGATTTGAAAAATAGACTTAGAAAAATCTTTTCATTAGTGGAAAAAGCCGTTTGAAGATAGGTGAAAAGTGTCTTATTAGAGCATTATACGACACTTTTAATTTGTTGCTGAAAGTGGCGTAGATTCAATGTCTTTTTTTGGAACGACATTTTCAAGTTGACTCAGAATTACGACAATTTCAAGCTATATCTACATACGATAATTAGATGGCGTTGTAGAGTTCATTTTATATTATAAAAAAAATCGAATTCATCCGAATTACAAAACTTATTCAGCTGACTGCCATGTTTATAACTGGGCTGAAATAACTCCGATTGAAACTCAAATTTACTGTAAAATAGAACTTGGATTATAACTCCAAATGACCATTCTGGTTTACACAATTCAATCGACACTTCGGTTCAAAATTACAAAATAAACAAACAAAAGTAATCAAATCCTAATTCATAAGCTCACTATATACAAGTCATATCTAAGTTCTAAGTTTCATTAAGACAACTACAAACCAGAAAACCATTTGGATACTGAACAGAATACTACTTCAGAATAGCACACCTGTAATAGAGAAACGGGATAAACATCAGTTAACTTAAACCTCCCAAGCCTACATGGAACAAAGAAAAGCTTACCATCATGTAGAAGGTAGAAATGACAAATTCCAATAACTTAAAATATCTCAAGCTCAAAAACTACAAAACTTTGACACTATGCTAAAAATAGCCTATCTACATTTCCTTTATAATATTATTAACTAGAAAATGTCAAATACTCTATGGAGAACTTCCTTCATCTCTTAAAGGAAATTTCTTATGCTTAACAATTTTGTTTCATAGATAATAAGAAAACAAACAAAAGAAACACCGAGGAGAATATTAAAAAAACAGGGCCAGTGACAAAAGTTTACCTGAATAATAATAAGCGGTGGATGGATATGCATTGCCTAGGAACACAACACATAGAAGGATCCATGAAATCTTGAATAAGAGGAGTTGTGGCCCTTTCTTGTAATTGAATCTTACCATTTGCATCATAGCATATATGGATCCATGCTGAGAAAAATAACACAAGTGAAAACAAAGATTAACATCAGATTCCCTATACACCCACTGATTATTAGACAATAGGAATTCATTAAAATCACAATTTCCACAGTAACTACAAATAACAAAAAGTTAATTCAGTATTGGGAGCTAGTTACTAATTGAAATAAGCAATGGTATCACAAAAAAATTTAGAACTATACCTGTACGTGACCATTTCAGAAAACAAACACATCGCCATTGAAAGACTCAGTTATGAGAGGAAAAGGACAAGGAAAATATATATTTGATACACAAGTGTTAGATTAGAACAATGAAAAGACTTAGTGAAGATGAATGAAATTTTTTAAACAAGTCCAATTTATAAGGCAACACTTCGAAGTGATTTGTTTCTAATATATTTTTAAATCTAATATAAAATGTTAATATTTACTAAATTCTTGTCATCCATTTTTAATTAAAAAGATCACAATATCTTCCATCGTTTAATAGATATTTTTTTCTAAAAGAATTGGTAATGCAATCTCTATGACTATTGATCTATCGTTTCTGTGGATGATTATATTTGCAACCTATAATCGTTACTACCAACCTCTGCATAGTTTCGTCCATGAATTACTACCCAACTACAAGAAATATTTTAGAATTGGATTGAAACTTATCTTGGTGATCGCTGGGTTTAGCAACAAGTATCTGTATGTTTCTGCCGTGATGGTTTCAATTACCATAGTCTCTCTGATTAATATAAAGATGCTCACAGATAGAACGGGTTTTCCCAAAGGTGCTACCGAAGGGTTTCTGATTCTAATCCTCAAATTCACATTTGATACGATAAATGATCCTTCTAAAGTTTCTTATGCTTGCATTATTTGGAGTTTAGTTTTCCGTGTCTTCTGTGGCTTATCCCTGCTCTCAGAAACTAATGGCTTCACTACAAAAAATTTGATCGAAATAGTAACATAGGCATCCAATAAAGTAGTAGATGGGATTTCGGAAGCAGTTGATGAAATGGTATAAATTGTATTTGTTTTCAATAATGTTTGGAATAGAAGAGATGTAGTTAATGGTGTATTGAAAAAAAATCTTGTTCCGTTTATGGTTGTTCTTTTTTTGTTTTTGTTGCTAGATCATTAGTTGTTTGATCAAATGAATTATGTAATGTGTTTTGTTTTTGTTAAGTTTGTTGAAGTTGATATGTGATAATGTATCTACAATGTAATCAAACAACTATTATCAAATATATATATGAGGGTAAAATCCTTTTGTTCATTAATTGTGTCTTGATTTAATATTTTATGATATTTTATGGATTGAGAAAATATCAAACAAAACTTCTAAAAACGTTTTGTTTTCTAGTCTAATCTTTCTTGTCTCAAAAATGGTAAAATATAGCCAGCTTAAGTAACCACCATGGCTACCTCCTCTGTAGCACGCGATCTTTTGTATGTATTTTGATATGCCAAATGCATTCCTATTGCTAAAACAATTACGATGAACATGTTCTTATATTTTTTAAGAATTTGATTGTAGATGTTTTCACATTAAAATACATTATCTTTCATGGTAAGTATATTTCTCTTCTTCTAGATTATCAAAATATGCATCCGTTTCTTTAATATATGTTTCTCTTTTTAGTCAATGATAAAAAATAAAATAAAATAAAAACTTATTTTTATTAAAACTATAAATGTAACTGGAAATACCTCCATAGCTACTTTTGGTTAAATGGATCTCATTAACCCATGATGGTTTGTTGTTTGTAGGCAAAAGTAAGTGTATCATGGTGTATGGTAAAAATATGTTACATTTAAAGATTTGGTTTACCACATCAGTAAAAAAATAAATAAATTATTTCTCCGGATTATGCTAGAAGCATTGGAATGTCCCATTTGATGGACCATTAACACTGACACAACACAGTATTTATTTCAGTGGATCCTATGAAGGCGATGAAACTCAATAACACAAAATTTCTATATACAACAAACTGAGAGATCCAATAAACTAGTAACTGGGGTTGAAGTGCAACTTTTCATAAGAACGAGGGCGTTCAAGGTAACTAGTGTACAATTTTCTCAAGAAATTGCCATAAAATAAAAAAAATAAAAAACACTAAAACACATTTAGAATAAAAATACTATGCCTAGAAATGTGAGAAGCAACTGGACAGTAGCAACTATTTGTGGTGGAAATACGGGTTCACATGAATCGAGTCCAGTTAAAGTATCATCGAGATTTGATGGTACCAACTATCTGTGGTGGAAATCTGCTATGAAGTATTTTCATCTGTCACACGATTTTTGTACTTGGGTATTAGTCGTTGATATATTTGATTTTACATGTATTTAGGTGGTTCATATTTTAGTTGGGTTTTGAACTCTTTAAACACAAACACTTTGGCAAGTATGCCCTTTGGGGATCTGCATTACCATCCCCTACATGATTGCAAACCAGTGTCTTCCACATGTCAAGGACGAGGATCCGATAAACTATCTTTCGGCTTTCATGTTGAAAACAAATTTCAAACTATTTTGGGAACATTACAGCTATATATTGAACCATCTGATAAAAACTTCAGCAGTAAACTGCACCTAAGGGAAATCTTAAACAGACAAAATTATAGAAAGGGAGAAATTCCATTGTGCTTTCGAGGTTCTACATGTTATTTGCTAGATAATATTTAGGGAGGTAAGATTCCCCACACTCTATTTTCACACTATTTGACACTTTGGGCACTAATTATTTTTACAAAAACGAAACGATAGTGTATTTGAAACTAATATTTTGGGGTTATGATCGTGATATAGATATTTAGATACCTATAAAAAGTGAGCACAATAGTGCAATGCTGGTACATGACGAGAAGAAATTTGCAAAGTTTTTTTCCCATGAAAACATGTGATGTATGTTGTGTGTCACTGCTTTGTAATGCAAAATTGCAGTTTTTCGGCTTCCTTATGGTGTGTTGGATAATAGTGAAACTCTTTTGTCTCTTGACTCTCTATTAATTGCGCAAGTGAGATGAGATTTTGCATGTGGGTCAAATGCTTAACTTGATCAAGGATCTCATACTCTCTACCAAAAAGGCCATTGTCAGAAGTTGGACACCGGAAAAGGAACGTTTTCTCTATTTCTATGAGTCTTTGGATATAGGTGGGCATTTTCCTTTTCCCCACAAAAGTCTTGGGAACTCAAGCTAGTAATAGTTTATTTTATGTTTTTCTGTCTCTTCATTACAACTCTTGATTAGCTGTCTTTTCTGTTTTCTATTTCTTAGATTTTCACACGTGTGTGGCTACGATTTTTTCATGTCAGAGTCTGTTGTGCATTTAATTCCCTGTACGGACTCCTGTTT
The DNA here is from genome assembly GCA_023529315.1 of Papaver bracteatum. Classification (NCBI taxonomy): domain Eukaryota; kingdom Viridiplantae; phylum Streptophyta; class Magnoliopsida; order Ranunculales; family Papaveraceae; genus Papaver; species Papaver bracteatum. The sequence goes on from JAJJWX010001949.1 coordinate 22,662, forward strand.
TGGTAATGAAGAATTATGTTTTACTTTCTGTAAGTGTCACCGTGGTATTAGATAGAGGTGTAAAACGTGCCGGCCCGGTACATCCCGGCACACGAAATCGCGTGCTTCACGTGCCATGTGTCGTGTTGTGCTGTGCTAATGATTTAAACGTGCTATGCCGTGCTGTTCTTTACTAGTCAAAAGCTAGGCACAGCACAACCCACGAACACAGCACACGAATAAACGTGATGTGCTGTGCTGTGCCGTGTTGGAACACGTGTTATAAACAATTTGAAATCACTTAATGGTATACATTAAGACGGACATTATTACTAGAATCTAAATAGACACCATATCATTTGAATTTTTTTCAAGTAAAATCAACAAGTTTATTCAATAAAACGAAATAACCCATCAAATATAAAATTGGATCATTGTCATGTAAATTAATGTTTTAGTCAAATATAGGTAACGACATTATAACAACGATATTGGAATATATTTTCCAAATATTTAGGTATTATATGTGTTGTTATAAAAATAAGTCAGCGTAAAATGTCAAAAACTAGCTAGAATAGTGACTCTTTTGTGAAATATACTCAAAATGTGATGTATTATGCCTTGTTATATGGTATACTTGTGCATGCTATGACGTGCTTTCTTAACGTGCTGTGCTGTGATGTACCACGTGCTAATCCGTGCCGCGTACTGTGCTGGGCTACTGTACCAATTAGTCAAACCCAGCACATCCCATTTAACTAACGTGCTGTGCCGTGCTGGGCTAAGTCACGTGATGGGCTGTGCTCAACTTTTAGCGTGCTGGGCTGGGCTGTGCTCAACTTTTAGCGTGTTGGGCTGGGCTGTGCTCGTGGTGGCACATCCCAGTTTACACCTCTAGTATTAGACGCCAAAACCGATCTTAACACGTTTTTTTGCAACTATTTTCAGATCATATTCATTTAATCTTCATCTCAATCTTCATTTCAGTTCAATAAATTTCAATATTTTCTTTCTGTTTACACACATTAATCTAGTTTTGTATGTTCATATATAATTAAATCTTTTTTTGTTCATCATCTTTGCCTGTTCTTGATATTCTTTTCTGTTTCTTCAGAACTTTACATCTAATCAATGAAAAATCCAATTTCTTTCTCGATCTCTAAGTTTCTGATTAATCAATTAACAAGTATTGTTCAACTCAAACTCAAGGATGAAAATTTTATCATTTGTAAAGGTTTAATGCTACATGTGATTCACAAGTTCAAAATCATGAAGTTTCTTGATGGATCTCATTTACCCTTGAACCATAACAACATATTTCATATATAATATAAACCTTAAACTTTCTGATTTGGATTACACTAATCCAACTTAGTTAAAAATACATATAATTTGTTGCTAATCCAAAATAAAGCTAATATTCTTCCACTTTGGACATCGACAAATCCTTTTGAATTTTGAAACATTTACTAAAATAATTTGGATTAGATAGTAGAGTTGTAGGCAGCTACCCTTTTGATTTTAGAAAATTTCAATCCAATCATCAAGGTAAAGATCACGAAAAACCTTATTCTAAAGTCGAACAATACACTAGAAAGCGACTACAAAGACATAAGCACCACTTAAACGATGCATGTGCCATTTCGATAATCAGAAACCATGTCCGTCTATTGTTGTTATGTTTATATTTTTATGGGAATATTGGGGATATGCCCCAAAATCGACTGTCATCTTGGGGATATGCCCCAGGATTCCAATTTTTGGGAATATGCTCCAGCCGTCCAAAATTCCATCCAAAACCGTTAAGTAGTCAATATTCGCACACACTTGGAATCACATATGCGAATTAAAATACAGATATACGATATATTAACACCTTGATAAGGTTCAGGAACATATATAGACGAAAAAATCTCGAAAAAATTAGAAAGAAAGTTCAAACACATTTACGATAAATAGTCTATTTAACGGTTCCTTGACGGAAACCGTTACTTTGGGGCATTTTCCCAAAAACTGGAATCCTGGGGCATATCCCCAAGATGACAGTCGATTTTGAGGCATATTCCCCATTTTCCCTATTTTTATCTGACATAAACCTTTATATACTGTTGTCATCTTCTAAATAAAAACTTTTTCATGTCTCTTTTAAGAGACTACGGAGAAATATATGTTTTGAGCATATGAAACAAGAACATGTTAACATGCAGAATTGAAGTAGTTGATTATATTACACATGATATAATATCAAAAATACTTCAGAAAAATAATCTTCAGAAAAAACTTAAAAGATATCAAAAATACTTCTAGAAGAACGCGTGCTCTTTAAATACTTTATGACTCAAACCTTTCGTCGACGAATATGCAATCATACGATCAGATAAAACATGAGAAATAACAATTTATCGATCCTGGATTTTGAACTTTACCAGGAAAAACTGAACATCAATATGTTTCTCTCTTCATGTTCCTTGATTATCTTTTGTAAAACTGATTGCAACTTGTTATTATAGTAAAACTCCAATGGTCTAGATACAGAATCTATAACTTGAAGACCCTTCATGAGGTTCTTTAACCAAACAGCTTAAGTGGTTGCCTCATAAAAAGAAAGATACTCTACCTCCATTGCAGGATGTGCCTGAATAGATTCTTTCACACTTTTCAATGAAATAACACCATTAGCGAGCATATAAACACAATCCGAAGTGGATTTTCGACTATTCGAACTGAGGAGATCAGAATCATAAAAACATTCAACTTCTAATTCTTTTGATATTCTATAAACAAGCTGAAAATTCTTTGTTCGTTGCAAGTATCGAAACACTCTCTTTACTGCTTTCCGGTCAGATTCACCTGGATTGTCCTGATAGCTCCCCAACATGCCAACAACAAAACTCGGATCTAAACGAGTGAAAATCGTGGCATACATTAAGCTACCGACTGATGACTGAAACAGTTTTGAGTCAATTCGACTTCTTTCCAGTTCTGATTTTGGACACTGCAGTTTATAAATAATGTTTTCATTTAAAAATTAACCGAGAAAAAATTCCTACTAAGGAGGTATCTTGTGCCTTTCATTTATTTTTCTCTAGGACCAGGGATTTACAGTTTTCAGGTTGCTCATTACTGCTACCTTAAGCTTGCGTGTTTGCTTAATGTAAGACCCTTAACTTTTCTCGGGTTTAATCCGACCCATTAAAGTTGAAAATCATTTGGTAATGCTTAAGAAAGAAAAGTTATGGTGAAATACGATTCTGCCCAAATCCAAAACAGGGTTCTTAGGGGGGTAATAGTTCCTCTAATCATAAACTTGCACCTTGTTTGTTTTTTTGCTTACTCAATCTAACTCAAAATTATATGAGTCAGTGGCTTGGTCCCCTGACTCAAATTTGTTTGAGTCGAGAGTTAGATCTGAATCAGATTTGATCCAAAATAAAAAACAAATGGTCTCATATCTAATTCGAACCGAATCAGGGACCGAGTAAGACTCGGACGCCGCCGAATCAGGAAAACAAAAACACTCTTGAATGCCAAAATAGGCTACACATGCAACTGGGAACGTGTCATTAAGCAGTCAAGAGACTCAATACTCACGGGTATTTGTTTTCTTTTAGGGATATAAAATGGAAGAGCAAAAGCAACTAAAAGGGGGAGGAGAGTTTCTCCTTTTCTCCTCTTCCATTTCTCTGCACCTAATTTATTGGATAGAAACTTACTGAAATCACACAATTAGTGAGTTGAGCTTAACAAAGTTATATTTTCACTGAGTTGCTGATGGTATTCACCATGATTGGATCTATATATGGGTGGAGGAATTTCTACTTTCTGGAGCTAAGACTATTTAGGGTTTAGTATTTTAAGTTAACTAAAGAAGAAGTAGACAGACAGAAGAAGAGAAGGGTTGACAGAAGTTTTAATCTTCTGAATATTACTTACACATTAAAATTAATTACATGAGATACGTATATAAATACAATGACTTCCTTGAACTTCAAGTAAGGAGTGTTTCCTAACTAAACAGTATTTCCTAAAATACAATGAACCGTGAACAAAAGGATATCGTGTGTCAAGTGTCACACGTACCAGATGATGAGCTAACAGCCCCCCCGCAAGCGTAACGGGTGATCTTGAACCGTGAGCTTGAACCGTAAAAGAGAAAACCGATCTTTAGAGAGTGGTTTGGTGAATATATCCGCAACTTGATCTTTATATGATATAAAACGAACATCAAGAAGTTTGGAAGCAACTTGGTCACGAACAAAATGGTAGTCGATTTCTATATGTTTTGTTCGTGCAAGAAATATAGGATGAACTGTGAGATAAGTTGCACCAAGGTTGTCACACCACAATATAGGAGGAGAACTTGTAAAGATACGAAGTTCCGAAATTAGTGACTGAATCCACATAATTTCAGCAGTTGCAATAGCAAGACCCCGATATTCTGCTTCAGTACTAGAACGAGATACGGTTTTTTGTTTCCGAGCACTCCAAGAGACAATATTTCCACCTATGTAAATACAATATCCACTAGTAGAACGACGATCATCAAGAGAACCAGCCCAATCAGAATCAGTATATGCACTGAAAGATATTTGCAAAGAAGGCGATGGCCGGAGAAGTATACCAAAAGTACTTGTACTCTTGAGATAACGAAGAATACGCTTAACTAAACTCCAGTGAAACTCTGTAGGAGCATGCATAAATTGGCAAATTTTATTGACAGCATATGCAAGATCTGGATGAGTAAACGTTAAATATTGCAATGCACCAACAATACTACGATATTCAGTAGCATCACTTAACAAAGTGCTATGATCAGAAGAAATATCACCAGAAGTACTAAGTGGAGTACTAATGGGCTTGACACCATCCATTTTTGCCCGAATAAGAAGATCTTGAGCATAACGTTGTTTAAAAAGAAATAAACCCGAAGAAGTACGAGTCGCCTCAATTCCAAGAAAATAGGACAGAGAACCAAAATATTTAATTGCAAATTCTTTTTGTAAACGAGTGATAATATAGATAATACCTGTAGGATTAGAGCCAGTAACGATAATATCATACACGTAGACTAACAAGTAAATAGTACCATAATTTCTATTGTAAATAAACAATGATGAGTCACACTTCGAGGTAATAAACCCAATTTACAGAAAAAAAAGTACTGAGTCTGTGGTACCATGCATGAGGAGCCTATATAAGACCATAGAGAGAACGATGTAACTTGAAGACATGAGTAGGAAAACGAGAATCCACATAACCTGGAGACTATTTCATGTACACCTCTTCTTGAAGATCTCCATGCAAGAAAGCATTCTGCACATCAAGTTGATGAATAGGCAAATTGGAAGATAAATCCAATGTAAGAATAATACGTATAGTACATGGTTTAACTACCGGACTAAACGTTTCAGAGTAATCAATCCCTTCTTGTTGATTGTAGCCCTTTGCAACTAAGCGAGATTTACGACGAGCAATTGTACCATCAGAATTTCGCTTGATACGGAAAACCCATTTACATCCAATAACATTCATAGAAGGATCATATGGTACTAGTGACCATGTACCATTGCGAATCAATGCATTTATCTCATCATCAGATAAGACACGCCAGTCTGGATCTTTTTGAGCCGGTGAAATGCAAGTAGGTTCATTAAGTGAATCACATACTAGTTCATATTTGGAATTAGGTTTAAAGATACCATCCTTAGACCTTGTCACCATTGGATGTGTCGTAACAATTGGTAATATAGTGGAACCCTGTGTACTAGAGTCTGCTACTGTACATGGAGTGCCGAGCACATCAAAAGATGCAGAGGAAGAATCATCAGCATGTACTGGAGACAAATCATTTGTAGAAGATAAATCCACATTGAAAACAGGTGCAGTCAAAAGATTATCGGAGATAGGGACAATAGTAGCAGCATCTGTGTGGCTTGAGTGGGAACTGAATGGAGTTCGAATAGCTGTTGGAGACCAATGTGGAGACTGAGGAGCTGTTGGAGACCTGAGTGGAGACCGAGGAACTATTAACTAACGTGTTAGAGGAGATGTTGGAGGCTTGAGTGGAGACCGAGGAGTTCTTGACTGAGGAGATGTTAATTGCCGTGTTGGAGGAGCTGTTGGAGACTTGAGTGGAGACCGAGGAGCTGTTAACTGAGGAGATGTTGACTGTCTTGTTGGAGCTGTTGACTGCCGTGTTGGAGGTGCTGTTGAGGACTTGAGTGGAGACCGAGAATCTGGTGACTGCATTGTTCGTTGATCAGGTAAAGTAGTCCTTGTTGTATCCGTGCTAGTTGATGGGGACGTATTCACAGAAGAACAAGGAGACGTATTTGAAGGTAAATAAATAGAGAAATGAGAGGATGGAGTTACCTGTGAAGAAGTCGATTCCAAGGAAGGTGATGAAGTGGAAGCAAAGGGAAAGGTGGTCTCATCAAAAACAACATGACGACTGACGTATATTCTACCCGTAGGAATATGAAGACACTTATAACCCTTATGAGATGGACTATAACCAATAAAAACACAAGGAGAAGAAAGAGGTTCCATTTTGTGATACCTATACGGATGTAGATGAGGAAAACACAAACAACCAAATACATGAAGCAAAGTGTAATCAGGTGAGAGTCCAAAAAGAGCTTCATAGGGAAAAAAATTATTAATGGAAGTCGAAGGGACACGATTCATTAAATAACAAGCATTGTAAAACGAATCATACCAATATGAGGATGGCACAAAAGCCATATTTAGGATTGTAAGACCAGTTTCATGAATATGACGGTGACGACGTTCAACCAAACCATTTTGCTCAGAAGTATGTGGACATGAAAAACGGTGAAAAATTCCAAGTTTCTGGAGATGCGGAGTAAGTTTGCGATACTCACCAGCATTTTCAGACTGAAATATTTTTATCTTTCGATTAGGAAGATTTTCAACATGCTTTTGAAACAAAAATAATATAGACAAAACATCAGATTTCTGAGACATAGGAAACATCCAAGTAAAACGACTATACGCATCAATAAATATGACATAATATTTGTAACATTCATTAGATAAAATATGAGAGGGTCCCCATACATCCGAGACAATTAAATCTAATGGATTCAAATAAATAGTTGTACTGGATTTAAAAGGTAACTTATGACTCCTATGATCATGACAAGAGGAGCAAAAACTAATAGTTTGGTTTGAAACCGGAAGAGAAAATCGATAAATAACTGTGCGGACTGTGCGCATCATTGGATGTCCCATTCTAGCATGCCAGTCTTGTAAACTAGCACATTCTCCTACGTAAGCTTTAGGAGAGTGAAACGAGGCATCAAGTTGATAAAGACCACCCTTTATACTGCCATGAAGAAGGACCTTCCCGATACATCGATCCTTCACAAGACAAAAATTTGGATGAAATTCAAATAAGACATTATTATCGGCAGTAAAACGAGAAACAAATAAGAGATTATGAGAGATTTTTGGTGCAAAAAGAACATTACGAAGATGCAACTTACGATTGGGAGTTCCAAAAATAGAGGAACCAACATTAGAAATTGGTATAGACGAACCATTACCCATCTGTATTTGATCAGGACCAGTATACTCAGTTGAAAACTGAAGACGAGAGATAATTCGTTATATGATCAGTAGCACCACTGTTAGGAGTCCATGGATGAGTTGGTAATAAACCAATGTGAGCAGTATATGCACGCGGTGCGGAAGTTAGTGGTTGACGATGCGGGGGATGAAAGCCACGATCAAACCGGTTCCAACAGTCCGGTGCTTCATGATTGGGACGGCCACAAAGATGACAAGGAAGCTCAGACCGGTTACGTTGTGATGAAGCAGTTGAAAAATGTAAGTTACTATTCGAAAAAACTGTTGGTCGTTCCATAGTTGGACATTGAAGAGTTGGGCCGAGTGTAGGTTGATGCCGAGTTGGGCCGAGCGGAGTATGCTGCCGAGTTGGGCCTAGTTGTATATGCTGCAGAGTTGGGCCTAGGTACTGCCGAGACGGATTGAGATGAGCCAGAGTTGTAGAAACGAAACGAAGTTCCACGAGTTTGATCAGTGACATTCACTAAAGGCTGGGCATGCAGTGCTTTCTCCTGATGCTCCATACGTAGCTCAAAAGTTAAGAGAAAAGTGAGAAAATCTTCCACAGTTAGGGAACTCATTGTGGTAGTCAAGGATGTAACAATAGCATCATACGAACTGTCAAGACCGGCGATAAGACAATGACGAAATTCTTTTTCGGTAACCATTGTATTGGCAGCAGCAAGACTATCTACTAAGTTCCGAGCATGATTAATATATTCTCGCATGGTTTTTGACCCTTTTTTAAGAGCACGGAGCTCACAGTGAAGGTGTTGAATTTGTGCATCAAATTTAGAGGCATATTGAGCTTCAAGAGAGTCCCAGATTTCTTTGGAAGTAGTGAAACGATGAACATGACGAAAATCAGCAGGTGTAAGAGATGGGAACAACCAACTACTAAGATTTTATCTTGTTTGCTATAGGAAAGAAACGCTGGGGAAGGAGCTGCATCGACTTCAGGAGATGCTGGGCAGGGTTTTGTACCAATAACATGGCCATCGAGATCATAACCTTGGAGATACGGCAAAAACTCAGCTCGCCACAAAGAGTAGTTAGTTTCATCCAGTTTGACGGTGATTATATGGTGAGGTTGAGAAAATTGAAGAGACGACATCACAATGGATTGTGTAGAAGAGATAGTTGAGTTGATAACTGCACTAATAGTTGAGGATTCGGTAGACATGATGGAGAACGGGAAGAATCGACTAACCTAGCTGATACCAAGCTAAGACTATTTAGGGTTTAGAATTTTAAGTTAACTAAAGAAGAAGTAGACAGACAAAAGAAGAGAAGGGTTAACAGAAGTTTTAATCATCTTAATATTACTTACACATTAAAATTAATTACATGTGATACGTATATAAATACAATGACTTCCTTGAACTTCAAGTAAGGAGTGTTTCCTAACTAAACATTATTTCCTAAAATACAATGAACCGTGAACCAAAGGATATCGTGTGTCAAGTGTCACACATCCATATACGATGGATCATTCAGTGAAAGGTTTTTCAGTCAAAGTTTTTGGACAAAAGGCGATGTATCCATACCACAACGCTGGACAATAAATATCTTCTTACACGCCTTGCATATATATCTGGAATCGCATCTGTTTTTGCGTATGCTGTTAGTGCAGTATTGGAAGGATTCAAAGAAAGATGAAAATCTACGTGAATTACACACGACATGGAATCCATCACGTCCATGTTCTTCAGCAAGTTCGACACCAACACTTATTCCCTTGAATACTTGATGGAAAAAAGAAATTCCAGTTTTTGAGAAATTAGCTTTGGCAATGATTGCCTTTCCGAGACCATCGCATTCAATAACCACATATCCTCATGCTTAAAAAAAAAAGAAGAAAAAAAAAACCATATCCTCCGTGGCGTATTTTCTTACTATAATAAGCATGCACATGAATCCAATTCCAAGCTCGCACATCTAACTCTTTACATGTATCAACCCACTGAGACACCTTAAGACTGACGTACGCTGGGACTCATAAGGTCGCATGAACTTTTGAAGCGAGGGAAGACCTTTATATGGCCATTTTTTTTGTAAAATATAAGTTATCAATTGACACAAAAAGATTGAAAATGGTTAGGGCCGAAAAACCAAAAATGTCTCTCCTTTTTAGTCCAATTACTATAACTCCTTGTGTATCCTATCTTTTCAGGGGTATAATTGGACAACAAACTTTAATATAACATATCTAAAAATCCACACCTTGGAAATTTTGCAAATTTTATCTCGTTGGAAAGCTAATAAAAAAACTTATCCAACGAGCACAAACTACAACATCGAATTTTGAGTTTTTACGAAAAATTCAGGGGTACTTATCATTTTAGGCACAATTTTAGAAAATTAAGTGTATATCCATTATGCAAACCACCATAAAGGATACATAATAGTTTATGTAGCAAAATTTTGGTTTATTCATCAACTAATTTTCCGTTGCAACTAATAATGCGATGTACTCCTCCGTTTCAAGAAAAATGATACTTTCATTTTAGGCATAATTTTCGAAAATTGAATGCATAACCCTTATGCAAACCACCACAAAGGATGCATAACACATCATGCAACCATATTTTGGTTTATGGTTTGACAAATTTTCCGTTTAAGAAAATGTGATACTTTCACATCCCGTTTCGGGAAAAGTGATACTTTCGCTCCGTTTCACTTTTTCTGAAACGGGGAGAAAATATCACCTTTTCCGAAACGGGAAGAAAATATCATTTTTTTCCGAAACGGGGCGAAAGTATCATTTTTTTCTTAAACGGGGTAAAAGTTTCACCTTTTCTTAAACGGGACGAAAATAGTCATAGACAAACCTCATCTTAAGATTCTTCTTCGGTCGGCCCTCCCACCGTGGAAGCGGTCGTATCTAAGAAACTCTTAGTTGGACTTATAAAACTAAAGCAAGAACAAACATGCTAGAAACACTTCTAAAAATTTGATGGGGATTTTCTTTTGCCCATTTATCATCACTATGATGCTAGAAACACTTCTAAAAATCAATCCGTTATCTTTAAATATTAAGCTGTTATATAACCGAACTTTTCAAAATACACACAGCTGCAGGACCGTAGTTGATTTCCATTATCTTAAAAGTGTGGATGCAGAAAAGAACAAAAACAAAAACTAGAAAATTAAGCAAAGTACTTGGATGGTCAATTCTAACTGGCAACCGAAAGCAACCAATATGGAAACAAAGTAAAAAGGTGCCGCGTGATATAAGTCGGTTGCAGCATCTCAAAGTTGCGCGGAAAACCGCATGAGGCAATACTTTTGCATAAACATATTGGGAAAGTGTATACTTGATGTAGAGACACACCAAAAACAGGAAACACTTCTAAAAATATATCAAGGGAAAAGGTTGATTGGAATTTGGAGATCAGAATCCTGACTTCTAAAAATATATCAAGTACTCGTCCTGTATAAGAGTTGCAAGGCCGGCCTATTTATACCAAGGACATTCTACTGTGCTCTTCATAACAAAAGGTTAGACTTAGTAAAGTTCGCAAAAATAGAATTTGGAATTTGGTGCGAGCATGACGACAATGCTGCTGCAACTTCCTACTGAAATCATTCTGGAGATACTGTTCCTTCTGAATATGCGATACAGTGCATGGAAGTATGCAAGACATGGCGAAATCTCTTGCGCCATATTAAGGTAAATCTTCTTTATGACCGGTATACAAGAATCACACGATTGTATGAAACTTTATCAAGGAGAAACGAACTTAAGACTCGATGAGCAACTCTCTGACAATTCGCTTACACTACTCGGTGATCCTTGTATTGACTACACTCGTGGGGAATATACGACTAATCGTCCCATAGTTGGCTCTCACAGGGGTTTGGTTTGTTTCCATGTAACTCAAAACAATCTAAATGATCACATCTATATATGTAATCCTTCCACCAAAGAAACCGTCCTCCTTCCGCGGTTATCTAATTTTCATAAAGATGATTATTATCATGATCATTTCCTGGTGAGTAGGTTTGGTTATATTTATTCAACTTATGAGTACAAGGTTGTCGTAATCCACTATGGCAGTAGACCTTACTAACGAGGTCAAGTCCAAGTATACACTCTTGGTGACAAGATTGGGTGGAGAATGAAAGACATAACCTGAAACCGACTTTCAGTAACTTACCCTTGGATATGAATTGAATCACTGGTACCTTGAATGGAGAATTATGTGAGTTGATTGCAGGTTGTATCTAAGAGACTCTTAGTTGAAGAACAAATGATGTTTAAGCAAGAAATAAGAGTTAAAGATTAAAGAATGCCTAGTTAACATTCAACTGTTGCCATTCCTCTTAAATACAGTATGTCTTTGGTGTTTACGCTAATGCTTTATAAAACGTTTAGTTTTACTTGGATGGGTGTGTAGAAATATAAACTTGTATAAGTTATATTATGAAATCTGAGATCTAGAATAGAAGTCATTTGCGAGACGCTGCACAGACAGCTATTTAGAGGCCAACATTCTGTGCGCATAGGTAAAGAGTTAGCTGATGGGCTCAAAAATTCTTGTTTCTTACCGTGAATTTGATCCGATCAGTGTTAATGGGGAAAATTTAATTGATCTTTATTTGGAGATAGCAATGGGTTTTGCTTTAATTTGGTTAATTTGATCTGGGTTATGTTTTTTTTTTGGTCTGTCTTGCACGTTTTAGATGGTATCATGGTGCTAGGGTTATGGATCTGAACCCATATTGTAATAGGCATTTGGGTTTTGAAATTTGAGCGCTTTTTGTTTCTAGCATGTTTGTTCTTGCTTTAGCAGGATCCCCACAGTGTGAGTGACGAGTAGACTGACTGTTAGGTGCTAGCCAGTCACAGGTTGGGAGCTGTCTAAATAGTATTTCCTAACAGAATTACGAAGAGAAATTGATCAGATGTTTTTCTTCTATTTATTCTGGGTTGGGTTCTCGCAATTTAGGTAAGGACAAACCTGAAATCGAGTATATGAAATGAATAACTAGAGTTCTGAAGTATGAAAACTATCTATGCAAAATATCACCTCAAAGAGAGTGTACATTTAGAAAGCAATAACTATTGATACCTTATTTTGTTCTTTGGAGAGTTAGTATTAAGTTATGGCATTGGTTTTTACTTTCTCATTGATATTACCGAGTCCATTTTTTTCCGAGTTTGTGCTTAGTAGATTTAATGTCTTCATGTGGAACAGGTGGGTCATAGGAAGCTGTTGGAAATCCTTGTAAAATCGTGCTTTGGTTCTTCCTGCAGACGCCTTTTCACAGTGACGCTCTAACTCGTCTTTCACGAACACAAAAATGTAACTGGTAATGCGTTAATGAGATATTTGCTTTCCGTTGCATTTCTGTCTTAGCACCTTGCTCAGGAGATGTTTATAATGTATCTTGTTATGACTCTTGTGCACTTGATATGAGACTTTCGATTTATTCTTCTTGTTTCCGATCTTTTCATTGCTTCCTTTGTAAAGTAGAGAATGAGTAGTTAAGAATTCCCTCTTTTTAAGCGCTGTATATCCTGTTCGAAAGTCTTAAATGATATCATATTTCACTGTATATCCTATTCGAAAGACTTCATGATTATTCACTTTCTTGTGTCTGCATCTTCAATGGTATCTCTATCTTGAACTTTGCACTCTAATGGGACCTTAGTGTAGAGGAATATTAGGGTAAGTTTTTCCGTGGATGACTTGAACCTCTGTTTACATAGTATCCATGAGAATATTATCATATGGACGCCTTACTCCTGTGAGCTCATAATATAAACTTAATTTATGATGATTTTCAACTTTTTCCACTCTTAATTATGCTTTGGTGTTTACTCTAGTGCTTTACTTGGATGAGTGTTACGTGATGAAAACCGAGATCTAGAATAGAATTTATTTGCGAGATGCTGCACGGACAGCTGTTTAGAGGCCAACATTCTGTGCGCATAAGTAATGAGTTGGCTGATGTTCCCTACACAAAAAGTGTTCGCTTAAGTGTCCTCTACAGTGTGTTAAAAGGACATGTTGTGTGGAATTGTAGAATGGAAGATAGAGCTTGGAATGTACAGGAAATCAAGACTGACAATTTCTGCATTCTGCACCTGTGCCAGTTTTGCCGTGTGATTTCAGTTCATTTAGACTCTGAATTGGGTATGGGTTTCTTCTAAGAATGTGTAGAGGGCTATCTGTTCTTTCCAAAATGATATAATATGCTTAATTTAGTTCTCTAATTTAGAAATTATGGCTTCTCAAACATAGCATGTCAGTCCTGGGAAATCTGGAAAACTGGAGTACTTGCTTAAGGTCTCTTCTGATCAAATAAAGGCCTCTGAACTTCGGTTCTAATGACATATTAAGTGTCCCATCCCGAGTTACAGGTAGTGAGATATGGCCTGAACTATAAAGCACGCTGAAGCTGGAAATCTGCAGAATTGCAGTTCCGAAATGAACTATGTGCAGACTTTTGAACTATCATTCCACCACAAAGCCTTGGGTATATGGTGTATGGAATTGTTAGTTTCCAGCTTAGATACATAGTATCACGAGTATGTCTGTTGTCACCTCTAATTGTATCGTTAGTGTTTACATTACAGGTTGATGTTAGCAGGTAGTAAAGTGTGTAGATTTGGTTTTGATATTCACTTTGTATGGCTTTTTGAGTCATCCTATAACTAGTTCAATGCGCAAGAGAATATAGATTCTCATCTTCATTTCGGTGACTTAATTACTTACTGTTTCATTAGGATTTCATGTCTCGAGCTAGCTAATGGTATATAGGTTCTTAAATCAAGTAACTGGTTTTGTTTCCATGAGATTGAGGTTTGAATTTTCGGCATGTACCTGTCTCTGATTGATACATTAACTTAGGTCTTGATCACTGCTGGTGCCTTAGTTTATACATACATCACGCTATATTTTATGGGTGAGAGGTACGAATACGAAGACTGTTAGAAAAATGTATTGAGACCGTAATGGCGACCCTTATGTATACAAGGATGCTAAATTATTTTTCATACGTATGTTTGGTGTTTAGTTACTTGTGTTCTTAAATGACGTAATTAGTGGACACTTATATAATAAGCTTTTTATTTAAATCTTGTGCCATGTTCATGGTTTGTGGAAAATCATTTGTAGTGATATTTCTACATTTCCAACTGATGTAAGCGTAGTGTGTCGATGTGGTTAAGTGCTTGTTTCATGAGTAAAATTCTGAGATTTAATTTAGTTAGTTTTGATGGACTGTATTGGCAAAGTGGATTCTGCTATCATTGCCCATTAATCTATTTGTGCCTTATTAGCCTGACCACTGCGGTCTGAACTAATACCCATACTCTTCATTTTGAATATATTTTTATCCTTGTTAATTTTCAAACGAAAATGTTAAATACTTTCATGTAGCTTGCAAAGCGGAGTGGGATTTAGAAACTGCTGTTAGTTGGTCTTTGATTCCGAATGACTGAAACCTATTCAGCTTTAAAAGGTACGGATGTCAAGCCTAAGTTTTTAACCGTGAATCTAGTTTGGGTACTTACCATACGTACTTATAATGTTGACTGAAATATAGCTGTACTGGCAATGTAACGAGATCTCTTTAACTTATGATTAGAACCGTCGCTGACCTAATAGAAAAAGGAATTTTATAATGTTTGCATTTATGGTTCTTATAATACTGCTGCGTTATTATGAGTTAGAGATTGTTGCTGTTATGATAACAGTTCATACAATCTTACGTAAGAGATAGTTGCTATTATCGGGGGTAGTTCATACTATCTAAACAGAGACGAACTACGGTCGTTCTTGATCCCTTCGAGCAACTATACATAAGAGATTGTTAGGCAGTCGCTATGCGGTTCATCACAACTCCACAAGGTTGTTCATATTATCTGAAAGGGATGGTTGCTGCTTAGCAGTTCATACCATTATTTTGAGATGATTGCAACCTTCTCGAGGTAGTTGCAGCCTGTTTATTACTGGTTTTTCATACTACCAAGTAGGAGATGATTATTGCCATCCAAGGTAATTCATATCATCTGATAAATTGTGCAAAATGTAAGCTAGAGATGATTATCGTCTCTTCGAGGTAATTCATACCATCTGATAACGGTACAACCCGTAAGGCGAGATAATTATTACCATTCAAGGTAATTCATATCATCTGTCTCGGCTCGTGAGTTGAGCAATGGATATTATTATCTCGCGAGGTAACTCGTAGCATATGAGAAGGATGGTTGTTGCATATAGTGGCAGTTCATACCATCGATCTGGTAATGATTACAAACTCTTTTGAGTAGTTCGTATCACCCAAGAAAGACAGACATTCAGTTGAGCTTGACCAAGTACGGTGAGATTGTCAGGCCCAACTGGGGCTCTCACCTGCAGGTGGAACTCGGAAGACCATTGGCAACTGGCCATAAAAATTATTAAATGACAACTGGCCATGAAAATTATGGGAATTGGCAACTGGCCGTCCCTCATTTTTGGCGACTGGCCGTAAAAATTATTAGATGTCAACTGGTTTCCATCAAAATTATGGGAATTGGCAACTGGCCATCCCTCACCATTGGCAACTGGCCAATGGTGGCTAGTATTCAAGAGATACGGTGTATCCTCTCAATAAAAAGATGGAAATCATTTTGTTGGATTCGATGAACATATTTATGGAAAAATCGAATTGGTTCAAAAAATTTCAAAGTCCGCTTTCTAAGGTGGCGTATCAGAGAGTTGGAGCTTGCCAAGCGGGTCGTAACCCTACCCGTTGGGAGGAAAAAAAAATTCTGGTCCGTCACAGTTAAGGTATGCAACAAAATATATGTTTAAGACATTAAGATTACAACTGTCTTTATTTTCCGCACAACCATTGATTTGAATTTGAGATTATGAAATCCTGATGCAGAGGTGAGCGTTGTGCAAGCTCCAAATCTGGAGATCAAATTGGCTGAGCATGAGGATGTGCCATTCCAAAGTCCCAATGGAAAGATGGTAAACTTTCAGGAGAAATGCTTTGTTAAACTACAGTCTCAATGATGTGAAGGTATAATGATAACTTAGATGCTTGTTGAATAATTACCTCTACATAATCAGGGGAATCATGTTCCTGAAAGAACTCAATTTCACGGGTCTCAAAGTTCTGGGTTGGTTCCCAAAGTTCTTAAGAGAGTTTCTAGTTAACTGGGGTAAAAAAAATTATATGTAAAAATGTTGCTTGTTGAATAATTACCTCTACATAATCAGGGGAATCATGTTCCTGAAAGAACTCAATTTCACGGGTCTCAAAGTTCTGGGTTGGTTCCCAAAGTTCTTAAGAGAGTTTCTAGTTAACTGGGGTAAAAAAAATTATATGTAAAAATGTGGTCTAAGGGTTTAGAGGAGAAAGAAATCCTTGGTGAAGTGGGACCCCTCTTGCTTCTGCTGTTTGTTCTAAAGGCCCTACTTACAGTAATAAAATGATTTATTACTAGAATGAAGATGATTATCCTGTATAATCCTCTATGTAAAAATGCTAAAATAAGCATTTGCACGGACCACATGAAAAGCCTGTTCCCCATGAATCTTTTGATCTGCTGATTCATTTTACATTACAGGAACTTCGTTCTGATATTGGAAGGATTAGATTATCGATTGGAGAGCAAGAAAAGAATATGGAAGTTCTCAAAGAAAAGAAGGCATTTGTTGAATAAGAAGTATCTGAACTGCAAGGTCGTATCTATTTCTTTGATCTTTAACTATTTGTCTTGCTGAATTTCTTCTCAGAGTAATTATTTTAGGAAAACATGTCTTCATGAGCAGTTGCTTCCTTTGCTATTTACTCGTTAGAGATGCCTTACAATTTTCATAGTTTGCACTGACAAAAAAAGTTGACTACAAAAATATTTTTCTAATACTAGCCAGTTCGGCAACTTTGTGACCAGCAAAGAGGTTAGCATCAGAAAAATCAAAAAGAAAAATACAGCTGCTTCAGTTGTGATGACCATGACGATTACAGTAGTCACAGTGTGGTCATGGCCGTTTGTTGTGGCTAGCAGATGGACGAGCAGTCTGTGGTGCATAGCAGTTGGTGTTGAAAGCAGTAGATTCAATGTTGGGAAGTGGGCTGGCAGTGATGTGCTGCTGTTCTTCCTCCTGCTGTACCATGTTGAAGATCCATCAACAGAATTTGACTGCGCAAGTTGCAGAACCTATCATGGAGACCCTGGAGAAACTCCGTAGCACGAACTTCTAACATTGGTTTACCAGCTCCACAAATACAGACCTCAGTAGCAGCAACATGAGAATCGTACTGATCCCATAGTGTTTTGATTTTCGTATAGTATAATGAAACAGACATTGATTCTTGTCGAATGGCAGCAATAGCAGATTTCAGCCCAAACAAGATGGGTGCATTGGAGATGCAGAATCTTACCTGGAGATCTTTCCAAATGGCGTGAGATGAAGGCGCATACAAACAGCTTGCCCGTATGAGATCATCACAAAGTTTCCAGCATTGATATTGGAGTTCATCAGATGGAGGAGGCAGAGAACCATCCACAAAACCAAGTTTCCCTTTTGCGTTCAGGGCTTTGGTTATACCACGGACCCACGATCCATAATTATCTCCTTGCAACAGTGGAGAGAATAAGACAGTTGCAGGATTGTCACTGGGATGAATAACATAAGGATCTAAGGTCCAAGGGTTTCCTGAAGATTGATTGGAGGGAATTTCTGTGTTTGTATGGATTGGACTTTCAGGTGGTGTTTGAGTAATAGATTCCACCATTGTGAGAGAGGAAGAGAAATTAGGTCCTAAGATGGATCAAGATGATACCATCAAAATATTCTAGGTTTTGGATAATATTAGTCTCACAATTGTGTAGACTGTTTTGCTTTCATTCAGTATTTATACACGGCATGAACAGGTTACATAAGAAGAGTTCAATCTAAAGATTCTAAACCTAAATAATAATAGAACGAGTTTACAGGCTTTGTTACAACAACCAAGAATTACACAGGACTCGGACTTTGAACAAACTTCAGCTGCTGTATTGCGTAAGACTTGGACTTGTGGTTAGACTTGTGACTGCGCAGCTACTGTGAATATGTACATACGTCTAATACTGACACAACACGTATCTGTCACAGTGGAATCCTATGAAGGCGATGAAACTCAGGAACATAATATTTCTACGACAAACTGAGAGAATCAAAAGATTAGTAACTGTTGTTGAACTGCAACTTGTCATAAGAACGAGGGCGTTCAAGGTAACTAGTGTAAAGTTTTCTCAAAAAGCTGCCACAAAATAAATAGTTGTAACAAAGAGAAAACACCAAAACACATTAAGAATATAAGAGTATTGTTCTGAGAAATGTGCCAAGCAACTTGCCAGTAGTAATATGTGCACCTCCTGTCAAGGTATATGGAGAAATGAAGGCAAGTGTTGCTCAGTATGTTAATCTTCAACTTTTACATCCAGCGAAGACGCAGCCCACTTCTTACAAATGTTTTCACACTCTTATGAAGATGGTATTGCACTTGTAACATACTTATATATTATACTCCAGCACCAAAGAGGAAGAATAGATCTTTTAATATTCCCGACTCTTCTACCTAAGTGTTTTAAATTAGAAGGAGCACAGCACGTCGCGGTTTATTCAAAAGAGCTACCATCCCTATTTAGTTTTATCCAATATCTCACGTAAGTAACATGGAGGCATATGTACGGATTCCTTGGAATCATTTTCAGTGCCTTAACTCCTCCCCTGTAATGCAGGTAACAAAAGATTTAGTGATATCAAATAAGGGTAATTTAGCAACAAAAATGTAATCCACTATTTCATTTCCTATTCATTTTGGAAAACCATGATTAGTGTATTACTACTTCCTTGACCCTTATTATGAAACAATGTCAAAACATTAGTAGATGCCATACCTTCACTAATTCCGTATTCTACTGCTTCGTGATGAATATATATGCATATAGCAGACTCCTCTACAAAAATGAAGCTAACAATTCAAATCAATCAAGATATTTCAAGAGTTATAAAGCCAAATGATGAATATGCATATTGTTTGATTACTGAAGTCATAAAAGCAAATGAAATCCAAAACTCATATACTGTATATATTTTTTTGCTCGACCAAAACTCCTATATATCTTTATATTATGTAGCACAAACCGCGTGACTAACCTACTTGGAAACAGATAGGTGCATCACAGCAAGAGAAGTTACCACCTACTTGCCACTAACACTTTTCCTATTTTGAGCACTCTCACAGTTCTTAAAATAAATCTGTTTTATTTATTCTTTTGACACCCAAATTTGTTTTCAAAATGAAGTGCAAAATCTACTACCAATATTACGAGTTCCTTTTGCAAAATAAACTGCTAAAATGAACCTTATAATGGTGTCCATTCTTGAGTACGAACTACCCTTAATTCAAGTCTCATATGTCTCACTAGTTTCTCCCAGGTATAAAGCACATTAATTATCGGTCGAGTATACTCTCTAACTTTTTATTCATGGGCAGGTGGAATATCATTATGCGCATGCCTACAATCATAGCTAGATCAATACCGATTCTATCTGTTGCTGGTCGTGGAATGGCCATGTCCAGTCTCGGTACGATACAGCCTCCATGCCATATTGACTAAATTGTAAGGGGGATATGATCAGAAGACGCCGAGTTTATCCTCCAAAATCCGCATCAAGGATGAAAAAACTAGTGGTCACTACACTAGTGCAAGATCCAAATGTCTCATTTGAAACCTGATTTAATCATATAAATGGTTGTTTTCCTACTTTATTTTCTCCGATCACTTAAGAGATTGTTCCAAAGTTGAGAAATGTTTTTGTTTTTTCTACTGTTCTGATTAAATATGCCTAATTAGCCTACCTTAATGATCGATGCTTATATATGTATGTCTCCTGGTGCATTAATTTGTGGGCTAGCTACCACTTTTTTCTAATGACCTTGCGGCTCAGCTAGTTCATTAACTTTACAGATTAAGGCTAATCATGTACGCCTCCACATGAGCATTGTCTGCCTTAGCTCGAAGTTTTGATACATAATTTTCAAGCCCAGACACAGATTTACCTTGTCAGTCACCTATAACCGACCTGTAATGTCAGTTAATAAGAACTATTTACATTGTCAGTCTCTCTAAATCGACAAGTACTGTACATTCTTTGATATGTCCGGCCCAGTATTTAATGTCAGCCCAGACCAATACACTCCCTGTGCTCCAAAATCCAAATGCGTCACTTACTCGTCATCCACATGTCAGTCATCCGGAACCGACATCGAATTTCCATCAATCCTGACCAGGCTAAACCGGTGTTCCTGTCAGTTCCCTAGTGCCGACAAACTAGTTGATGATAATTGTTTTAAGGTCGGTATTTAATAATTTTTGGTCGAAGGTTCGAAGGAAAACTAACATAATTCAATCACATTTCATGAATTGCATACATTTTTATTATCACACTATCTCACACGTGGAACGTCATTTTTTCGATTTAAAACCAAATCATAACGGATTTGAAGTTAATATTTTGGGGATACATATAACACCATCATCTGCTATTTTGAAAATGAGTTGTTGACAAACTGCGAATTTCTAGCCGTCGAAATTAAGTCCGGTAGATTGTGAGGTTTTATATTTCGGAATGAGCTCATTTTTGGTAGGCATGTAGAACTTGGTACGTAAGAGAAACATATCCTCAAAATATTTACTTCAAATCCATTACGGTTTGGTTTTTATTTACCAAAAAACATCCAGCGTGTGAGATAGTGTAATAATAAAAGTGTGAAGAGATCCTTCCTCAAGTTTAAATTATTACCAAAATACAAAACATGGCTTAATTGGGGGCCTTGGGAAATAATTAGGGGCCCCTACCTACAGGACAAAAAAGGTTATCATAGTAATTGGTGGTCATCTCTTATCCTATTTTTTTTTTAAATGGATCATTAATGATAATTAAGTTAATTAGTTTCGTTAAATTAATTTAATAGGTGTGGTTAGATGAAAATAAGATTTTAGAGATGTCGTCAATGCAACTTTTTCAAGTTATGAAAAATCGTGATGGTAATATGATAAATCCGGACGATTCTAATAAGGGTCGTCACCCAAAAATTTTACACATAAACGACGCTCAAATTCCAAATGACTCATTTCATTTTCAGTTTTAGAAAATTAACGACCCCGTAGAGTAACTTTCATTTTTTGGGAAAGTTGACGACCCCGTACAGTAACTTTCATTTTTGGGGGAAAGTTGACGACTCCTTTCATTATAAATGCATAGCCATCTCAACATTTTCTAACATAACGACTCTAGTATGAACTATGAATGATCGTTCAAAGTTCATTCAAACTACTTAGATGCGAAGTAAAATGATTGTATTCAAGTTGATGGTCCGATAACTTGACATTTAACTGATGGAGAGTGTTTCGGAGACATATAGATAGAAGTGCATGACTCAGTTATCTGTTAAAAAAATGGTAGATAGAGATTTTGATAACAGAATTCATGTTTTGTGGTAGATAGAAATAGTAGTATTCTGCCGAAATGTACAGGAACTCAAAGCCCATGGGAGGTGGTGAGTTTAGTATTCCTCCTCCTCCGAATCCGTTTCAGTGCTCTTACAATGAATAATCTCTTTGAGGTCACACCACCTTTCTCCCGTCAGACTTTGAGGAACTTCCTTATTAATACTACTATCATCTAGAAATGCAGTAGCACTGAAATTATTTACCATTTGGTTTAGTAAAACCTTGACCTTATCAAATTTACCTGCAGCAATTAATCCTGTAATAACAACCTTGTAGTAAACTGGCTCAGGCATAACATCTCTTCCAAGTGCTCCCATTTTTTCGATAATATCCGAAACTTCCTCGGTTTTACCTTCCTAATCAACTGATCAAATAATTTCTCGCAGAAATCCTTATGAGGTATCATTTTGGCTTCAAACACCATCTTTTTAAACAATTCAATTGCAGCACTTGCATTTTTTCTTCGCAGATATGCCTCTATGAGGATCCGCTAAGTTCCAAAATCGGATGCCACTTTCCTTTTCGGCATTTCTGTCAGTAAATTTTTTGCTTCGGACAAATTTAATCGATGATAGCCATAGAGTAGATTTAGCATCTATTCATTTTGATGGTCGAGCCGATTCGTGGTTTCTAGATTATCAAGAGGGTAAAACATCTATCTATTAGTCTCAGCTTTGTACTGATATTTGTTGTCGTTTTGAGGATGTTGCTGCTGATAATAATGTCGGCAGTTTTAACAAATTAGCTCAACTCACTACTGTGGAAGAGTATTATGAACGATATGAATCATTGAAAGCTTTGATGAAATCTCGTAACCCTGGTTTATCTGAGGATTATTATACAATGAGCTTCATCAGTGGCCTTAAAGACGAGATTCGTAATCCAGTTCAAATGTTTAAACCTTCATCTGATACTGATGCATTTTATTTAGCCAGAATGCAGCAGGCTAATGTTGATTTTCAAGCCAAGAAATCTAGATCATTCTTCAAATCTTCTCCATCTTACTCTACCAGTTATTATTCAGCTCCTTGGTGAGCGTAGTTTACTCAACAAAATAATAAGATATTTCTCACTAATTAACTGGTAATATAGCGGTAGTAAGGATCGTTCCCACGAAGAGTAATGCAATTGATATGTTATCTAAATTAGCAAGAATATAAAATAAGGATAAATAGGATAATAAGATAAAGATAATGAAGAGATCCTTCGCTGTTACTAACCGTTAACTCAACATTGTACCCGTTTATCCCTTGTTATAATCAATTGTCATCAACCGTAGAATAGCAGGTACACTTAGCTATCCCCAAAACTCCTTATATCACCGGATACGGAAGTGCTCGAATATCGGATTCTATTCAAAAGAACCACCTTGAGGTTCGCTTACAAGATGTAAGTCCCCGAACGCATTAAGATTTATGAATTTAGGTTTGATCCCAGCAGTTAAACTCGGTACGCTCGGTCCACTTACTGGTGTTGTCTTTACTCGCAATTGCTCCACAGAATCCCTTCGCAAGGTCTTGCGATTTCTACTTGTGTAGGAGGTAAGCGACAATTACGACGGATCGGCTCAACTCTCTACTTGCATTAGAATGATTAATAGACTAATCTAGTTGGCCACCCAAACCAATCTAAGAATCAATCATAAACCTTCGATATAGTAAAAACAATCCACAATGAATAACTTTAAAACTCGAAATAAACTTGTAAATAATTGAGCTTCACAATTAGAACTTTGAATTCATCCTTAACAATAAAAAGAACAAAGAAAAGAGATAGTTCTCCCCCCTAAGGGGAAGAAAAACGGTGAGAAAAAAATATCCTAAATTATGACTAAGCTTCCCGATATATATAGAGTTTTGTAACCTCTTTTTGAAGAAAACTAGGAAACCTAGTTAAAATAGGAGAGTGCACCTTATTAAGAATTGTATCCCGTGCATCACACCCCGTGCAAAGTGGGTTGCAAAGTCCTGCCAAACAAGTCACGTCCAAGCTCTCTGCAGGTGAGGAATGGTTGCAATTAGCTTACGGGCCCATGTAGGTGGTGAAGGTCCATCCCACCTAAATTCGCTCAACTGTCAGTTCCATGGAACTGACAGTATACCCTTCAGTCTTCTCTCGGATGCATGAGTTACCACAACCAATAATCCTGTTCCATAATACGTAACTGTTGGCAATGACAGCATCTCCCTGAACACTCAAACTCCTCCATTGACATTCAATCATCCACTACCAATATTCATCATCTGCAGCTCCATCATTTCTTGTCATCTTCATCGTGATAACATCCACAGGAAACTCCATCGAGATAGAGCAGCATTATCAGCCAACATAAATCGTCCATTCCATGCCATCTCGTTCAATGGCTGTCAACAGCAGCATCCAACAGCTCAACCCTTACAGTGCATGTTATTATCGTCACTGCCCTCGCAAGTAGCGGGCAAGAACAACAACTCATTCAATGTCCTTCTCGATCTCCAAGATTCTCCCGTTAATACCATTAACCTCTGACTCCATTAATAGCTGCAACCAAACTCACAACAAACTCCATCAGTCACTCGAGCTCCATTTCATCCTGTTGCAACTCCTCATTTCCATAACTGCATTCGATCCAATAGCAGCAGCTTCATTGATTCCATCATTCTCTGTCATGCTTCAATCTCGCTCCTCACTGAATCATCACCACGAGATCTACAAACTGAATCCAACTGCTATATTCGGCCTTCCACCTTCACTGATCTTCATCGACACCATTGTGATCACTGACCCAACTTCCGTTGTCATTGCCAACTTCCCGAACTTGTTATTCTGCTACTAAGACCAAACTGCGGCTCAATTTTCCTTTTCGACACCAAAACATCACCTAGTCTCACCACCAGTCCAAACACCCATGAATCGTCAGTCTCCAACAACAACCATGGTCGTCTCTTGTTATCTCATCTCCTGGCTATTAACTCATATCACCAGCTCCATCTTCTTCAAATCATACAAGCCATGAATACCCATTTAATCAATCAGTTCCAGATTCTCTTTTCGAGCCACCTTCTTGAACTTCGCCTTAGCCCTTGTCAACAATCCGCAAAACCCATCATAGCAAGCTAGAAATAAGACATGCCTGAGAGACTGGTCTGTTAGGTATTTATACAAGCACATCGTGTGCGTCTAGCGAACTGGTAAGGGATACATACTGGCTGTACCTTGAATGCTACACAATCAACTCCTTCCCTGCAAATGTGGATTACTCACAAACCCAGTGTACTAAACATTCATACAAGCTCTGAAACATTCATCACA
This sequence comes from Papaver bracteatum, assembly GCA_023529315.1. Classification (NCBI taxonomy): domain Eukaryota; kingdom Viridiplantae; phylum Streptophyta; class Magnoliopsida; order Ranunculales; family Papaveraceae; genus Papaver; species Papaver bracteatum. Next base: position 48,037 of record JAJJWX010001949.1, read on the forward strand.
AAACCATCAATATCAGTGGAAACAAGAACAGTTTATAGCACCAACTCGTTCAACTTCCTCTCCCGATTCTTTCTTCACTGAATTCTCGATTGATATTTTGAATTCAGCAAAACCCATTCATCCTAACCCAATGAAGGACTCGAATCTCTTCTTAGCCTCCTCTGTTAGTTCACTGCAATGAATTACAGCAGCAGTTTGAGTTTCTTTAGCTGCTTCTTTGGCCATAAACCATACCAAACTTGGTTCTCATCTCCATCGAGAATAGAAACATACATCATTATCACTGCTAAGAGTAACCAGGCTTCTCACTGGTTTAAACTGTTGCCCTTAATGGGCTTGTCTCCTGCACGTCTCCATACATACCAATAGATCATAACTGTTGATTCCGTACATCTACCAAGAGCACTAACTCTCTTTAGCTACAGAGGCACCACCAATGTCTTGTGGCCTTCAAATTAGTGAGTTCATTAACACGAGCTTCTAGCATCCGATATGCCTACGCGACTGCCCATAGTAGATTCTATGTAGTGATAATTCTGCCTCTTTTGTGGTCTATTGGACGATTTCTTGTTCTTTTCGGGAATAAGCTCCAAAATTCCCATAAAATATAAAAGAAAGATAATAATACAATTTCACAAGAAAACTAGCTAAGAAAGCATAACCAATCGATACTTAGAAAGGTGTTTTGAAACATCTATCACTCCTACACATACCAAACCCTCCTTTTCTCCACTCACCACCCCACCAAAACCACTATTCTCCACCCCTTAGCCTTTTGTTACTCTTCCCATTACAAATACGAAACATGAACCCACTATACCTCCAATTAAACGCTTAACCCCAGCTCAAATGAAGATCAGGCAAGACAAAGGCCTATGTTACAATTGCGATGAGCTATATAAACAGTGTCATATTTTTAAAACTCAAAAGTTATTCATGTTGGTTGCAACAGAAGATGCTGATACTCCATCACCTGTGGAATAAATTATAGAAGAGGTTACTTCACCTTCCCCTCCAGATCTCCAATGGAGATCTCTTTGAATGCTTTAACTGGTTTAGCCACCCAAAACACCATTAGAGTACTTGGAAAACTACACACTCATGATATCTTTACCTTGATTGATACGGGCAGCACTCACAGCTTTGTGGATGCCAAGTTGGTTGCCCAATTACAGTTGCCTGTTTCACCTACTGGTCACATGCTAGTTGTAATGACCCTCAAGCTCGTCAACGTCATTAGACCGGTCAAGTATCGATTTAGCCGATAATAATTAACTCAATTAGTTTAACACTGACGTTAATTAATAGAAATTAATCTAAAAATGAGTTAGATATGAAACTAGTATCCTTAGATATATCTCGAAAAGTTACGCGGAATAGACTACTCGCACGCGTCATTCAGACACTAGGTGAAGAAGATTTATCAATTTGTTTTCGGAGGGTAAAATAGTAATTTTGGTTATTACCCGGGTAGCTGCACGTGTTGAATCGAGTGGGTGTCTTGGTGAATCTGGTCGGCCTTATCTCAAGACCAAACGAGAGGATAGAACTCTCATTCTCCTTCTTCTTCTTCATTCTCTTCTTCTTATCTTCTTCTTCTTCTTCTTCTTCCTTCTTCTTCTCTTTTCTTTTCTCCTTATATTCTTTCTTCTCTGTCAAATTCGAGAGATCAATTGGGAGATTTGTAATCGGTTGAAGGTGGAAAAGATCATGGTATAGCTTTTGGTGATGGCGTTGTTGTCTGTTAATGATTCAGACTAGAAAGATGAAGTGAAATATGGTTATGGAATTCATTATTGCGTTGAGGATTTAAAAGATAAGATATAGATATACTGTGAGTTGAAGAATCATAGGTTTGAGTTCAATTGAAGAGGTATAACTGTTTTGATGAAGATCAAAGAGATTAGGGTTCCTGAGTTGAATTAGAATTCGAATTAAGTTGTTGAATTAGATATTTTTGTAAGATGGGTTTGTTTAATTGAGACTTTTAGTAATGATGTTGATGTTATTTGATGCTTGATTGAAGCTGTGGTGGTGTTTGTTGATGAATTGAAGAGTTAGGGTTTTGCTGAAAGAACTCAGAGAAGCTTTTGAAGATGAAATTGATGTTCTAAGATGTTGATATGAGATGGGTATGGATCGATTGGATGAATTAGGGTTAGAGATGAAGAGTAATTCGAGTTTGATGAAGGTTGGATTTTGAAGTTGATTCTGAAGCTGGGTTTGATTCTGTTTTAATGAAGGTTATTGGAAGTTGGCTCTGGTGAACTGACTGATAAGGAAGGATATTATGATGGATTGTTCGAGTTGAATCATTGAGGTAATTGTTCTTTCCAATAAAGGTCAGTTCAATTTCAATATTGAGCATTTGTTTGGATATGATCAATTTATGATAGGTAGTAAGCAAATAGATTTATTATCGATATTGATGTTGTTATGGTTATGTTATTCTGTGACTGTTGTGATGTTGTTAAATGCATGGATGAGATTGGGTCTACTGGTAGAATAGTTGTAATTGAGTTGGTAATTGTGGAAAAGATAAGTTTAAGGTTGTTCTTAGGGATTCTGGGTATGGAGACAGAGATGAGATTGGGTCTGCTCGTAGAATAGTTGTAATTGAGTTGGTAATTGTGGAAAAGATAAGTTTAAGGTTGTTCTTAGGGATTCTGGGTATGGAGACAGAGATGATGATTCTAGTTTTGCAAGTAGGGATGAAATTATGGATGTGGTTTGATAGTAGAATTTGGCAATACAAAAGATGGTAGTTGAGTGTTGATTGAAGTGAGAGTTGATTTGAACTAATGAGTATTATAAATCTAGTAATAAATTGCAGTTAATGATGAAGTTTTCTGGGATGTTAATGATGTTGATATTGAAGATGGAATGAACCCGTGAAATGAGTGTTGCAGGTGTAACTAATGGAATTGCAAGGGTTACATTAGTTGGTTGTTGCAGTGAAGAACTATTAATGATGAAGCTAAGAATAGCAAGGCCATGAAGTGATATTGAGTTATAGAATTGTGGTGTTGAGAACTGTACAATATTGTGTTGTTTGAATTGAACTGAAGTTGATGTGGGTGTGAGTATGGATTTGGGTGTGATTGACACTGGACTAGTGTTGTAGAATGATAACTAGGTGGATTAGTATTGTAGTAGAATGTAGAAAGAGTGAAAGCTGGGAACTGTAATTGCAGGTAAAGATTAAATTACAGTTGTATATTGAATTATGGAATTTTGTTTAAGTGAAGAGTTTATGTAATGTTGTAATGAATAGAATAAGGTTGGGTATGCTCTGGTGGCTGTAATCGAATTAGGCTGTTAGTCATCCCAGTCAGTTCAGTCTGACTCGTTTTGTTTAGCTGAATCAGTTAATCTGGCTGAGTCAGATCTGTTGACTCACTGAGTTTCTTTATCTTGACCCGTGTGGACTCGTTGACCGAGTTAACCCTTTGACCTTGACTTGACCTTTGACTGACATTTACCGTTAGTTGACAATGTTGACTGTTAGTTGACCAGAATAGATTTTAATCTCCTATATTGATATTTTGGACCCCTTATGGTCCGAATTAACCTTTGATTCCTTCTACAAAGTTGTAGATATTCATAAGACTTAGCTATGGACTACATAATCAATCTAATTGGATTATTAAACTCTTAGTTATACTAAAGATAGATAATAAGATATCATAATGGGCTTAGAACCATTAGATAGAATTGTATAATTCTTGTGTGAGCCATCTTGGCTAGATTCTTAGAGTTTTTGTATGATTAACAGTTAGTCTATATTAACAATGATCGATTCAAAGGATGAACCAGTGGATCGTGGATCTCGAGGTAGGCGAGGCTTGTCATCAAAAGAGGTGGGAATCGATAACGAACTCTCTTGTATTCATTATTGTTTTACAAATCAATATTTGCGTTGTGAAATTCATGCATATCTTTGTATGCTCTGTGTGGTATGAGATGTATGCCGACACAATATCAGTATTCTATGGCTAGGGCGATACATAGAAATATTACACGGCTAGGGCGATACACTGCAATATTATTCTTCATTTATATATATTCAGTATTATATGGCTAGGGCGATATACCACAATATTATTATGGCTAGGGCGATCCACCGAAATATTATTCTTCCCTTATGTGCGGCAACACACATCTCATACATGGATGTTTACTGTTATTTATGAATGTCTATGAAGAAGTTTCTACTTTATGTTTCATTGTCTTTTCTTGTATTACCGATTTTCGATTAAACCTGCATTGTGTTCGAATCATATTAATGATTACTTGAAAGCTAGTTGTTATTTCTGCTGAGCACCCCTTTTAGGGATGATGTGCTCATTCATTCCCACTTTCAGTTTCAGAGACAAATCAGAGTTGTGCAGCGGAATTTCGTGGCGTTGAGTCTTCTACTATGTTTATTATGTTGTATATTCTATTTGTAAACCATATGACTATTGTATATGTATATTTGAGAGGAATTCTTGTATATAAATATTTCTAAGCGGGGCTAGTTTTCGGGTTAAGTTGTAGAAGATTTCTTATTTGAATGCTTAAATGTTTTATTTAGATTCGGTAGTGCCTCTTTATTTGGTTAATCACTTGGTTTAGTCAGCTGCTAGCTTAGGGTGCGCTACACTAGTGACTGTGGCTAATGGAGATTCCACTATCAGTAAGGGGGTTTTTCCTCAACTTTGTTGGCATATGCAAGGGTATGACTTTGTTTCCGATTTACGCATACTACCACTTGGGGGTTGCGACATGGTTTTGGGAGTGGATTGGCTTAAACAACTTGGTGATGTCATGTTCAACTTAGCAGCGCTCAGAATTTCATTCTTTCATCAAGGTCAACAGATCAAATTCTTCTATACCTTCTTGCAGTATGATAACTGGTAATACCTTTTTTGAAATTTCTTAAAGACAACACACCCACCTTTATTGGACAGTTTTTCTCTATCTCTACCACTCCAATACAACCCATTGATCCTAGCATTTCTCCCTTACTTGAGTCTTTCTCAGATGTCTTTACTGCTCCAACTTCCTTACCTCTTCAAAGAGCGATTGACCATCAAATACCTCTTAAACCCAATTTGGAACCTGTTTCTCAAAGACCTTATAGATGCCCTCATCTGCAAAAAGAGGTAGTAGAACTGTTAGAGCAATGCTCGGTCAAACTCGCATGCGTTGATATATCAAGCATGTTTGTCAATCTTAGTTATCAAAACTATATAGTCTTTATTTCTATGCTACCATAGCTAGAGTCTCGGACTAGGATAGAAAGTGTAGTTGAGCTCAAGAACTCCATGGCGATCATCATACAAGACGAAGGACTACTCAAGGAACCAGTGGATATACATTGACTAAAAGGTATGTGGAGACTTGAACTTATCTATCACTCAAAAGTCTATCTACTATATCTCCTATCTTGAGACAAAAGTCGTTTATCTATATAGACTAAGAATATGCACATGTGACATTTCGAGCTGAGTATATCTTGCTTATCTATTTCTCGAAATGGGTGTTGGTAAATCTTTCGCTTTAGCCATGTTCATCTTTTCCTAGTGACAAAAGTCATGTTATGTTTCAATCATTTTGGAAATCACTCTGACGAAAAACAGTTTGTGAATAACAACTATAAAACGCCCTCTGAGAATGTTTCAATGAGAGTTTATACTATATAAACATTGGGGGATATAAACATTATTGTGGGAACACATATATGTATAAGTCCTTAGCACTTGAACCCAAGTTTGCGAACTTTGTTGATCAAGTGAAACCGGAACGTGAGCATCAACTCAGTCCGCGAACTGGCGTAGTTCTCGAACCCAAGAATTTCTGCTGAAGTTGAAGCTCATGTGCAGTCCATGAACCCAGTCTAAGAACCCTAGGCATTGGAGAAACCAATCCCCACACACCTTTCTTGTGTGATACTAGTTTTCTCTAAGCTAGAGTCGATCTCCATTAACCCTTGAGTTTTCTCTCTAAATTCGGGTTAACGACTTAAAGACTTCATTAGGATTATGAATCCAGAACGATACTACTGTTCTTGTAGTTGTGTGATCTGATCTTGGTCTTTCTATCGTACGAGTACAATTGTAATAATTGGCTTGAGATTTCTATCTCCGATAGGCAAGATAAAAGTAGTCACAAACATCTTTGTCTCATTGTTTGGGATTCCTCAATAATCTTCTTCGCTGCCTCGATTAAGTTTATTGTGAGGTGATTGATGAAACTGAGCTGTTCTTCGGGAATATAAGTCTGATTTTATCGATTGGTTCCTGTTCACCTTGATTTATCAAAAGACGGAACAAAACTTGTAGGTTTATTCGTGGGAGACGAATTCATCTATTACCTGTAGACTTTTCTATGTGAGACAGATTTGTTTATTAAAGTCTTCAACTTTGGGTCGTAGAAACTCTTGGTTGTGGGTGAGATCAGCTAAGGGAATCAAGTGCGAAGTATTCTGCTGGGATCAGAGGCATAGGAGCATAACTATACCTTGGATCAGTGTGAGATTGGTTGGGGTTCAACTACAATCCAGACCGAAGTTAGTTTGTAGTAGGCTAATGTCTGTAGCGGCTTAATACAGTGTATATTTAATCTAGACTAGGTCCCGAGGTTTTTCTGCATTTGCAGTTTCCTCGTTAACAAAATTCTGGTGTCTGTGTTATTTCTATTCAGCTTATATTTTGTTATATAATTGAAATAATATAGGTTGTGCGTTGTTCAATCGATTAGAATATCTGACCTTATTGGTTATTGATTTAAATCGATTGACACTTGGATATTGGTCTTTGGTACCATCCAAGTTATTTCTCTTTCATTAGACTCACGAATCATATTTGCTTGAGTAAATCAAACCGGGAGATTGAGATAATAACTCCTTGAGATATTTTATATTGATTGAGTCTTGTTTATTTTCTAGGAAACAACTCGGAGTTGTCCGTACAAATTGCTAATCGAAATATTGGGTGGTGTTGTTAGACCCCCGCTTTTTCAAGAACAATTAATTCAAGAGATATTGGATGCTGGCTTCATTCAAGAGAGTCATAGCCCATTTGCTTCTCCTATTTTTCTCATCAATAAGAAGGATGGTTCATGGAGTTTTTGTGCTGATTATCAGAAACTGAATGACATCACAATAAAAGATAAGTTTCATATCCCCTTAATAGATGATTTGCTGGATGAATTAAAGGGTGCAGTTATTTTTTCAAAAATTGATTTGAAGTCAGGCTACTATCAAATCTTAATGCACTTATCTGATGCTCACAAGGCTTCCTTTCGAACCCATCAGGGGCATTATGAATTTAGAGTTATGCCATTTGGTTTAACAAATTCCCATGCTACATTTCAGTCCTTTATCAACATTATTTTCAAGCCATTTTTAAGAAAATTCATCCTTGTGTGTTTTTGATAAAATTTTAGTCTATAGAAAATCATTGGAGGAGCATGTTCTGTATTTATCTCAGATACTCTCATTGCTCAGACAACACTCCCTCTTTGCCAATCAAACAAAATGTTATTTTGCACAACCTAGCCTTTCATATCTGGGACACTTAATCACATCTGAAGGAGTGGCTTCTAATCCTAACAAGATTTCAGCCATGCAAAATTGGCCTCAACCAACTACGCTCGAGAAACTCAGGGGATTTCTTGGTTTAACTGGTTACTATAGAAGATTTATCAGGCATTATGGCAATATTAGCAAACCTCTGACTGATATGTTAAAGAAAGATTCATTTTCTTGGTCAGAAGCAGCATTACAAGCATTTTTAAATCTCAAGGTTGCTATGACTACTGCTCCAGTCCTGGCATTGTCTGATTTTTCACAGCCATTTGTCCTTGAAATAGATGCATGCTCCACTGGTGTAGGTGTTGTACTAATGCATAATGATCAACCCATTTCTTTCTACAACAAACCATTGGGTCCACAGGCCTTAGCCCTTTCCACATATGAAAAGGAATTACTAGCCATTGTTATGGTTGTGCATAAATGGAAGCACTATCTTTCTCAGCATCAATTCATCATACACTGACCACCAGAGCTTGAAGTATTTCATGGACTATGTTATTAAGTACAACAATGGAAAGGAGAACATAACATCTGATGATCTTTCCAGACTCCATACTCTTACTTCAGATTACAATGCCTTATCCATTGCTCAGCCACAATGGACTCATGACATCATAGCCAGTTATGCTAAAGATCCTCAAGCTCAACAATTGATAGCACAATTACTGATTTCTTCATCTGATGTTACTTACTCTCTCAAGAATGGCACTCTGAGATACAAAACTAGAATCTATGTGGGTTTCGGTTTACAAATTAGGCATCACATTATTCACTCGGTGCATTCCTCAGCTGTTGGAGGCTACTCTGGCATGCTAGGCACCTACTGTGAGCCAGGACTTACAGGGGTTTACTCAATAAATACATTTGTAGATTTGTAGAGATTTAAAAAGAGTCATGAAAATTAATAACTTTGCGAGAATTATACAGAGTTGAGAAAATTTTTGCGGAGTTATGCAGAGTTGTCTAATGTCTTGTAGACATTTTTAGAGTCCTGAAGAGTTGTAAAAACAAATTTTATATGGAAATATGCATGATATACATAAATACAAAATTTATTGTATCTTATTTATTATAGTAACTTAAATTAAATTAAATTAAATTATTATTATTTTATATATATAGCTTATTTCTTTTGTTCAATGAAATACAATAAAGTGTAACAATAAATTAAAATAATTATTATTGTACATTTGTGAAGTGAGCATGTACATGCTTGCTCTATGACCCTGGGCGCAATCTAAGCCATCCAACTATGCCTGCGAAGTCGGATGGTCGTGATCGTTTTGGATCTTCTCAACCTGCGTAAGGAGTTAATCTAGCCTTGTTTGGGAAATCGTTTCTTGCACCACGGCTTGCCTATGAGGGAGTCGGTCATGTAGGTAGAAAGTGGGCCCGCCAATAGTGTACCATCACTTCACTACTTGTTTTAGGGTATAATATAAGCCATCCAACTATGCCTGCGAAGTTGGACGTTCACGATTAAAAGGAACCCTAGCCGTGCGTCATGCTCACTTTGAGCGCACGTTTTGGAAGGACCACTTTGTAGTTGGCATTGTGGGTCGGTCATGTATTAAGGTGGGTCCGCAGTGATCATGGTAGCATGCTCAGGACCCCCTGAATCTATATCTACACCCTCCATCTATACATGCGAAGTTGGACGGAAGAGATATATTTCTGAGTTTGTTTTCAGCAAGTGAGACTAACATGGGTAGTCTTGCATGCGTTCGACGGGGCTAGTATAACCTGCCGTCAGGTAGCCTACGGGTGTTTGCATGTCGAACACAAGGATTTAATTAAAGCATTAATAGTAATGATGTATACCTACGTAAAAAGGGATGGTTGCCACATGCTCCGTCGGGATGGTTGCCACATGCTCCGTTCTGGGTAGGTTTTAATTATCAGGGATGGTTGCACATGCTCCAATGAATTAATATGGCGAGAAGTATTCATCGCCTGAAGGCTTTATCCTTTGCAGGACGTCAGCTTACAAAAAATTGGACTTTTACAATTTTAGCCTTTGATAGCACAATTACTGATTTCTTCATCTGATGTTACTTACTCTCTCAAGAATGGCACTCTGAGATACAAAACTAGAATCTATGTGGGTTTCGGTTTACAAACTAGGCATCACATTATTCACTCGGTGCATTCCTCAGCTGTTGGAGGCTACTCTGGCATGCTAGGCACCTACAACAGAGCCAGGACTTACAGGGGTTTACTCAATAAATACATTTGTAGATTTGTAGAGATTTAAAAAGAGTCATGAAAATTAATAACTTTGCGAGAATTATACAGAGTTGAGAAAATTTTTGCGGAGTTATGCAGAGTTGTCTAATGTCTTGCAGACATTTTTAGAGTCCTGAAGAGTTGTAAAAACAAATTTTATATGGAAATATGCATGATATACATAAATACAAAATTTATTGTATCTTATTTATTATAGTAACTTAAATTAAATTAAATTAAATTATTATTATTTTATATATATAGCTTATTTCTTTTGTTCAATGAAATACAATAAAGTGTAACAATAAATTAAAATAATTATTATTGTACATTTGTGCATAATAATTAAAATTAAAAAATATTTAATCATACCATATAATTTATATCATTCATGATAGGAGTTTTATAGATTATGTATTCATTAAATAAAATAAAAGAGAGCAAAAAACATCTTTATAAAAAAATTTGGAAGTCTTCCAAAATCTTATATATTTTGCAAGACTTTTATCAAGGCAAATATATGCACAAAAGTCAGTCAAAGTCTTGAAAATAGGTAAGTATACAAAGTCTTTGAATTTTCAAGTTTACAACGAGTAACACAAACTTTAGAAGACCTTTTGACAATCTACAACGAGTAACATAAACTTTGAAAGAGATTTCAAAAGTATACAACCAGTAACACAATACTTTGTAAATCCATTGAACTCTTTAGAAATCAATAAAAGTATATATTGAGTAAACCCCCGTTACTTTTATTGGCCAAAAATGAAAGAAGAAAATTTTCAATTTGTGTCTAACTGTGATGTTTGCCAATGCAACAAACATGATCTCTCTGCCCCAGCTGGTCTACTACAACCTCTACCCATACCTGATACAACATGGCAACATATTTCTATGGACTTCATTGAGGGTCTTCTAATGTCACTCAGAAAGACTGTAATCCTAGTAGTGGTGGACATGTTGACCAAGTACATCCATTTCATTTCCTTGAGCCATCCCTTCACTTCCATATCTGTAGCTAAGGAGTTTATGCACCACATTTTCAAGCTGCATGGACTTCCAACCACAATTGTATCAGACAAAGATAAGGTATTCCTTAGTACTTTCTAGCAACATTTATTTCAATCTATTGGCACTCAGTTTCACCTCAGTACTTCTTACCATCCTCAAACAGATGGTCAAACTGAGAGAACTAATGCCTGTTTAGAACAATACTTAAGATGCATGACCAGCTCTACACCTAAGTTATGGTTCAATTGGTTGGCATTAGATGAATAGTGGTTTAACACCAATTACCATACTAGCCTTAAGATGACACCATTTCAAGCCTTGTATGGCTATACCCCACCACATTTGGCCTTTCCAGTCCAAGCCACAACTTCTGTTTCCACTGTGCAAGATTATATTCAATAAAGGGACCACGTGCTCCAACTTCTCAAGGAAGATTTGACAAAACTCAGCATAGAATGAAGCACTTTGCAGATGCACACAGAACTGACATGTCATTCTCAGTTGGAGACTTGGTATTCTTAATGGTGCAACCCTACAGAAAATCTTCAGTGGCAGGACTAATCTGAAACTCTCAGCTAAGTATTTTGTCCCTTTGAAGTTTTACAGAAAATAGGTGTTGTTGCTTACAAACTCAAGCTACCAATTGGCTCTAGGGTCCACCATGTATTCCATGTGTCCCAATTGAAGAAAAATATTGGTCAACATGCTACTCCACACCCACAATTTCCTTTGGTGGATATTGATGGTACCTTCATAGTTGTTCCTGTGGCAGTCTTGAATTCTAGGCACATTACCAGGGATAATGCTTTGGAGTTGCAGGTACTTATTCAGTCAGTTGGTGCACCACCAGAGGATGCTACTTGGGAAGATTCCAGCCACATTCTCAGTTCCCTGACTTCATCCTTGAGAGCAAGGAACTGTTTCGGGCTTGAGAACTTCAAAATTATTGTCACAGGCCCATTTAGCTTAATTTTTCTTAGGGAACTTGTGTAACCACCCATTGGGTGAGCTTAATAATCTTGTAATCACCAATGGGTGTGCTTCTCCTTATACGACTATTTATTGGCCAGGTGAGTTTTGTAAGAAGAACAAGTTGAATTTAATCAAGAAATTGATAAGGCTCTTCCTTAAGTTAGGAGAGAAGGTTACTGAGTTAATCAAATCTGCAAGTATGTTCATGACAAACTATAATTACATTGATAAAATATGAGGTAGTACACATCAAGAGCATCGTCAATACGGCCAGTTTGACAGTATGCCCGTAGAAGAAAATACGGTACAGATAGCTGTCGGGATTTCCAACCAGTGAAATCCCAAGATTTGAATCCATTATCGAAGAAGAAAATACGATGGTGCGAGAAGAAGTCTTTGTAACAACCAGCCTTGAACGTTGATTCTAGTGCAGTATGGTAGAAATTTTGTGTATTTCACAGGGAGAAAAAAGTATTGCGAGCAATAGTTGAGGAAAGATTGATGTAACCGGATCGAGCTATTTCCTCAAGTCTACTTGATTGTTTTTGTTCATCATCATCGGAACCAGATGATGATGAAGAGCACAGTAATCTTAGTGATGCGGTGGTGGTTGAAGGAATTACGGGAATTTTTAGTAGTGGCAAAGATGATGAAAATGATAAACCTTTGACAATATTGTAGTACCGGAACATAATTGATTGAGTTACTGAATCACTGAATTTAATTTTTAGGGTTTGGGTTTTTCTTTCTTTTGGAGAAGCCGGAAAGGATAATAAAGAAATTCGGTACATACGATAGAGAAAAAACGTAATAGCACCCTGTTTCCATTTAATTACCGGTAATAAATAAAAAATACCCAACCTTTTTTCTTTTCTTTTTTTTGACGTGCATGAATGAATCAACGAGAGAGAAAAATACTCGCCTTAATCTCATAATTTAAAAAGAGGTTTTGAATTCCTCTACTGTTGTAAGAATCCTATTTCCATCTACCAAAATTGTATTCAATTCGCGGGAAAGGTGACATTGGTTACATGTTGCTTATCCTTGGATTCATTATGCTTGTTAGTTTGTAAACATGTATTTTTACCTATATGTCTCTGGAACACAATCCAGCTTCCTCTATTTGGAAATAAACTACATGATTCCCATCGCTTGCACCAAGGAAATGTGCAATGCCACAACGCAGATTGATTGGTCGTGAACAATCATTAATCCATTTACTACTCTACTTTCATTTTCAAAATAACAACGTACATCAAAACAAAGCAAAAGTCTGTTTGATCATTAAGATGCCAACCAAGTTTCAGTACCTGTCCGACCCATCAAACTTAAAACCGGTACTACAAAATTTTACTACTTCATGAGTGATCATTTATTTTACAAGACCAGCCAAATAGCTCAGTGGCTTGGAATTGTTTCAAATTGTGAAGTTCAGTTCAAGTTAATGTCTTGAGAACCAAAGCCATCAGTTGGATGATTCTGGTGTATATATCCTATAAGGTGTGTATGTATATGTGTTTGTTTGTATCTCTCACGCAGAAAAAACTTACTTACGATTCAAGTTGGTTTTTTGCGTTGTTTGTATTTTTACATGAATTTGACCAAGCTTTAAAGAAAAACTCTTGCAAGTAGAGGTGTAAACATGTATTTCTTAAGACAACACTGTACGACCTACGAAATCTGTTAGCGTGCTATGTGCCGTGATGTCGCCGTGCATAGGAGATTATGACGTGTCGTGTCGCGTCGCTTAAAGGCGTGTTGTTCAAGAGTCATGAAAAAAAATAAACGTGATGTCGTAGATGTTGGCTGTGTCAGGCACATTTATTTTATATTTTCCAATATAAATGTTTTATAAATATTTAGGTATTGTATGTGTTATTATGAAATAAGTCAACATAATGGTAATAGAATGTCATTAATTAGCTAGAATAAAGGTTTTTTTTGTGAAATATACACAAAATGTGATGTATTATGCCATGTTTTGTAGTATTTTATACATATTATAACGTGATTTCTTAACGTGTTGTGCCGTGCCACGTGCTAATCTGTGCCGCGTGTTGTGCTGGACTACTGATCCAATTAGTCAAACCCATCACATCCCATTTAACTAACGTGTTGTGCTGTACTGGGCTGTGCTCAAATTTTAGCGTGCTGTGCTAAACTGTGCTCGTGCTAAACTGTGTTGTGCTAAACTGTGCTCGTGCACAGCCCAATTTACACCTTTACTTGCAAGTTACCATGCTTTGGGTTCTTATTAAAAGAATACCAACGAAGGAAAGACCATTTGTAATTCTATTGTGATAGGTTAATACCTTCGAAATCAGATATAACGAAGCGTCCAAACGGCTTAGTGGCCTTGAAGAAAAACTCTTGCACGTCACCAATCTTTTGGGGGCTTTTTAATGGAGAGAAGACCATTTGTAAGCTTTAGGCGGTGCTTTTCCTTTGATTTTGGATGGTTCCACTTTGTAGCACTGTAGGTGCTTCTAATTCTTCTATTTTTATTTTATTTTATTAATAAAATCTAACCTTTTTAAGTCAAAAAAAATAAGAAGCTCGTGCAAGAGTGATTAGGGAATCTTCTCTCGTCGAGTTATCAAGGTATTGGATGGTCTCTAAAGATATAAACAAATGCAGGATTTGATTTCATGTATGGAGTAATTGATATGTTAGCAAAGTGTAAAAAGTTAAACCAAGATACTATGTGAAGCAAGCAGAAGAATTTTATTTGTTTAGGAATGTCCGGTAGTTTAATAAAGGAAATTGTCGAGTAAGGAAGGTCGAGTTTCTAGAATTGTCTTTGTTTAGAGTTTGATTTGTTAGGAAAGTTCTTTACTTGAGAGTCAAGTTTGTTAATCATATAAATAGGCCGTTGAGCCATGTGGGTCAAATGTTTAATTTGACTAAGGATCTTATACTCTCTAATGAAAGGGACAATGTCAGAAGTTGGGACACTAGAAAAGGATCTTATACCAACTAATCAATTGGCTTAACTGAAGCTACAATTTTTTATTTTCCGCACAAGCATCCTCAGCAAAGTGTTGGTACTCGAATCTCTCCATGACTCGCTTTTGATTTATATCTTTATATTCACGCGAGCAGAGGCAAAGAAGGGGAAAAATACATGCGAAAATATACAAGTAATAGAACTTAAAGGAGGAGTGAGATGTGGGAAACATACATGCAAAATAATAAGGGGTTGAAGGGCATACCTCTCAGATCTTGGTTCTTGTTGCGAAATTTCTCAACTAAGACCTCACCAGCGTGGATCTCAGATTTCTACTTGGAATTCTGACGAGTTGTTCTCGTATGGTGGAGCAAGATTCTGAAAAACCCTCAACTTGAATAAAGTGGCGCCGAGACTCAAGATAATCAAAAGCAGCATTAACTGAGGAATCCAGTTGTGCGAAGATCTCAATCCTATCTAGGTTATCTGGAGGAGAATCACTCAACAGCTTAACTAGAGAGTCGCATAGGAGAAGTTGAGATGGATCATTAGAAGAAGAGAACGCGAGCTGGAATATATCAAGAAGAGCCCTTGATTCTGACATGGCCACATCAGAAGCACCTACTTCAGGTGTGACGGTTTCCACTCAAGATGAAACATCAACGGGATTAGATTTAGGAAACAAATAAATAAAAATCAATCAGTATATGCAAAAAATAATTTTTTCATAAATAGGGTGTTTTCCAAGTTATTACAACCCATTTACCAATCGAGTCTCGCCAAGTTTCCTCTCCAGGATTAAGATGAGAACTCTTCTCTCATCTATTGTGAAAACTATTTTTTAAGTGACTGTGGCCCTTTTTTCTCATTGATTGTGTAAACTATTCTCTCGTTGAGCGGTCACGCTCACCATTCAACGTGGAGCCAAATATGAGTTAAGATTTTAAAGGAGTTAGATTAGCTAATACTCTTCAAATTGTTTCAATCGAGGATTGCATATATATATTAAAACTTAGCATTGGTCAAAGTTTTGATACATATTTGTCAAGGCCAGCCATATATCTACCTTGTCAGTCACCTACAACCGACTTGTAATGTCCAGCTTCGAAGAACTATTGGTATAGCATAGCCTAGCATATACTCCCAGCCCAGACCAATGTAACTTACTCGTCATCCAAACCAAACGTTAGTCATCCAGAACAAACATGGCCTCTGCATCACCCATTCTCAAGCCCAATCAATGCTCCTATCAGTTTTTGTTCCAACATACTAATTGATGATTGTTGGGGTTGGTATTTCTTTTTTATCTTTTCTACAATGGAGGATTGGCCGAAAGAAAATTAATCCTATCCAATCATATTTCATTCAATCCAAAAGAATGGTTATCGTTGCAAGAAAATTAAGATCATCAAAATTTAAGAATCCAAATACAAAACTGATACCAATTTGTTATGTAAATTGCCAACAACAACAAAAAATATCGTAAACTTATCACCATTTTATACAAAGGGGATAATTGATAGTATAATTCGGTGTCAATTCTGTTCATTTTCAATATTTGTCTTCTTTAATAAGAGATGTTCCAATTATAAAAGAGTGCTTAGTTATTAATGTTTAGCAGAAGTAAAAAAATACCGGATATTAAATTTTTTTCATTGAAGAATTCAAAACGGGGCCTTGTGAAATGCTTTTTATTCTTTAGTACTATACTAAGTAGTCCAACCATTAGATATTGAATGAATCACCATATAAGTGAATAAAAAATCGCTAAATGAAAAAAAAAATTACTTAAACGATAAAAAATTTATCCAAAGACACCAAAAAACAAAACCACTTAAATAGTAAAAGAATATATCTAAAAGCACCAAAAATGACAAAACTACATCTTATTCGAGTAAACCGTCTAGGACTTTATAAATGATATATTGTGGTGTCCCAAAATGATATTTAAAATACCTCTTATGTCCCATTTTTAAAACACATTCAAGTAACGAATATGTCCAGAGTAATAAGATGTTAACTTAGTATTGTTAAAAGTTTTAATACATATTTTTCAAGCCTAGCCATATATTCTTTACTTTGTCAGTCACCTATAACCGACTTGTAATGTCAGTTTCGAAGAACCATTATATTGTCAGTCTTCCTAAACTGAAAAGTATTATATATTCCCTTGATAATGTACAACCCAGTATCAACCTAGACCAATATACCTCTGCTCCAAAATCCAAACACATCACTTACTCGTCTTCAAGAACCGACATAATCTTTGTGTTACTCATGCTCATGCCCGTGCTCCTATCAGTTGTAGGGCCGACATACTCATTGATGGATGATTGTCTGGGCATTGATATATATATATATATATATATTTGGGTCAAATGAGGAGTCGTCGGAAAAAAATCTAGGCCCAAGAAAAACTAATAAAATCATTTCACATTTCATCCAGTCCAAAAGTGATTACATAATTGTATTAAAAAAGAATTAGGATTATCAAAATATAAGAATTCAAATACAAAAAGGATATAAATTTTACATGTAAATTGCCAAGCAAAGAAACAAAACGTCATTAAGTTCCGATTTTAATACAAGAAAAAGGGATAATGATAGTATAATCCTGAATCAATTCCAACCAATTTCAATATTTATTTTTCTTGACAAAATATATTCCTATCATAAAAGAGTGCTTAGTCATTAATCTTGAACAGACATAGGAAAAAACCTGGATGATCCAAATCCCTTTTGTTGAAGACATCAAAGCAATGTATTTCGGATTTACCGTTGTCCTTCAATATAGCAAGTCCAACAACCATTAAAAATTAAACGAATCACCACTGAATTGGATATAAAATCGCACTTCTAGAAAAGAAAAAACATCTTCAGACAAAAACGAAATCATCTAAATAGTGAAAAAAATATGTATCTAAAAACACCGAAAATGACAAAACAACATCTCATTCAATTAAACCTTCCTTGGTTTTATACATGATGCACTGTGGTGTCCCAAACTGAAAGTTCGCATACCTTATGTCCCATTTTGAAAACACATTCAAGTACCCAATATGTTTATAGCACTATTAACTTAGGATTTTAGACTTTTTGGCTTGACTTTCAAATATTGTAGGATCTTCATTTTTTTCCCCGAAAATGATCTTATATTGAAGGCCTCTCTTAAATGAAAATAGCTTTAAAAATCCAAGTGGAGGTTTGTTCAAAAAAAGAAGAAACAAGAAACAAAGATAACCGGGGAAAAATAAAGAAGGAAAAAACGAAGATTACAAAAGAAATATAGATATGGAAGAAAAGGTAAATCAAAAGATGTTTTTATCTTACATTAATCTTGCGCCCATAACAACATATTAATATATTTCACTTCAATTGCAATATTTTCAATTTTTGATCTTATTGTTAAACAATTTTGAGAAAGATGAATACACATGCATCCCAAAAAATAATTTACTTATGCGGCTATCATATGAAGGAAGATCCTAGACATATAACTTGATTCCAGAAAACACTAAGTTAAATAACACAGCAGTGGAAGGATTTTTTTTCCCTGTGACTTAAAACAAGGGTAAGAAATTACTTACAAAGGTATTGTCTTTCCCTATGTTTAAAGAGCTAAAGTTAACCATACACTGCTAAAGAAAGCATTCTACATTTTGCAGCAAGAGGAGGCCACAATCATATGGATTGTCTTGCTGCGGCACCTGGTGTACAACCAAAAAGTGAAAAAACCATGTCATTAACATCTCAGGGAGAAAATACGTTTTACATAAGAAATCAGTGAGACCACAGCCACATGAGTTTATCTGCGGTGGTAACTGTTGCACATCCAAAAAGTGAGAAAAATCATGTTATTTACCTCTCTGTAATAAATAAATAAACAAGAAATAATGTATTGAAGTGAAGTGAAGAAATCAATTCATCAAATCGGGTATGCTTTTATGTTGACCCATGACCATCGAAGGTGAAAGTTATCCAATAAAGAACTATCTACAAAGAACTGCCGCAGCAGTTACACAGTTCCAAGACTCCCATTTTAATTCGCATTCACTTCCTAGAGAAGTCTGAACCATTGCAATAATCTTGGTTTTTCCTTTAAACAAAACGTTATTTATAAAAAGATCCAAATTTTGATGTATAAATAATCTTGGTTTTTCTTTAAATTCCATTGTTGCAAAAGATATCGATGAAAGTTTGGTGTTTGCGTTTCTTGCTAAACATCGCTAGTATCACCAACGATTTTAGCATATAAGTAAATATCATAAAAGATAAACAAAACACATTAAAAAGCATGTGCATAAGATTATTTTTTTCCGAAAACGGTAGAACTTTCTAAAAAATTAAATTGCATTCTGGAAATGCTCTTTTTAGTCTAGAAGAAGAGAAAGATAATTTAGTAATCGATGTGTTCGATTCTTCAAAAGTTCCATATTTTGATAATCTATAAGAAAATAAAGATAATAAAGGAGATGAAGAAAGAGAATAATTGCCATCCATATATTATCATAAACATGACCATGGTGAGAAGCAAAAAATAAGGAAGAGTATTGATAGAAACACGTCGTTACAGCTGCAATAGTTCGGAAGATTTTCTTACCGAAGGAAAGTATCATAAGTGGATAATGAACAACATCAGTCAACAACTCAAAGAAAAAATATATCAAGCTCCTATAATATAACCTTAAATGAGAACCAAATAATGATATCAACAATAAGCTAAACTTTACCTTTATGCCTAAATCATTCATTAAATTTTCGATTTAAGAAGATGTGTCAAACTTTGGTTTACTATATTCTATCGTCTGCCAAAAATGTAGAAGCAGTGCATAAAAGGAATGTTGTGCGAGACAAAATTATGCGTTTTGACAAAAATGAAGATAGCATGAGAATATGTTACATACGCAGCTATGGATATGAAAACAAATCTTCTTTGCCGTTATTAATTGACCAACAAGCATGCATGACACATCCAAATACCTGGTAACTAACATCATTTAGAAAAGATTGAGATAGATTTCTAAATGAAGTATAACTGGAAATGCTTTCCCTATTGGAATTCTATTGAATTTGGCAATGTTGGGGCATATGATATTGTTTTTGCTAGTTCCGACTAACAAACTTTTAATAAACAATCAAGTTCTGTCTTCTTCCTTCTTGGTATCCCAATCTGGATTACCTACGTTTATGCTTCGATCAATTTCTTCAAAGACGATTACTTTGACGATTACAGTGAGTTATTTGGATTTGTTATACGAGAAAAAACTCTTTATATTGGTAATGCAATCTCTATAGCTATTGATCTATCGTTTCTGTGGATGATTATATTTGCAATCGTTAATCGTTACTACCAACCTCTGCATAGTTTCGTCCATGAATTGCTACCCAACTACAAGAAATATGTTAGAATATTGAAACTTATCTTGGTGATCGCTGGGTTTAGAAACAAGTATCTGTATGTTTCTGCCATGGTGGTTTCAATTACCATAGTCTCTCTTATTAATATGAAGATGCTCACAGATAGAACGAGTTTCCCCAAAGGTGCTACCGAAGGGTTTCTGATTCTAATCGTCAAATTCACATTTGATAAGATAAAGGATCCTTCTAAAGTTTCATATGCTCACATTATTTGGATCCTAGTTTGCCGTGTCTTCCGTGGCTTATCCCTGTTCTCAGAAACTAATGGTGTCACTACAAAAAATTTAATTGAAATAGTAACAGAGGCATCCAATGAAGTAGTAGATGGGATTTCGGAAGCACTTGACGAAATGGTATAAATTGTATCTGTTTTGAGTAATGTTTGGAATAGAAGAGATGTTGTTAATGGTATATTGGAAGAAAATCATGTTCCGTTTAAGGTCGTTCTTTTTATTTTGTTGTTGCTAGATCATTAGTTGTGTGATCAAATCAATTATGTAATGTATTTTGTTTTTGTTAAGTTTGTTGAAGTTGATATGTGATAATGGATCTACAATGTAATCAAACAACTATTATCAAATATATATATGCGGGTATATCCTTTTGATCATTAATTGTGTCTTGATTTCATCTTTTATGATATTTTATGGTTTGAGAAAATATCAACCAAAACTTCTGAAAACGTTTTGTTTTCTAGTTTAATCTTTCTGTCTCAAAAATGGTAAAATATAGCCAGCTTAAGTGACCACCACGTCTACCTCCTCTCTAGCACGCGATCTTTTGTATGTATTTTGATATGCCAAATGCAATTCCTATTGCTAAAACAATTACGATGAACATGTTTTTATATTTTTTAAGAATTTGAATGTAGATGTTTTCTCATTGAAATAAATTATCTTTCAATAAAAGTATCTCTCTCTTCTTGTAGATTATCAAATTATGTATCTGTTTCTTTAATATATTTTTCTCTTTTTAGTCAATAATAAAAAATAATAACTTACTTTTATTAAAACTATAAATGTAACTGGCAATACCTCCATAGCTACTTTTGCTTGTAGGAAAAAGTTAGTGTATCATGGTGTATGGTAAAAAGATGTTACATTTAAAGATTTGGTTTACCATATCTGCAAAAAAAAAAAATTATTTCTCCGGATTATGCTTGAAGCATTGGAATGTCCCATTTGATGGACCATTAACGCTGACACAACATAATATCTGTTTCAGTGGATCCTATGAAGGCGATGAAACTCAAGAACAGAAAATTTCATTACACGAAAAACTGAGAGATTCAATAAACTAGTAACTAGGGTTGAAGTGCAATTTTTCATAAGAACAAGGGCGTTCAAGGTAACTAGTGTACAATTTTCTCAAGAAGCTGCCATAAAATAAGAAAAATAGAAAACACCAAAACACATTTAGAATAAAAATACTATCCCTAGAAATGTGCGAAGCAACTGGACAGTGTAATATGTGCGTCCTCCTATCCTATGGATATGGAGAAATAAAAGCAAGTCTTGCAAATTTTGTTAATGCTACCATCCTCTTTTAGTCTTCTCCTTTTATTTTCTTAATTCTGAAGTGATGAAGATCATGCCGGAAGTGATGAAGACCATGCCGGAAAACGGTACCGACATAGAAATTAAAGCAACATACTATGCCGGTAGTCAAGTGCCGGCATGCCCGAGAATTAAATCACTGTGCCGGCAGTGGACTGATTAAAACCAGAAAAAATTCCAAACGGATTATTTTTTTTACATCTCCGGAAGTGATGAAGACCATGCCGGAAATGATGAAGACCATATGCCGGAAAATGGTGCCGGCATGCTCGAGAACTTGCTATCAATGCCGATAGTCAAGTGAAAAAAAAATCAACTTTCTGGATACTTTTCATCCTGTGCCGACATATAAATTTAAGCAACATATTATGCCTACATAGGTACCGGCATGCTCGAGAATCAACTGATTGTGCCGGCAGTGGACTGATTAAAATAAAAATAAAGGTTTTGAAGATCAAAACCAAAACACCCCCGTATAGTACTAAACATTTATGAAAGTTTCCAACAAATTCCGGCATGGTTTTTTCGGTTGAATACCATGCCGTCACTGAGCTTTTTTAGCTGCAACAATGGTGGATTCAAAGAAAAAAAAATCAAACTTTCACCAGTTCCCTCTTCACAATCATCCTCCACTTTCACCAAAAAAAGTTCTCTCTCATTTTTTTTTCCATCTTTAACAAATACATTCATTCACCCAAATAAAAATACACACTAATCATTAACAAATATTTAAGATTTTTACTAATTATTATTAATCACTAAACCTGATTAGTGAGGGGTAGATTAGGATTTAAAAATATAATTACACAAGGGGTGATCCAGATTTGATATTTGGATCCCTATTTTGTCTTGTAGCTATATCCCCCACTGCGCGTTCTATTTTATTTCCTATTCATTTTGGAAAAACAAAAGTAGTCTATTACTACTTCCTTGAACCATATTATGAACAAATGTCAAAACAATTAGTAGATGACATACCTTCACTAATTTCCTATTCTACTACTTTGTGATTAATATCTCGACTCACAACTGGATGAATATGCATATAGCAGACTCCTCTACAAAAATAAAGCTAACAATCTATAATACAAAATGACATGGGTTTTTAAGCAATTACGGTTAGATAACATTTTTTAGAGACAAACGAATGGTCCAACCATCCCAGTCTTATCCTAGTAATAGACATCCGACGATTGTGGTGTATGTAACCTCTTTCGTAATGAACCTTAATTTATTGATCATTAATTAATGGACCACATAACTCAAGATATTAATTAGGATAACATAACTCAAGATATTAATTAATTAAAATATTAAATGCTGAAGCATACAAAAAATGTTTATGCTTATATATTGCGGTTAACACCACGATAATAAGATAATTTTGGATTTTATAACCTATTTTGTTATGAATTTTAATTGATTGGTTTCCTCATAATTAGGGTCATAAACCTCATATTATGAATGTACTTTGATTACGTTTTTCTTCATTTATATAAAATAAATAAAATATTGATTTCTTTTAAGAATATTATTTATGTCTTTACGGTAATAAATACAATAAAATTTATTATTATTTTTTTACAAAAATCAGGTAAACTTTTCAATCAAGTTGAATTGAAGAAAAAAAAATACTTTGGTAGGAATTTTTCTAATTATCATATTACGCTCTCCTTCAATTTGTATGCTTAGGTGGATTAAATTTTTTTTTTTTAAGATAATATTAATAATACGTTAGAATTTTTTATCAAATAAAGTAGATAAGAACTATCTACATCTTTTTATTTAATAAAATGTCAAATAAAGTAAATAAGAACTATCTACATCTTTTTATTTAGTAAAATGAATTGGTATTAAAATGGAAAGGGTTATCAAATGGATTGATGATACAATCATAAAGATATTGTATATTAACCCAAGTTTGATGGAGCTTATGTTGTTTTAGTTTTGGTTATCAAAAATAAAAAATATAACACGATAAAAAAATTGACTAGCAAGATTTTATTTCAGTAATTACTCTTAAATCAACTAACATTAGACCAACTTTAAAAATTATTTATATCAAATATTCAGGTTCATATACATTACTCTTTTTATATATGTTTTTATTGAATATTCATTATACCTCTATATTAATCTCATGTCGTGCCGTAACTCTATTAATTCAAACAATCAAAGATGTTTTTCAAGAGTTGTAAATAGATTTTTATTTTATTGTTTGATTAGAGTCATAAGACCAAATGAAATCCACAACTCCTATATAACACAGGTTCCAACTGATATGTGCGTCTTTATGTCTTTATGTCGCACAAACCGCGTGATTAACCTACTTGGAAACATATACCACCTACTTACCACTTGCACTTTTCCTATATCCCACCCTCTCACAATTTTCAAAATAATTTTTTTTTTTTTCAAAATGGCTTGGTGGTCTTGGAATGGCCAAAGTTGAGAAATGCTTTACATTTTTCAAATCTCGACCATTTGGATCATTTTATTCCCCTTTATGTAATCTCAGCTCCTAGTATAATGAAATTCAGCTTTCTTATCAAAGAAAAAGAGAAAGAAAGATGAAAACCCTAATGATGAACTAACATTAGGGGTGAGCATTTGGCCCATAATCCGCAGATTTAACCGGAACCAACCGTTCTTTTGTGGATGGATGCACGGACCGTTCGTTGATGGGTTGGATGCGGACGAAATTTTTGAAATCCAACGGATTTACGGATCGGGCAAGGATGCAACCTCAAAAATCCGTCGGACATCCATATCCGTTAAATTAAGGGCATTTATATGGTTCAAGAAAAATATTATGGATCATTTAGTAATTTTTAAGGTGTTTGCTTGGGGTGTCGTACATAACATATGTATATTTGTATGTATATATATATATATATGATATGTGGATTTTATAATGAGTCATTTGTGTTCACTTTATTTTCTTTACTATGAATTTTAACAAAAACAAATCCATTGGATTATCCGTATCCAATCTGTCTATCCGTGCATGCATTGGATGCAAATCCGTTGGATCTGAATTGAATGCGGATGTCAAATTTGAAATCTGTAGTGCATTGGATTGGATGCGGATGAGGTGAAAACCGGTCCATGCTCACCCCTAACTAACATCGCCTTCTTGGTCAAAGTTTTGATACATTTTCCAGGCCCAGCCATACATTTACCTTGGTCCTTCAAAAAAAAAAAGAACGAAAGAATATTTACCTTGTCAGTCACCCGTAACCGACTTGTAATGTCAGTTTGTAAGGATCACATAGCTTGTCAGTCTCTCCAAACCGAAAAGTATTGTTCATTCCCCTGACATTAAACGGCCCAGTATTTCATGACAGCCCAGACCATCTGCTCCATGAGTCCAAACGACGCAAACTCTCTGTCACTCATGCACATGCCCAATCAGAGCCTGTCACTTCCGTAGTGCTAACTAGGGGTGTGAAACGGACGGACGGTTGCGGATTAGGGTTCACCCGCAACCAAACCGTAAAAGTTGCGGTTTTGGAAAATCAAACCGTGTCCGGTCCAATCACCCGCGGATTTCTTATCCGCGGATCAGCGGATGATGCGGTTTGGTTGCGGATTAACCGCGGATTTCCTTAGGAAAAAAAAAATACTAAGTTAAGAAACTAGAAATTTAGAAATTTAATTTACATCCCCAAGTGTATTCCATGTAAATCCAATTTCCCTTGTAAAGAATCTCATTTCAAGTTATCAAGTAGTACTGATGAACCATCTATCAGTTCTTGGGTTTACTACCCTACGGTGCGGTTTGATCCGCTGTTTTCAATACCCAACCGCACCCAAAACCGCTAAAATGTGCGGATTAGAGAATCCCACCCGTGTCCGGCCCATACGTCTTGCGGTTTGGGTCAAATCCGCAATTTTGTGGACAGATGCGGGTGAAATCCGTGGTTCCGGTTATTATGCTCACCCCTAGTGCTGACAAACTAATTGGTTTGGTGGTTGGTATTTTTTTTTATTTTGGTGGAAGGAAATCTAATACTATTCAATCACATTTCATTACATCCACAAGAGTAATTACACGATTGTTTGCAAGAAAATTAAGATCATAAAAATATACAAGCTTATTACAGGGGCTGCATGTTTTATTAGAGGAGCGGCATTGTGATAGTAATGTCTCTTTAGTTGGTTAGGGGATGTCCTAAAGAGAATGTAAGTTGACTAGGTTACCCTCCCCATTTTCTAACTAACCTAAATTGAAAAATTGTTTTCTTTCTTCTTTTCTTTTCCTCCTCCCATCAACCATAACCTCCATTAAAACTCAAAATTTCATCTTCTTTGATTAATCGACGATTCGAAAATTAATCAAGTGTAGTGTAATGACTTATGTGAAGTATGTTTTGAAAACTCCATTAGGGTTTATCTTGTTTGATTTAAGTTTAATTTCTATCAAAAATTATGGATTTAGATAAAAATTGAAATTAAAATTTCTGGGTTTATGTGAGTTACGATTGATTTTAACTCTATTACGAACCATAACTGGAGATTTTGATGTTGTTAAGGTTGGTAATAGTTCAACTATCAACCGGATGTTCTTGTATCTGAGAATTTTCTTCAGTTACGGTTGGTAACCATTTTTATTTACCAATCGTAACTCAGTTACGGTTGGTATCGAGCATTTAGTTACCAACCGTAACTGAGTTACGGTTGGTATCGAGCATTTAGTTACCCATCGTAACTGAGTTACGATTGGTATCGAGCATTTAGTTACCAACTGTAACTGGTTTTACAATTGGGATTTCCCCAAATTTAACCAGTTACGGTTGGTAGTTCATCTTTTACGAACCGTAACTATGAATTACGGTTGGTTACGAGCAAAATGCCAACCGTAATTAGCTCTGAAAATGTAAGAAATTGAATTTTTTTTACGTATTTGAGCAACAAAAAGCTAGTTGGGACTAATTTAGAAGTATACCTGGTCATTTTCAGGCATTGGGTTTTCAATTTGTTGGTTAATTTCTTCAATTGATTGAGATTGACCTTCATTTTGGGTTAAAACTTCTCTACCATCTCCATTTTTTTTTAAACTCTAAAATCTGATTTTGTTTTGATTTTGAGTTAATATAAGTGGAAGTAATCATTAACAATAAACTTGATTATCATCACTAAACTAGGTTATCAATTATGAGGGTTAATTTGTCATTTCCATTTTTTTATAAGGGAGACCTTAAATGATCATGTAATGACCCTTTTTGTCCTATTAGAACGCCGCCTCTCTAATAAAACATGCCGCCCCTATAATAAGCTTGAAAATATAAGAGATGGCAAAATGCTTTCACACTTTTATTTTCACACTATCTCACTTTTTGAACGTTTTTTTGTGAATAAAAACAAATAATATCGGATTTGAAAAAACTCATATTTTAGAGATACGTTCCTTCTGCAAATCTCTACGTACTATTAAAGATGAGTGCAATCCTAGATAATAAAAAAAAAAATATTTCACAATCTACAGGTTTTAATTTCAATGATTAAAAAGAACGGGCAATTGGGGGATGCCGATGTTAATTAGGGATGTTTTACTATCCATGCCGGTATGGTTGTTTAATGCCGACAGTTCAAATCGACATGATTTTTCGGTACATGAACAAAAAATTATCCCCCAATCGTTAGTTCATTAAACACCCGTTGATTTTCAACAACTCATTTTGGATATGCTCAAAACAAGTTGTCATAGAGATTTCTTTCTATTGCTCAACCTACTTTTCATCTTCATTGGCAAAGTATTAGTAAAGTATAATGTAAAAAAGAAAAAACCAGGTCTAATCCATGATGGTACAGTTGAGTTCTCTGATCAAATCGCTGAAGTGGAAATAACTCCCTACTGAGAATGAATAATCTCTTTGAGGTCACACCACCTTTCTCCAGTCAGATTTTGAAGAACATCCTTATTAATACCATCGTCTGGTAAAGTAGGAGCACTGAAATTATTTACCATTTGGTTTAGTAAAACCTTGACCTTATCAAATTTACCTGCAGTAAAATCGGATGTCACTTTCTTCTTCGGCATTTCTTCTATCAGTTTTTTTTTTTGCTTCGGACACTAACCCATTCTCACAAAGCTTCTCTATAAAATTATTAAAACAAGGTAGTTCATGGGTCTCATCAGGTATCTTGTCAAAAATATCCATGGCCTCCGAGAACTTGCCCAGTTCAAAACAATGATTCACCATAATGTTAAACGTGTCAGAGTTAACGTTACAGTAGTCTGTAAACATGTGATCGAATAATTTCCAAGCTTCTAAACTCTCGCCATATTTTGTTAGAGATTTCAAACAGGCATTTCCTGTTTCTAGCCTCATATGAGGATTTTCAGGATTCTTCACCCTATCTCGATAATGATCCATGGCTAATGGTTTGTGTCTTAAAACCATTGCTAAAGTGCCAATCCATAAAAATGGCCTCAGCAGTTCTCGGAGAACGAGGGAATTGACGGCAAAGTAGATCGAAATATAAAATAGCTTTACCCCAATGATCAGCATCTACAAGACCATGTCTGAGATGTCCTGATATGAGGTTATAATAAACTTCTGATTCATTCCTCCGGGGTCATGAAAATCTAGATTGTCCCGCACAAGACATCCCGCTTCGTCAAATCGATTAGAATCAACAAGTGCTTTGCAAAGATATCCTTGACAAGAAGGACGAGGACTGATGTTGTATACAGCAACAACATGATCGTAGCAACCAGTAGCACAGTATGCACGTAAGAGATGATAATAAGATTTGGAATTAGGCACAACTCCTGATCCACTAAAGAAGAAACGAAAGTGCAACAAGAAATCGTTGTATCGACCAGCTGTGCACATTGAATCTAGTATAATGTTACTGATAGATACAGGTGTGGACATAAAAATAACGATGATATCGTCGTGTCCACAAACAAAGTTCGCAGTGAGATTAAAAGCGAATTGATCTCGGAAATAAACATAAGCCACCGATAAAGATCGGATGAGAAACTATGAGTCTTTGGACTCTTCATCGTTTCGCATCAAGGGAAGGCCAGCGTCGGAAGTGACGCTGACAAGATTATCAATTCTAACATTCTAAATGCATAACGTAAAATAAGACCATGATTTACGTGGTTCAGTACTAAGGCCTACGTCCACGGGGGGTTGATTCTTGATTATATGTATTATGAGATTAAAAGACAGTCGAATGACTCTGGGTAGAGGGAACGACGCTAGGGAGATGAGGCGATATTACTTACCCTCACAAGGTTACTTTCTCTCTCTCTCTCCCCCCTCCTCCTCTCTCAAATCGGTCCACCCCCTTTCTCTAGAAGGAGTGGGGTATTTATAGGTGGATCCCATGGGTCCCGCCTTTAAGATTTCCTTATCCTTATCTTCTTGGTCTACACGCCAATCCCGCTGGTATCTTCGTTCCAACCCGATGCATTTCAACGGTCACCTGCTGCCCCGAAACTCTGTCTATCTTCCCTTCCAGAGAATGCTCGACACGTGTATAGTGTTGTACGTGATTAACGTTGCCCCAACTCTTGACCTCCCTTTTAGTCCAGAGAGAGCTTGACACGTGTCTTGTACCAGACGTGTTAAATTCGGGTAGTTGGGGGGTGAAGCATGCGTGAGACAGCTGTTCCTGCACCTGTCACCTCCCTGTCAGTCGTCTCCATCTTAGCCGTTCAATTTGAATCTGTCTTGGGATGGAGTAAAGTGCTCCCCGGGTCTTCTAGGGTGCTTCTCGGGCCGCTGATCCTTGGGTAGCCCTTGGTTGGAGAGCCGTAGGATCTTACCGATGATGGACACATGGAGGAGGATGATGGAGTTACTCTTGTGATGAGGGCCACGTGTACTAATAGATATTTATGCACCTACAACAGGTGTGTGTTTCCTGGAAAAAAAGTGTATATATCACGAGCAATGGCTGCGGCTAGATCATGATAACTTGATCCAACCAAGTTTTTGAGTCTTTTCTCTACAAGTATCAGATTTTCACCATCTTTGCTATTATCTGGAAATGTAGGAACGGTGAAATTATTGGAAAAATATTTGATGGGGGCGTTTTTTGACGGGGGCCTGGGGACAAATCATGTCTTGACACGTGTCTTTGTTATAAATTGATTCCATCAAATTTTGTTTCCAAATATATAAAATAAGTGTATTTTTAGTGAAAATACTGGTTATCTTAATTGGTGATATTTTATCCTTTATATTTTTGGTAATAGAATTTGTTAAAATAATTAATTGGAAAAACACATGTCAAGACATGATTTGTGCCCCATGCACCTGATAGAAATAGCCATGGCACAGGTGAGAACGGTAATGGACTACATTGTATTCAATTGTTGTGTGTCATTTACATGTACAAGTGTTTCCTATTTATAGGAATGACTAGATGATTAGTAAACCTAAACCCTAGAAGATAATAGCATGAGAATAATGACTTGGTTACAGATTTACTAGCATATATAATTGACTAGGCATATCTAGCCGCAATACTTGAATTACTAGATGTTCTAGATCTTCCAAGCAACTTTTCTGCTAACTTGATTCACATTGTATAGTGTCATATTCCAACACCCCCCCTCAAGTTGGACACGGAAAGAATTGTAGTGTACAACTTGAACGATTCTTTAAAAGAGGACTTGGCGTGATTGTGGTGATGATGAAAGCTCGGGTTGCATCTATGACTCGACAGGTAACTGAGATGGACATGATGATGATGTTTAGATGGAAGTTGCTGTGATGGGACGATGATGAACTCGGGCTGCTTTTTATGGAGTTCGATGAAGTTCATGGCAGGGAAGAGCTCGAGATGCTGGTGGGTGAACTACATGTGCAGCTGTTGGTGGTACTACCAGTTCAACTGGTGGCGGTACTGAAGCATGGCAGGCGGATTGTAGCACACGGATTGCGGCCCGCCAACTCTGGCTGCACGCGGATTGTGGCCTACGGATTGCTGCCCATGCATAAAGGGTTACACTTAATGAGTGGCACGGAATCCACAGATGCACACTGGCGGATACTGAGTGGTACGGAAACCACAGACATACTGATACTGAGTGGTACGGAAACCACGGATACACTTACGCTGGGTGGTACGGAAACCACGGATACACTTACACTGGGTGGTACGGAAACCACGGATACACTGACATTGGGTGACTTGTTACAATCCCTGTAACAAGCTGGGGTATACTTAACTGGTTACGGAAACCATGGAAGGACTATTTGGGGCTATTTCTAACACCCCTCCTCAAACTCGAGCCTCTCGAGTTTGAATACAACTGGGTGGTATGAAAAACACCGATACTTGATTGGAGTCGGAACTAACACAAGAACTGAGTAGGAACTAAACATTCAGTCCTCCAAGACTGACACTTGATTGAAGATGCTGAAAATCCCTACCACCACTGTACGTTAAGGGGCAGTCATCTTGTTAAGGGGTGCCCTTGTTCATAGGAAAATGCTAAAGGCAGACGCACTTTCTACTAGGGGCTACCACTTTTGATAAGTTCATCCGGTAACGGAATGAGCTGTTGGAAATGAACGTGAGGAGACGATGTTGCTGCCAACAGAGGGGTAGTTGAACGGAGAATCAATGGAGATTCAGCTGTGGAGTTCACAGGGTAGGCATGGATGATGACGGAGCTTGGCTGAGAGAATGGGTTGACAAGAACGTATACTCTGCTGTTGGCAGTGACGCAGGTCGAGGTGATAAACAACAGGAGGTGGACTAAGCTTGGAAGAGCTCGAGATGTTCGTGATGAGACATGCAGCTCGTTGGTGTTGCCATAATGAAGTGATGTTGTCAACAAACGATGGAAGTAATGGACGACGGGGCTGTAACGATGGAGCTCAATCTCGAGATTGGAAGATAAACGGAGTTGGTCAAGGAAGTTACTGCTGCTGAAGATGACTATGAACGACGAACATGTCAAGAGAGCTCGAGGTTACGAGCTGATAACGACAACAGAGGATGATGGAGTTGGTTGCTGTCGTTTGTTTGCTGCCATGGTTTTCCGGGAGTGATGAACTGCTGCTGACGAGAAGCAGTGATGTTCGGTGAAGAAATAAGTTGGCTTGCTGCCAATGAACTGATGACGAGTTGTAGACAGTAGCCGGAAGGTGCTTCCATGCACGATGAAAAGAATGGTCGGAAATGAGATGTACGACGACGGAGCTCGGACATGAATGAAGATGGTATGGAACGTTGATAGTGGTTGCTGCTGGTGTTTGGTTGGGACGTCGACGGAGCAAGTTCAGGCATGCATGAATTCAACAGATGATGCTCGATGATGGGCTATTGGAAGAAAACCGAGGGTAGAATGGAGGCTGTGATGAACTGCCATGGTGATGATGTTCGGGCTTGGTTCCTGTTGAACTCAAACAATGAAGAGAACGTGGCAGAGAGTGAATCATGATAGTGCAATGAATGGTTGTAGCCATTAGTTGGAAGAAGCCAGGGACGAAGAGATAGCTGTTGAGTGAAGCTGTGGGATTAATTCCACACGCATAATCAATTGCAGCTTGAAGTGTTGATACCGATACTGTTGGTGGTGATGCAACTGGTACTACTGGAGTTACTGGTGCTGCTGGTTCTCGACATAAGAGTTGGCTGGTTCATGGACGATATAGCTCGGATTGTGAACCAAAAAACAGGAGAGGATGATGGTTTGCTGTTGTCGAGACGATAATGGAGTTCTTTGCTGTTCAAGAGAGATTGGCAGGAGAACGTGGAAAACACACCGATTGACGAGTTCGTAGTTAATGATACTTCTTAACTCTGGATTTGATTTGCAGCGGAGATGGATTTCAGATTGATCTTGGCTCTGAAATTGATTTGCAGCGGGAAGTGACGAGATTGGTTTCATGACGAGATTGGTTTCATGGAAGTGGATGACGAGATTGGGATTTCAGATCGAAATGGCTCTGATACCATGATAGAAATAGCCATGGCACAGGTGAGAACGGTAATGGACTACATTGTATTCAATTGTTGTGTGTCATTTACATGTACAAGTGTTTCCTATTTATAAGAATGACTAGATGATTAGTAAACCTAAACCCTAAAAGATAATAGCATGAGAATAATGACTTGGTTACAGATTTACTAGCATATATAATTGACTAGGCATATCTAGCCGCAATACTTGAATTACTAGATGTTCTAGATCTTCCAAGCAACTTTTCTGCTAACTTGATTCACATTGTATAGTGTCATATTCCAACAGCACCCATCATAAAATGCCCCCATCAAAAATTTACTCGAAATTATTCACCATCTGGTCCAGTAAAACCTCGACCTTGTCTAGTTTACCGGCATCTATCAATCCTGTCATAACAATCTCATAACAAGTTTTGTCTTGCTTAACATCTCTTTCTCTTGCTCCTTCTTTCAATAAAATCTGCAACTTGATCAATTCTGCCCCATTTATTAATCAGTTGGTCGAATTTTTTTTCCGCAGAAACCTTTGCGCGGTATCAATTTCATTTCAAACACCATCTTCTCAAACAATTCTAGTGCATCATCAACTCTATATACCTTCTTCTCCTCGTCTTCGGCTTCTTTCATATAAGCCTCTATAAGGATCTGGTAAGTTACAAAATCTGTTTCCACCGACTCTTTTTGCAACTTTTTCATCACAAATTTCTTTGCCTCATGCACTAGCCCATTCTCACAAAGCTTTTCTACAATGTTATTCAAACATAAAGTCCCGAAATTCTCCTTAATCATCATTAGCGCCTCAGAAACCTTACCCATATTATGATATTAAGATAGTGGATTACCATAATGTGATATGTTTCAGAGTCGACAAGAACACATCGGGAATTAATCTTATAATTCGACATGTTTTGGAATAAGACTGAAACTTGTTCAGTCTTGCCATGTTTGATCAGACATTCCAAAAATGCATTACAGAATTCTGATCGCAATCTGATACGATAAATAAGACCTTTAAGAGTATCCAGTAATTCTTTATATAATTTCATGGCTTCTACCTCTGATCCATTCTTCAAGTACCAATCCATGAGATTGGCACACACAATCCCGTCATCAGCCGGGAAATCTAACTGGAGTTCATCACGATATTGTAAAGCGCTATCTAAATCACCAATTCTTAGACATGCTGATACGATATTATTGTAAATAACTGATGATGGAATCTTATAGCGACCCTCCTTTTCCTTTGGTAAGGGATGTTCTGCTTCAACAAATTGACCGGAACTGACGAGTGCTTTATAAAGAGCATAGTAAGTTTCTTCTGTAACACTAGAATTACACTGATCAAATATGTGGTAGTACACATCAAGAGCATCGTCAATACGACCAGTTTCACAGTATGCCCGTAGGAGAAGCTGTTGGGATTCCCATTAAGGGACAGATAGCTGTCGGGATTTCCATCCAGTAAAATCCCAAGATTTGAATCCATTATCGAAGAAGAAAATACGATGGTGCGAGAAGAAGTCTTTGTAACAACCAGCCTTGAACGTTGAGTCTAGTGCAGTATGGTAGAAATTTTTAGGTGGAGGTGTATTTCCCAGGGAGAAAAAAGTATTGCGAGGAAAGATCGATGTAACCGGAGGAAATTTTATGTGGGTCTTCTTAACTTGTATCCCGATATACAAGTTAAGGACTCATTAATAACTCTCTTTTTGTGTTGGAACAAAGCAATTTTTATTGGAACCGTAACTATCTAGGGATAAGTTTTTCATGGTTTTTATATGCCTACCACACCAATTGACACAACTGTTCGACTCCTTTAACAGATGGAATAAAATGACTACCATCTTCTGATGCATCGAATGGGAGTTGTTCGGCCAGTGTGGTAGGAATGTGAATTTCAGTTTATGCCAACACCGGCATTGTTTAGAATGATACATGTTCAGCCTAGATTATCAGTTATGAACCTTCCAGCCAAGTGTGGGTAATAAACAAGAACTTTTGAGAGTGCATCTTTCAGGACTTCATTTAGTGGCATAGGTGGTTTAATTACAAGAGACACATCTTCATGACAATCATGAGTAACTTTATCAAAGATTGTGAGTGGAACAATTTCATGAGAACGGATATTGGCCGATTGTTTGTCGACACATGATATTGTTGAAGAAGAAGAATAGTGCTTCAGGATGGTATTGCTGATCACTGCATTTGACATATTGATAAAAAATAACGAGGAACTAAGAAATGTAAAAAGCTATAATTCTTTAAAGCTTCTAATTTGGGGTTCAGCTAGTTTTGGTTGTTGATTGGTAAAACTTAGGAGGTAGTCCTGACTGCTAATCTAGCTACTAGACTGGCGCCCCATAAGATTTAGTCTTAACAACATTGAAATTAACTCATTTAGAGCACAAAATTATTTTATTTCACGGGCCCCCAAAAATTTACTCAATAAAAATAATGTTTAACACCTCAAAGTCAAACTCATACATAAAATTTATTTTTGTGCAACGTACAATCATTAAAATAGTTAAATTTGACTTTACACCAGAATTATCCAGAAATTTTTATAGTAACTTCGTTCTTGGTAGATTTATTCTAATACCAAAAACCAAAGTTACTACATGCCTGATGCTTACCACAGACACTGATTCTAAAGGATGAAGGAGTACAGCAACTTCATGGTTTCTTTCAAGAAACTAGCTAACATCCCCTTTTAGTTTTCTCTAATATCTCACATAAGTAACACGAAGACACACCGATTCTTTCGACACATTTTTAATGCCTTCACTCCCCTCCTACAACGCAGTTAACAAAAGATTTAGTATTATCAAATAAGTGTAATTTAGCAACAAAAATTCATTTTGGAAAACTATGATTAGTCTATTACTAATTTCATAGGTGCCATACCTTTTCTAATTTCGTATTCCACTGCTTCATGAAGAATATCCGGATTTAACAACTGGATGAATATGCATGTAGTGGACTCCTCTACAAAAATGAAGCTAACAGTTCAAATCAATCAAAGATATATCAAGAGTTGCAAACAGATTTTTATTATATTGTTTGATTATTGAAATCAGAAAACCAAATGAAATCTAAAACTCTATATAACACGAGGAACCAACTGGAGTGTGCGTCTTTATGTCACACAAACTGTGTGACTAACCTACTTGGTAACATTAGGTGTATCACAACGGGAGAATTTACCACCTACTTACCGCTTACACTTTTCCGGTTTCCACTCTCTCATAATCAATTCTTTCTTAATATAAAGGAAAACTAGATACCAACCCGTGCTTCGCACCGGGGAAAAACGCTCCAATGACTTTGATGGTCACTGGGAAAATGATTCAGTAATTTTAGTTTGCGTAGGATAACAAATAAGCACTTCAGGGAATAATTTTGCTGGGCAAAGAAAATTTGTCCTCGTATTATTATTTTCAGTAACCTTCATCCACATCATAAATTAACATTTATCTTTAGATCCTTCTTATTTCCAAACCAACAATTAGAAAAGGCATCATCAATCCAGTATAATTGTGAAATGAAAAGTTCAATAATTTATGTTTCAAATTCAGCTAACAAAAAATTCACCAATGTGTAGCATAGTCAAATCTTATTTAGATAGGGGGGCTGCTGCATTTTGAGGTCCGATTTCATCGCACTGGTGAAGTTCAGACGAAAAATCCCGGCAAAGTGGTTAGTTTTAACATCACAGGATGTTTAACCTTTTTCACCACGACAATGTAATATGGTCAGTCTTTAGAACAGCAGCATACAACACGCCAAAAATGGGCACTACAGTATTGGTTGGTAATGCAAGGAAAGTGATCAGCTACTTAAGCACACAACTTAAAATCAAATGAAAGAATATTACAAATAAGCATCCCGCTAAGATTTGTATGATCTATGTAAGATTTTCTATCAGAGTAGAAATCAAGTCGCATGCCTAGGAAACAATAAATGAAGTAATACCTGATTAGAAGAGGCAGAACATTACCTGGGTAAGGGATCAGAAACTTGGGATGCACATTTGATGCACCAAAGGACACCCAGCTCAGAAACGGTTTTTAAGCTGAAGTCACTGGGAGCTGGTTCAACACGCTTTACAGCTATTCAAAAAGAAAAAATTCAACCTGCATACAGTTTGCAAGGTAGACAATTAAGGAATCAGGATAGTGGGAGAGGAATTAAATGAACGTCTGTAGATTTCTGGAAACGCACATTATAAGTGGAGCAGTACTATCGGTATCCAACAATTGTGACAGGGCCATTCTATTCTGAAAGGGAAAAAGTTCATTGCAAAAAAATTCCTTATGCAGAGATAACTTTCTGCGGAGTGAAAAATGACCCAGTGCTAATCAAGGAAAAAAAAAAAAAGAGCCAACGTTACATGAAAAAAAGTAGGTTTAGGGAGGCAAAGGGACGTACCTCTTTAATCAGTCCAAGAGTTCTTGGCATTATAACGAGTAACGACGCGAGTATTTTTGATCCAATTGGATTTTTCTCAAGAAATAGAAAGGCTTCAACCATAAGAATTCACCACAGACCTGAAATTACCCAACTTCAAAACTGAAATGTAACTATTCCAAGCACGTAAATGATTTACCTATCACTATTTCGTCAAAACTATACACATCAAACATACAAAATCCAACTATTCAAATCAAATAAATCAACTTGGGGTCTTCAAACTAAGACAATACGAAGGGAGAAATAATTACCTCCAGTAAATTAGGACCAAGATGGTGACTGAAAGCTTCAGAATCACCTCCTCCCTAATTCATCATCTCTACTGCATCCTATACAAATTAATGTACAGTCAAATGAACAATACTTAACAATGTAAGTTTCTCAAATATGCAGGAAAGCTCAATACATAATTATATACTAATTTCAATTTCAATAATAGGGTTTTTGTATCTCTGTTGAGAAGAGTAACTTGGTAGCAAATAAAGAGATAATAAACACAAATATGACATCTAGGTGCTAGAAAATGAAGCTTTAAAGACATACGGATGTTATATAATGAGTACTATAGGGTGGTCGATTTGCTTATCTTACATTGAGATTTTAAGAAAATTAAACAATGAAATTTCAGAGAGATCAATTAAGGAGTCTGAGAGAGAATGGGAAAGAGATACACCTGCTCCAAAAGGCATCTTCTCTACCTCTCCAACCGCATCATGATGTTCTTGAATTTATGCTAGGGTATTTATTTTACCACCAAACTCATTCAGTGGGGTATTCCTGTTTATGAAGAATTGGTTATTAGCCAACAAAAGATCTGTCATGAAACATGAAAAGAGAACTAATTAGCTTACCTTAACTTCAGTGAAATAAGTCATCATGTCAAAATCAATAAAAAAAAAGATCTTAAAGCAATTCTCGATGGCTTACCTGTACGGGTTGCCGCAATAAACAACATGAACTTCTGGATCTGCACATGAGCGTGGTAAAACCATTGGAGGGGCTTCCTCTCAAAGACCTGGAACCATCAATTATACAAAACATAGCAATTATAATACTGACCAAAAGGACTACAAAGTGATTTCATAGTAGCTAGCCTAGATACTAAAAACAAGGACAAAACCAAAATAAGCTGGCCTGTCAATGTTACAAAATAAACACCTTCAGAGGAACCTATTTTTCTTATCTTAATAATCAAACATGCACACAAAAATCTGTTGAAGAAATAATTATGCAACCAATTTAAGATTTAAAATTAGTTCCATCAACACCTAGAAAGTGTTAAATTAAGAGAATGAAATGAAAATAAATTTAACACATAGCTGTTTGATTTTACCGTAATTTGAAATCGTTTGTACCACCTGAATTCTGCACGTTAATCCTGAGAGAAGTTACGGATTTTTCAGTTAGACAATTTATCGAACAAATTGAAACAAGTAACAACTAATAATTCAATTTACCCCTAGGATCAAGCTCCTCGACAACAACAACTTATATGAGTATACCTCACTGTCAGGTTAAATTTTCCATCTATTTCATGTTAAATAAGGCTTTGTTGGAAATCTTGCACAGAAACATAGAACTTCTTCAGTATGGTAGCCATCAACATTCGAGAAACTGAAAATGTAGAATTGATTTTGATTAAGGATTTCTTGTCAAAAAGTGCTTGCTAAATACGTGAGGCTATTTTAAAGCGGAGAAAACGAACAAAGAGGTTTAGTTTTCTTCTGGGATTACTGTTAGTTGATGTTAAAGTGGTGGAGGAAGTGGGGTTAAACCGTTTAAGTGTGACAGTGGATCAAGTTAGAGGTGTCACTAAAGTATTATAAAACCTTTTACTGCTAATTTTGTGGGGTCAGAATCAATAAGAGAGTCCAATTTCTTAATACTCTCACCCTATTCCTCTGCATTAGCTTTTTGTGGGGTCGGAATGAAGGAGAGTTGAGTTTTGAGTTTTAATTATCATCTTGTTAGATGATTTTGATGACGTGACGGGTCTCTAACAATCTAGATTGCCACTTTTCCTATTACTTGCTATGAATGTAAAATGTTTTAGGTTGGAACTCAGGTTGTGGAAACCAAGTTGCACGTCTCAGTACAGTCATGTTTCAATCCTCTATAAAATCTCCAGTTTACAGTACTCTTGTTTACCTCACCTCTCGAGGTACCGATTTTACAGTACTCTTGTTTTTTAGAGTTATGGAAACTTATGGGTTGTTCACCATTATTGCATTCGTCTTTGATATATGGGCACTTAAGAATGCAATCGAGCAAGTGTATACTACTAGGATCACACATGAGTTTGGATCA
This sequence comes from Papaver bracteatum, assembly GCA_023529315.1. Classification (NCBI taxonomy): domain Eukaryota; kingdom Viridiplantae; phylum Streptophyta; class Magnoliopsida; order Ranunculales; family Papaveraceae; genus Papaver; species Papaver bracteatum. The sequence goes on from JAJJWX010001949.1 coordinate 87,464, forward strand.
AGGAGCTGAGTATATATCATGTGATCATTAACTAGTTTTCTCTGCATGCACTTGACTTAAAGGAAATTTGGGGACGTTTCCATCTCTTATTTTACATATTGTATTCATTCACTAAACTTGGATAACTTGTTTGCATATTTGCACCTCTTCTCCAACAATTCAAAACCAAAAGGCAAAAAGAACTTCATACTCTTTTGCTTTTGGTCCTGGATTTATGTCGCATGCAACTCTACAAGTAAGGACACACCGTACGAAGGAGAAAACATCTAAGCAAGTTGTTGCTCTCCCTGTTATACTCATTTCCGGTGCTATATATCCCAGTGTGCAACCATGTTGGTCTTTGAGAAATGGATCCATGCTTGTACTGTTTGTACAATCTGGCGAGCCCAAAATTGCCTAACCTTGCGTTCATTTCACCATCTAATTGGCTCGGACCACAAGAGCATCATGCATGCCTATAATAATTCTATTAGGCTCTCTTGAAATCCTGGCTCAGTGGCTCCTCCTTTCAGTGCAACTCAAACAACTGCACTAATTTCAATTGGTAAACAGTATACATAGATTTAAAGGAATATGATGGGTAGCTCTAAATACACATACATAGTATATATCACCAAAAGCGCGCGCAGTGTACAAATTCCGGAACTATTCAAATTCGCATATCCGAATTGAGTTTTACAATTTGAAACAATCCTAGCCACTAGGCCATTTGTCTCGTTTTGAAGTAAATGATCACTCATGAAATAGTAAAGTTTTCGTATTACCTGTTTCAAGTTGATGGATCGGATCGGACAGGTACTGAAATTTGGTTGATAGCTCGATGGTGATGGGCTGGAAAGTTCATCTCTTTGTTTGATAATTTGACATTTAACAGATGGATAGTGTTCCAGAGACATATAGATAGAAGTCATGACTCAGTTATCTGTTAAAAAAAATGGTAGTGTTAGATAGTATTGGTGTAAACCTTGTGTTAGTTTCTTTTACTTCTTTTATGTTTAGTTTGTCTCTTAGTGGTTCACTATGTGCTATAAATAGCTGAACCCTAACCCTTGGTTTGTAACCTTTCACACACTTCTCAATACATCTGTGTAGGTTCTTACATGGTATCAATTCGATCCTTATCTCTATTCTTGCTCCCTGTCGGCTGCAAGAACAACACTTATTTATCAACCACTTCAGATGAAATCTCTTGATTTCTTCTGCAACTATATTCAATACTATGGCTACTCTAAATAACTTGATCACAGATTTGATTCAAGCCTTACAACAGCAGAATCTTAATAACTCTCCAACCCCTGCCTTTAATTTCTCTTTGCCTTTTCAAGATATCTCCAACTTTGTATCTTTCAAGTTGGGTAACACCAATTATCTTCTATGGAAACATCAGTTCGAAACCATTCTTACTTCTACAAATCAACTTCAATTTGTCAATAGGACTTATGTTTGTCCTGCTTCTCATCTTCAAGAAAATGGTGTTAAGGTTCCTAATCCGGAGTATCTCTACTGGATTTCGATGGATGGTTTTGTTTTATCACGTCTAAATGCTACCTTTACTAGATCTATCTCTGCTGGGACTCTTGGATTAACCACTTCGAAGCAAGTGTGGGATTATCTGAAATTGGAGTTTAATGATCAATTTGTGGCTAGGAAATCTCTTCTGCGTCGTCAACTTTACTCAGTCAAACAGGGTAATTCTTCTATCTCAGAATTTCTAAGTTTTGTCAAGGAAATTATAGATAATCTAGCTGCTATTAATGATAAAGTCTCGGATGAAGATGTAGTTCTCCATGTTTTAAATGGTCTTAACCCTAATTTTGATCATTTTGTTGTTACTGCTCAACATCGTGAAACTGCTTATAAGTTTAATGAGCTTCGTTTTAAATTGCTTCACCATGAACAATGGTTACAAAGTAAATCTCATAATTCTTTTGTACATCTTGACCGTACTAATGCTCCTTCTGCATTTTATACAAAGAAGACTTCAACTTATAATCGTAACTCTAATAACTCTGGTGGAAATAGAAATCAACACCCTGGTCAATCTTCCAAATCAGGAGCTAATCGTTCACAACACTATGGACAAACATCCTCTGGTTACAAGGGAAATTCTGCTATAAATAGCTGAACCCTAACCCTTGGTTTGTAACCTTTGTTCTGTGATAGTCAAAGTGCCATTCAATTGACCAAGAACCAGATGTATCATGAGAGAACGAAGCACATCGATGTCAGGTATCATTTTATCAAGGATGCAGTTGAGGAAGGTAGGATAGCGATGCTAAAGGTTCCTACAGCGGATAAACCTGCAGACATGTTGACGAAGCCACTTCCAAGTATCAAGTTCAAGCACTGCTTCGACTTGGTTGGTGTCAACAGGTGTTGAAGAGCCCTTGTGGGGCTGAGCAAAGACGATGATGATGAGCGGTGATGGTATTCAAGTCAAGGTGGAGATTTGTAATAATATGCCTTGAAATGATTAATTTAAGCTTGTCGGGAAGCACTAAATGGGTGGAACACTTTCGGTTTGCTGTAGGGAATTGCTCTTTATGAGCTGTAGTGGAACTTTGAAACTTTCGGCTATTTTATATATAGTGCTTGGGAGCTTTCGGCTGGAGTATCTTTTGGGTGGTGGCCAGTTGGAGCTGTCTACTAAGTGAGATATGTCGACATTCTCCAACTCCATTTCACTATATATAAGGCCATATTGTTTCATTGTAATAGCATCCTAAAATCAGTTTAGTGTTTAAGAGAGAAACACTTAGTGTTCTTAAGAGAGAGTAAGGTCTTGTTCTTGAGAGGAGTGTATACTCTTGTAACCTTGTTCAAATCATAGTGCAACGTTATCGTGGTCTTCTAAAGTGGATGTAGATCATCTTGATCGAACCACTATAAATCCTTGTGTTGTGTGTGTGTCTATTTTACATTTGTTTTCATTTCTATTTCAATTCTCCATTGATTGTGCTAGGAAGAGCCGTTGGTCATAACATTACACATGTACAACACACGTGTAACAAACATTAACTTGTTTGATCTTTCTGCTGGACACCATAACCTGTAGCCTTTCACGCCCTTTGCATACCCAAGAAATATACACTTCTTTGCTCTAGACTCTAGCTTCCCCTCATTCACATGAGCATAGGCTGGACATCCGAATATCTTCAAGTGTTCATAGTTAGCATGCGAACCTGTCCGAACTTCAATTGGAGTCTTGCACTCAATGGCAGTCGATGGAGATCTGTTCACTAAATAAGCTGATGTGTTTGCTGCTTAAGCCCAAAACTGCTTCGGTAACCCGGCATTGGAGAGCATGCATCGTGCATTCTCCATTATTTCCGCAACACCATTTTTCTGTGGTGTTTTTCTGACTGTGCGGTGTCTCACAATCCCTTTCTCCTTGCAGAACTCGTTGAACTCACCCCCACAAAATTCCAAACCATTGTCTGTCCTCAAGCACTTGATTTGTCTTCCGGTTTGCTTCTCAACCATAGTCTTCCATTGCTTGAACTTGACAAAAGTTTCATCTTTGTGTTTAAGTATGAATACCCATACTTTCCTTGAGAAATCATCAATGAACGTCAACATATATCTTCCACCATCATGTGAATCTACCCGAGAAGGACCCCAAAGATCAGAATGAATATAATCCAGAATACCTTTGGTGTTATGAATAGCTGTACTAAACTTGACTCTACACTGCTTTCCAAAGACACAATGTTCACAGAAATCAAGCTTTCTGTTTTATGACCACAAAGCAATCCATGCTTGCTCAAAACAGATAACCCCCTCTCGCTCATATGCCCTAGCCGCATATGCCACAACTTGGTAGTATCATCATCAGAACTTGAAGAACATACCGCTGCATCACCCGTCACAGTAGTACCTTGCAGCGTATAAAAACCATTAATTCTCTCGCCCTTCATAATTGTAAGACTTCCTCTTGAGACACGAATAACTCCACCTTCACCTTGATACTTGCAGCCATTTGAATCAAGCGTACCCAAAGAAATAAGATTTCTTCTCAGGTCCGGAACATGCCTAACTTTTAAAGTCCTCACCATACCGTCATACATCTTAATTTGAATTGTACCTACACCCACCACTTTACAAGTGACATTGTTTCCCATAAGAACTTTACCACCTTGTCTAGCTTGATAAGTAGTAAACCACTCTTTATGAGGACACATGTGAAAAGTACACCCCGAATCAAGAATCCACCCGTTCTCCGAGCTTTCGGTATGAACCGTGAGAACCGATCCATCATCACTTTCTGCTTCAACCTTTGCTGCGGTGCCTTGGTTGGTATTCTTCTCGACAGTCTTCAATTTTGGACAATCCTTCTTGAAATGCCCCTTTTCCTTACAATGAAAGCAATAGAATTTACCGGATTTTGATTTAGACCTTGACTTTGATCTACTCCTATCAAAACCGCCTTTTTGGTTTCCTCTTCCTCTAACAAACAACCCATCTCCCGAATTATCTTTACCGTCGATACCCGTCTTCTTTAACTCCTTAGAGTTCAAGGCCGCTTTAACGTCTTCCATGGAAATTGTATTTTTTCCATACATTATGGTATCAACAAAATTTTCATAAGATGGTGGTAAGGAACAAAGCAAACACAAAGCTTGGTCTTCATCTTCAATTTTGACATCAATATTTGCCAAATCCAAGAGAATTTTATTATAATCATCAATATGATTTATAATAGACGTTCCTTCATGCATTTTAAGAGTATGTAATTTCTTCTTAAGATATAAACGATTAGTTACGGATTTAGTCATATACCTTTTCTCCAACTTGTTCCATAGCCCGTCCGGTGTCGTTTCCGTCGCCACTTCTCTCAATACCTCGTTGCTCAAACACAATAGAATTAATCCATGTGCTTTCTCCATGAGTTCTTCTTTTTCTTCTTCCTTTAATGTTTCTGCTAGAGCCGTTTTCCCCTTCAAAGTTTTCACCAAACCTTGTTGCACCAAAACAGCCCTCATTTTTAGCCTCCATAAATTGAAATCATTTCTTCCATCAAATTTCTCAATCTCATACTTTGCCGCCATCGTAGATCGTTTTTAACCGGAGCTCTGATACCAATTTGTTATGACCAACGGCTCTTCCTAACACAATCAATGGAGAATTGAAATAGAAATGAAAACAAATGTAAAATAGACACACACAACACAAGGATTTATAGTGGTTCGATCAAGATGATCTACATCCACTTTAGAAGACGACGATAACGTTGCACTATGATTTGAACAAGGTTACAAGAGTATACACTCCTCTCAAGAACAAGACCTTACTCTCTCTTAAGAACACTAAGTGTTTCTCTCTTAGTGTTTCTCTCTTAAACACTAAACTGATTTTAGGATGCTATTACAATGAAACAATATGGCCTTATATATAGTGAAATGGAGTTGGAGAATGTCGACATATCTCACTTGGTAGACAGCTCCAACTGGCCACCACCCAAAAGATACTCCAGCCGAAAGCTCCCAAGCACTATATATAAAACAGCCGAAAGTTTCAAAGTTCCACTACAGCTCATAAAGAGCAATTCCCTACAGCAAACCGAAAGTGTTCCACCCATTTAGTGCTTCCCGACAAGCTCAAATTAATCATTTCAAGGCATATTATTACATGTAATCTAATCTTTTCTGACCGCTATTGTTCCTACACGTGTATAGTGCAGAGTGGCTGCTCTTGTGTCTATATAACTGGCTAACTGCCTTGTCAGAGACAGCTCTTACCTGTAATTTATGTTTTCTCATTAAATGAAAATATCATTTCTTTTCACCTGTTATTAATCCACAGACCAAAAAGGGGTTGTATTCAATCCAGAGTTGCAGCAAGATAGAGATTTCAACATTTAGAATTCTTGTTAAAGATGGATAACATATACTCCTATACTTTATTTTTGACTAAGTGCACGGGACTTTCCTAAGCTAAAAAGTGTAAAAGACTGATTCTAAAGCCTTTCACACTATCAAAACTAGTGTTTTGGTGGAAAATTAGTTTACTCTAATGTCAGGGTTAAAACAAGAATGCAGATAATGACAGATGTTTGAACTTCATGCATCAAAAGTAGGTTATTCCCTGTGATCAAATAACCCGATATCATAAATGGCAAGAAGAACAGCTTTCCGTTTTCATTCAGGTGATAAACTTAGAGTGGATACACTTCAAGCTTTATAAATCCAGATATGACACACCATATATATTAAAAATTTAGAAAGCACTACAATATACCATAAGTTTGCTGAAATACCATTGCAGTAACCCATAGAGAAGTATTTTCTAGGAGCTATTGTGCTTCCTAAAAGGCATTTTTATTTTTTCTCGCCTAAGCGCAACAACATGCCTTCTCCTAAAAAGTATTTTGCAAAAGCTATACATATATATGTCAATGAGATACAATTATAAAACGGAAGATATCGAGGACTATAATTATATGTTTATACGTCTGCAATAAAAAAGGATAGCCGTTCAAGTAAAAATAACAAGCACAAGGGAAATAAAAGAGTACCTGGAGAAATAACACATGCTTCTTCCTCTTAAATCAATAAGTACTCATAATAAGCTTGCACTTATGAGCCCACCGACAGATTTCTCTGTTTAATGAATAGTCATCCAACACCTCGTTTGTTGTGTTTTCTTGACACACCATTTGGTTTTCTTGTAGAGGATTCAAGCCCCAAACCACTGGTTAACCCTGACGGCCAATTTGAGCTGAGAGAACAAATGACCCGGACTTCTCAACACCTAATGGCCAATAATCTTTATCATACGTAACTTCCGTTCTATCATCTAAACACATGGAGAATGCCTCGAGATTGAGATCAAAATCAAGTTTGTTCTGCTCTCCTGCACCAAGAAAAGCAGCAGGTACAGCTCCTGATTCTGATTGATCTGCAGGATCTTTTCATTGCCTCTTCCATTTCTTCGTATTCTATGCATGTAAATCAAGTTTGTTCTGCTCTCCTGCACCAAGAAAAGCAGCAGGTACAGCTCCTGATTCTGATTGATCTTTAACTTTCTATTCCATCAAGCAGAAAACAAGGCCTGCATTCATAATGCAGACGGTCCAGCGCTTCACTAACGACCTGGTTAACTTGTGCATCAGTAACATCTTCAACGCTGTACTGTGAGTCTCGTTTCGGGGTACAAACATCTGCTCTTGTGCCAATACCTCCAGGAAGTCTAGCAGCTGCATCTCTCACAAGAAAAAAAACCGTGACATGAAGAAGCCGATCAATTTTAAGCATAAAGAGATCTCTGGCCTTTGACGGTTTACCACCACACCTCCTCAGTAAAGCGTGATATCTTACCATCAGCAGCTGCATAAGAAAAGGCCTCGTCAGGATTTAAATATCTTAGCACTTCCTCCTGCCGAAAATACACACTCACTTCTTCAGAATTGGGGCTAATGGTTGTGAGACTCTTCTGAGCTCTTAGAACCTATCCTTTTCATCCAAAATGGGTTGCAGCAGAGCCACGGGAGGTGGAGATAGGCTTCCAATTTTCTGCAGGGCTTCTTGACCACTTTTCTTATGAGGAAAATCCGAGCCTCGGAAGAAGTCCTCTCTTCCACTATGTCTGGGTCTGACGAGCTGGCGGGTAATAGTGTGGCCAATCCAGAACCAACTTTTTTATAAACCACCAATGCTTTCCAAGCCTTTGCCCCTAAAGGTGCTGTCTTAAATGAAAACATTTTCAATACCAGTCTGACTAAATCTTGAAGTAGATCCCGTGTCTCAAGAATAAAAGGATCCCGGGGTTTCATTTAATGCTCCGAACTTGCATTTTCTGGATCCCCATTAACACAAACCTCTTTCTTCACCTGAAGATTACCAATTTGTGAGCCATCAGCTAGAAGCGGAATAACCATTGCCAGATGAATCACTGTAAGGAGATGCACGATAGAGAATGAAAAGCCAGTGTGAACAGTAGGAGTGATTGGAATATATAGTTTCTTTTCTGGTTTAGCATCCGGCTCTATATCTGGAACAAGTGGATCAGCAGCATGGAAGGATACCGACCATGCTAGGGATGGTAGATTCTCTACCAAAGTTGCTTGTGTGCTCCAGGTATCACCTTGTATGGTACCAGTGACACAAGATCAGTTGCCATCGTTGTGGAGGTAGCAATCGCAGGTATGATTCTCCAAGCGATAAACTTCGCCTTCAGCATGTGAACTTCAGGAATATTGTAGTTGTTTGCTCGCATGTTAGCAAATCCAACTATCAAGTCCATCTGGTAATTTGTGTCATCATCCTACATAAAAATCGAGAGGCACTTAACTAAAAGGTTCACAAATAAAGCAACAAAAGAAATTTCGAAATCATTTCGTGTTAAGTTGGAAAAGGGTAGCCCTTGTGTATGCCCGCCCAAACACTAGATGAAAGCGGGTACTGCCAGATCTCTAAAGTCAGTTGACTTAGTAAAGAAAAGAGCCTCCTAAGTATATATGCACATTGCAGAATAATAGTCCAAAATTCTAAGTATATCGGAATAGCAAAAGAGCATCATTTCACTGATTAAGTTGCAAGAACACAGACATACCTTTTTGAATTGTACTTTGTTCATTCAAAACCCCCAAGGCAAGTTACTACTGCAGTCACCCACCTTTCTAGTCAGATCGTGTTCATTTATGCAGATGATACAACGCTCCAAACCACAAACTTCCTATCTCCATCAACTCAGTACACGAGGATCGTGTTCATAATGCAGACGGTAGAACGCTCCACTAACGACCTGGTTAACTTGTGCATCATCTATAGACGCAGAGGAGACTAGGAGAGTTTTGTTGCTTTCTCATAGTTATGATATTAACATTATTAATCAGGAATTGTGATGCATAAGGATGGATGCAGCCATGATGAATTGAGGTGACTGAGCTCATCTACTGAGAACTCAAGAGGACGGGCGCCTAGGCTTGTAACAGAATCGGGCCCTTGAGCTGGTAAAGATCAACTGCTTGACACGGTTGACAAAGTAGTCTTCAAGCCTGGCTGCCATATGTAACAAAATCAGTATGAAGCCGATCACATTATATAAGGGGTATTTCTAAAAGTCACACAGAATATATAGATCAGAGTTATATGCATCTTACTTTAGACGGGCACAGGTGAGGCAGTCCTGGAAAGCTTAACACGTTCCAAATTCTCCCTCGCCTGTGCATCACCTGCTTTCTTCATGGCATAAGGGGCAGCTCACTTCTGTTGGTGTCTTCTCGAGTACGACCTCGAACTCAGAGCCAGCCCACGTCAAGCAGCGATCACATTGGTGCCTGCTTTTCTGGTGGGCCCCTTGAGGCCCCATAGTTCTCCGTCAAGTGGGAATTAAACATCTGAGTGTTGCATTTAGCACCTGAATTTCCAGATTCCAGAGGCTGTTTCTGGAAATAGAAGCACTTCTGATCCATGTGTATCCTAGCGTTCATGTTATCGAGTGCATGGAATACAATGTTCAGTTCTCCCAAAATGCATCATACGTGCGATTTAGAAGAGCTAAATGTGGAAGTATGGATTTACCGACTAGGCGGCAGAAGCAACAACTGTAGACTTAGCCTGGCCAATGCTCCAATCCCTGAGAAGAAATTGCCTGCTAAGACTACTCTTCTGAATGACATCATCATCAGTAACCGTTAGCTTCCCTTGGTTATTGCAAGAAACTCCCATCAGAGATGGGTTCTTCGGGAATCCACAACCAAGTGCACCAGATACAACCATAAACACTTAAGATTTCTCAAGTTGATTCTAACATAGATATCTGGGCATCAGACCGGCTATTCACTGGTTTCAAATCGTTAAATCCAATGGCTCAGCAGGAGTAAGGTCTGGCATTTTTTACCTTCCTAGGCTCTCCATCATTCAGTTCTGTACTCCCATGAACTTCAGAGGATACAACCAGGTCTCCATATTGAGTCTCCAGTTGCTGCTCATCATCAACGCAAGACACAAGTGCAGAATCGTCATTTCTGATGGATGCACTTATACTCGTATGTGGCTCCTCCCCATCAATAACAACCACAAAAATAAATGCTGGACCAAAATGGCAGACCACAGACACAAAAATAAATGCTGGACCAAAAAGGCGCGACTCAGTTTTGAGGAAGGTGATCGCAGGCTAGTGGTTATGACTGTATGAGCGAGCGTATTCATCAAACTCAACGGCATCTTCAAAGCCGTTATCAGTAAATACCACAGCCTGCACGGGCAGATCATCATTAGCATGTGATATAAAATCACATAAACAGGATAGAGTTGAGATGAGCATTACGTATATTTGACCATACAGCGGAATCATGAAAATCACTACTCTACAACACAAGGCCTTAGGAAGAAACTCCAGTAGACAATTTTTTTTATAAAGAAGTGTTCTACAGTCAGTACTCAGTGTCACACCAATATATGTCCTGTTGAAGTTACAAAAGCACATGTGAACTAATATAAAGTAACTTTCAGCATGATAATCGTGAATTCAGATCCCCCGGAATAATGTTTACAGGGCTTACTATAGGGAACTAGTGTTCCACATTGAAAAAATCATAGTATTTTAAAGTAAAGAATTGTTGCCAAAAGCACAGGGTAACAGTGGTATATCGTAAAACAGTCTGCAATATATCATGTTCAAGTTATAAATGCAGTTGTGAATTTCATCGATTCAACGACATGATCATGGTGAATTCAGATGTCTAAAATAATGCCTATAGGGCTTACTAAAAGGTAACAGTGTTTAATATTACAAATGCCATACGAGCTAATTTTTCAGCTTCAGCACATCATTGTCTGAACTCTGTTTCTTATTCAGTTCTGCTGAATGGAAGTCTTAACTCTTATGGGTAGCGTAAATCCCGAAAGAGGGCTTAGTCAAGGGAATCCAATCTCCCCTTATCTATTTATCATTTGCACTGACGCATTATCTTCTTACATATCTAAACTAGAGAGAACTAACCTGGTGTATGCAGTCAAAATTGCTAGTGCTACTCCACTTATCAGCCACTTCTTGTTTGCTCACTTGCTAATGATAGCTTCATCTTCACCAAGGCCACGATCCCCGATTTCCATGCTATTACGGATTGTCTATGTACTGCAAAGCAAGTGGAAAAGACATTAATTTTCACAAATCTGGGTTGCTATTCAGTAATAATGTGCATCAATGACGGGAGAAATTATTGGCCAGAATTCTAGGGATCTCCAACCTAAATGTAAGAGCGCCAATCAATATTCTCAAATCCAAAACTGAAACTCACCTTTCTTCTCACTTCTGCTGAGTCAATTTCTCAATTTCTCTCTCAGGCGGGAAGAACAACTTTGGATAAACATGTGGGGCAAGCTATGTTACCATACCAGATGGCTACCTTTCTAATTCCTAAAGAGCCTTTGAAATAAAATTGATTCTCACCTTAATAGATATTGGTGGGGAGACGATCCAAATTCAAATAAGAGGAAAGTCTCCATCTTCTGGCTTGGGAAAATATCTGCAAAATAAAGGAGGGTTAGGCTTCAGAATACTAACTCTCTAAGGGCAACTGCTAAGTGTTTTGCTAAAACAGATGTCCGTCCAAGCTGGCAAGCTATGCCTTTTTTGGATGGAAATGTCTTATAAAAACTAAGGAGAAGATTAATCCCTATTTCATGGGTAGTGGGGAATGAAATTTCGATTATGCATAGTCATAGATTAACAACACATCACTATTACACCACTTGTTGGTCATCACTGATCAGCTTGTATAATGAACCATCACAGCTGAGACAGGACAAGAGCTTTAAAGTTTCCTATATTGAACTTGTCAAACAGCGAAACTGGGATGTTAAGATTACACAATCAAAACTGTGAAAGTTTCATCCACCAAAACTGACATTTGCAAAATCAAAATCTGTTTTTCTCAGGATGCACTATGTCGACCCTAATCTGTTTCCATACGATCTCCATTAAACACCAGATTGCGATTATAATATTTCTAGATTTCTGTTTTTGTATGTAACAATGTTGTCAAGATTCTGAAACCAATAAAATTTGGACAAAAAAAAACCTTTTTTTTCTTTCTCTTTTTTTTCTTTTTTTATGGTGTAAACTAACAAAAGCATTAAGCTTGTGACCAGATAAATACAATAAAGCAAGACCCCTACTTTGGTATTTCCATTTCTAACTAATAACAGTGACATTGCAAAACTAAAGCATTCATATGAATTTCGAAGTAACTAATAGAGAGAGAACAAAGATTACTTTCAGATGCTGCTGCGAAGCAAAAGCTACGAAAAGAGAGGTTACAAGAGATCATATGAGCGCCTCAACAAGGTAGAACTTGCTATCTGACCATCAGGATCAACCACATCTTTAATGTACACAGTCTTCTGCAAGATCAATGGAATCAGGACCTGCCAAAAGAAAGTAAAAAGAAAACACATCAATGATGCTTGAAATCATATCAGTTCATTATTACCAAGATTATCTATAGACTATCAAGGGGTTGTACTCCATACAGAGTTACGGCAAGACAGATAATAACAGATGTTCGAACTTCATACATCAAAAGTACCCTCTGATCAAATAATCAGATATTGTAGATAGCAAGAAGAGTTGTCAATCAGGTGATACACTTGGAGTGGATACTCTATAAGCTTTCAATTTGTGAAAGTACTACAATATTAAAGTCTGCTGAAATACCATTTTAGTTAGTAACCCATAGAGTAGTATTTTCTAGGAACAATTATAAACAAAAATATTGAGGAGCATCATTATATGTCCATGTGTCTTCAATAAAAAGGATAATGGTTCAAGTAAAATTACAAGCACAAGGAAAATAAAAGGGTACCTGAACGCTCCTAAAACATGTATTCCTCAATAAGTGATCATAATAAGCTTGCACTTATGATCGGACCGATAGTCCTTTCTCTGTTAAATGTATCGGCATCCAACTCCTCGTTTGTTGTTTTTTCTTGACATACCATTTTGTTTTCTTGTAAAGGATTTAAACCCCAAGTCAATGGTTGACCCTGCTTGCCATTTTGAGCTGAAAGAAAAAACAACTCGGACTTCTCAACAACCCGGTGGCCTCAAATCTTTATCATACATGACTCCACTATATCATCTAAACCCATGGAGAATACCTCGAGATTGAGGTCACAATCAAGTTTCTTTTTCTTTCCTACACCAAGATAAGCAGTAGGTACATCTCCTGATTCTAATTGACCCGCAGGATCTTTTATTTGCCTCTTCCACTTCTTCGTAGAGGCGGTGCCATCTTCATTGAAGTCTTCTTCTTCCCTATTTCTATGCATATAAACCCATAACTTCCGATCTCCATCAACTCAGTACACAAGGATCGTGTTCATAATGCAGAAGGTACAGAGCTCCACTAACAACCTGGTTGACTTGTGCATCACCAACATCTTCATCAATGTACTGTGAGTCTCGTATAAGGGTGCAAACATCAGTTCTTGTGCCAATACCACCAGGTAGTCAAGCAGCTGCATCTCCCACAAGACAAAGAATCGTGACACGAGGCGGCCTTTGACGTTGGTTTACCACCACTCCTCCTCGGTGGAGCAACAGTGGTTTCTTACCATCAGCAGCTGTGTGAGGAAAGATCCTGGCAGGAACTAAATATCTTAGCACTTCCTCCAGCCGAAAATACACCCTCACTTATTCAGAATTGGGGCTAATGGTTGTGAGACTCTTCAGAGCTCTTAGGTCCCTAAACCTTTCCTTTTCATCCAAAATGGGTTGCATCAGAACCATAGGAGGTGAGATGGTAGGCTTCCAATATGTTGCAGGGTTTCTTGACCACTTTTGAACCAGTTAGCAAATGAATCAACCAACTTCACATCCATCTTATGAGGAAGACCTCAAGCCTCAGAAGAAGTCTCCTCTTCCACTTTGCCAATCCAGACCAGGTTTTTGTATTTTTTTCATAAACCACCAATGCTTTCCAAGCCTTTGCCCCTAAAGGTGCTGTCTTAGATGAAAACATTTGCATACCCCTCTGACTAAATCTTGAAGTGGCTCCTGTGTATCAAGAATACAAGGATCCCCAGCCTTCATCTTGTTTTATCTAGGGCAAATCTTGAAATGGTTCCTGCAAGATTACACATATCAACATTTCATTTTCCCTAGATATAAAATTCAAAGCAGAAGAAACTAATCTCATGCTCCCATCTTAATAGAGTCTGGTCCAAATTAATTAAGCATCATTCTAAATACTCAGTTCCAAGATATACCATTGTCAAGTGGACGAGACATTCTAAACTATGTGCATGAAGCCTATGAAACAAAAGACTGGCCAAAACATGTACGTGCCCCCAAAAAAAAAAAGAACCACGCATGAAAAATGAAACTGAACCAAAAAAGCAATTTAACACTCATTGTTTTGTTAATCGGAAAATTAAGCCATAAATATATCTAAAAGAGTAGAAGTTGCATGCATGGCCAATATTTGCTTCTTCAAACTCGGGTGGGGCCTGTGCTATATTTATTCAACTAATTATCAAAAACTTAAGTAAATTTTTCTATCTGACTAGCTCTACAGTACCAAAGATAAGAATATGGCTTCATTGAGTAAAGGTATGGCAAACCTCAACCTGCATATACGGTAAACTAAATTCTCTAAGCACATTCAATCACTCAAGTAAACCCAATATAGAAACAAAAAACTGAGTGAAAAAGAAACCTGATCTTCTTAAAAAACAAAAAAAAAATGGAAACCTAATCATATTCTTGGCCAAATTTAACATTAAAGAACAAGTAGCACTGTAGCAGTATACAGTTATAGAATGCACAAGTGAGACAACACCAGTTTAGGTCATTATAATAGTAATGCAACAGTTTGCTACTTCGCTGTGATAAAAAATAAAATCAATTGCTAGGTAACAAATCGAATCATATTAGAACCTTATGTGCGGTTCACCTAATCTACTGATTATGATATATTGGGAAAGCCAAATTCGATACATTAGACATATGATTCATAAATGATGTTTATATGGGTTTATGATCGAGTCTATTGAATTTGGTTCAAGACGCCTACATACTGTTGAGAACCACTTGATTAATTGAGAACTGAGAACTGATCAAATTAAAAAAATCAACTTAATGTCATTGACGAAGAGGGGAGTTCCACTTCAGCAATTCCCTTATGAAGATGTACAGATGAAATACGGGAACAATTAACAATATGAAAATGGTCTGACGGATGTGTAGGGAGCAAATTTTCCTGATGGGAGAGCATCAACAGATTTCTCACCTTCATTCATCACATCAATGGCTGAATTCTGTTTCTTATTCAGTTCTGCTGAATGGAAGTCCTATGGGTAACTTAAAGCCCGAAAGAGGGCTTAAGCAAAGGGATCCAATCTTCCGTTATCTATATATTATTTGCACAATCACACTATCTTCTTACATCTCTAAACTAGAGAAAACTAACCTGGTGCATGCAGTCAAGATTGCTAGTGCTGCTCCACACCACTTGTTGTTTGCTCACTCGCTGATGATAGCTTCATCTTCACCAAGGCCACGATCCCCGATTTCCATGCTATTATGGATTGTCTAGGTACTGTAAAGCAAGTGGAAAAGACATTAATTTTCACAAATCTGGTTGATATTCAGTAATAATGGGCATCAAAGACACGAGAGATTATTGGCCAGAATTCTAGAGATCTCTAACCTATATGTTGGAGAAAAATACTTAGGAGCACCAATGAATATTCTCAAACCCAAAACTGAGACTCACCTTTCTCTTCTCACTTCTGTTGAGAAAAGGGTGAGTAGTTTGGCTTACTCAATTTCTCTCTCAGGAGTCAGGCGGGAAGAACAATTAAACATGTGGGACAAGTTATCCCACTATACCAGATGGCTACCTTTCTAATTCCAAACAGTCTTTGTCATAAAATTGATTCTCACCTTAATAGGAGTAGATATTAGTGGGGAGAGGATCCAATGTCAAATAAGAGGAAACTCCATCTTCTGGATTGGGAAAATTATCTGCAAAAGAAAGAAGGAAGGAGGTTAGGCTTCAGAGACAGTAAAATAAATCATCTTCAGGCTTGCGGAGAATCCTAATCCTCCAAGGGCAACTCCTAAGTATTTAGCTAGAACTGATATCCTACATGCTAACTGTCTAAGCTCTGCCTATTGGGCATGGAAATGTCTTCGAAAAACAATGGAGAAGATTAAGCCTTTCTTCTCATGGGTAGTGGGGAAGGAAATTTCAATTATGCAAAACTGTGAAAGTTTCATCCACCAAAACTAACATTTGCATAATTACACTGTTTTCGACCCTAATCTGTTTCCGTTCGAGCTCCATTGCCCACTAATCTCTGATTATAATATTTTTAGATTTCTGTTTTTGTACATAGAACTGTTGTCAAGATTCTGAAACCAATAAAATTTGGACAACAAGAGACAGTTTTTTTTTTTTATGGTGTAATACCACAAAAGCATTAAGCTTGTGACCAGATGAATACAATAAAGCAAGACCACTGAACACTAATTTCATTTCTACCTAAAAAAAGTGACATTGCAAAAACTAAAGCATTCATATGAACTTTGAAATAATTAATAGAGAGGGAAAAAAATTACTTTCAGATGCTGCTGCAAAGGAAAAGCTATGGATAGAGACCAGAGGTCATATGAGCGCCTAAACAAGGTTGAACATGCTATTTTACAATCCCGCAATTAAGGAGAGAAAATATGTACGTTGAAACTGTAAGGGGACCAACCACACCTTCGATGTACACAGTCTTCTGCAAGATCAATGGAATCAGGATCAGCCAGAAGAAAGAACAAGAACCACTATAAAGGGGTGTATTCCATCCAGAGTTACGGCAAGACAGAGACTTCAACATTTAAAATTACTGTTAAATTCTAATAGAGCATAACATATATTCCTGTACTACATTTTGACTAAGTGCACGGGATGCAGATCATTGTTGCCTCCACTTTCCTAAGCTAAAAAAGAGTGAAGGACTGATTATAAAGCCTTTAACATTATCGACGTTAGTGTTTAGGTGGAATTCTTTCTCTAAGTCAGGGGCTAAAAACAAGAATACAGATAATGACAGATGTTTGAACTTCATGCATCAATAGTGTAACCCCTCTGATCAAATAACCAGATATTATAGATGGCAAGAAGAACAGCTTTCAGTTTTCAATAATATGATAAACTTAGAGGGGATACACTTTAAGCTTTATCAATCAACATATGACACACCATATATAATAAAAATTGAGAAAGTACTTCAATACACAGAAAGTTTGCTGAAATATCATTATAGAGAAGTTTCTAGGAGCAATTATCTTTCCTAAAAAGCATTTTGCAAAACCTGTATATATACATATATCAATGAGATGCAATTATAAAAAGGAAGATAATTGAGGAGCATCATTACATGTCCATATGCCAGTAATACAACTAGCACAAGGGAAACAAAAAGGTACCTGGACAAATAACGCATGCTTCCTCCTCCTACATCATGCATTCCTCATTAAGTACTCGTAATAAGCTTGCACTTATGAGCCCACCGGCAGTCATTTCTCTGTCAAATGTATCGTCATCCAACACCACGTTTGTTGTGTTTTCTTGACATACCATTTTGTTTTCTAGTAGAGGATTCAAACCCCACGACACTGGTTGACACTGATGGCCAATTTGAGATGAGAGAACAAATGACTCTGACTTCTCAATACCCGATGGCCTCAAATCTTTATTATACATGAGTTCCGTTCTATCATCAAAACCCACGGAAAATGCCTCGAGGCTTAGGTCAGAATCAAGTTTGTTTTTCTCTTCTGCACCAAGAAAAGCAGCAGGTACAGCTCCTGATTCTGATTGACCTGCAGGATCTTTTGTTTGCCTCTTCTATTTCTTGATAGACACGGTGCCATCATCATTGAAGTGTTCTTCTTCCGTTTTTATATGCATGTAAACCCATTAGCCATAACATCCTATCTCCATCAAACTGTACACAAGGATCGTGTTCATAATGCAGACGTTACAGCGCTCCACTAAGGACCTGGTTAGCTTGTACATCACACAAACATCTGCTCTTGTGCCAATGCTTTAAGGAGGTCTAGCAGCTGCATCTCTCACAAGACAAAGAATTGTGACATGAGGCGGCCGATTATTCTTAAGCTTAAAGAGATCTCTGGCCTTTGACGTTGGTTTACCACCACACCTCGTCAGTGGAGCAACAGTGGTTTCTTACCATCAGCAGCTTTGTAATACAAGGCCCTGTCAGGAACTACAATTCTTAGCACTTCCTCCTGCCGAAATACACCCTCACTTCTTCAGAATTGGGGCTAATGGTTGTGAGACTCTTCTCAGCTCTCAGGACGCCTAAACTTTTCTTTTTCATCCAAAACGGGTTGCATCAGAGCCATAGGAGGTGGAGGTAGGTTTCCAGTTTACTTCTCAACAATTAGCAAATGAATCAACCAGCTTCACAAGCATGTTAGGCGGAAAGACCCCAAGCCTCGGAAGAAGTCTCCTCTTCCACTATGTCTGGGCCTGAAGAGCTAGTAGGGAACACTAGGCCAACCAGGACCAGCTTTTTGTAGAACCACATCCACCAATGCTTTCCAAGCCTTTTGGATTTTGACCCTAAAGGTTCTCTCTTAGATGAAAATATTTTCAATACCACTCTGACTAAATCTTGAAGTGGCTCATGTGTCTCGAGAATACAGGGATCCCCAGGGTTTGATTTCACACGGTTGACAATCTCTTGAAAAATGAGAGCCAGTAAGTTCTTCGACCCTAAAATTTTCTGGCTCCCCATTAATACCAACCTCTGTCTTCACCTGAAGATTACCAATTAGTGAGTCATCATCTGGAAGCGGAGTAACCATTGCAAGAAAAACCTCTGTAAGGAGATACACGATAGAGAATGAAAAGCAAGTGCGAAGAGTAGGAGTGATGGGAATATATGGCTTCTTTGCTAGTTTAGCATCTGGCTCTCTATATGGAATAATTGGCTCAGAAGCCACAATAGCCGGAGAATTTTGAGCTTCTTGCCTTCTGCCGCATTTCTTCAAGGAAGAAGGATCATCGATCTGCTGGTTAGGACCACATTAATTGTGTGTAACCAGTTCCAAGTCAGCCTTCCATTTTCATTTCTCTGGACCTCAATTGCACCCTACCAGTGATATCTCCGGGTTTTTAAGAGATTCCTTTATACCTTTCTTACCTGATTTACTAATGAATTTTCCATCCTCTTCATATTTGTACTCTTCCATGTATTTTTTTACTGAGACACTGTCCCTGATCCTAATCAAAGAGTGGCTAATCTCATCATTCAACAAACAAGAACTTGGGTGTTTAATCAATCTATAGAGAGAAGATTGAAGAGATCCTTTGACCCTTTAATCAATCTAATCTCATCAACAAACATTTCATTTGCCCTAGATGCAAAATTGAAAGCAGAAATTAATTATCAGCTCACTAATTTCATCCTAAATACTCAGTTCCAAGATATTACCTTTGTCGAGTGGACGAGACAGTGGTTGCAGCTGAATCCCTACAAGGATGATGATTCTAGTAGAGCTGAATCATTTCCAAATGGTTGCTTCTTTATGGATTGGTACATCTGGACCAGAAGAAACCTAATTGTTCATACTAGAGTGAAAAATTGAAGAACGACTTTCAACTTCGGTGGCTTAGCGCAAAATCGATTCTGCTGGTGCAGATCAAACAACCATACCTCTTGCTGCTGTTTAGAAGAAGAAGATATTGAATCCCTAATTTTCTTGCAAGTTTAAATGGGGTAGTCATTGTTTTTGTCAACCGCACCCGAAATGGGTTGCCTTACCTATGATGTAGCCTAAGGCCCTGCACTATGGCCCAGCACTCTGGTTTGACATTTTATTTTGAAAGGGTGGAATCTTTTATTAAATAAACGGAAACTTCTTAGATATGTTCCTATGGGATGAACAAACTCTGAGTTTGTTCATTTTGATCCCACAATGGGATGAACAAACGCAGAAAACGGATGTTCAAATGAACATATCTGTTCATTTGAACATTGAGACACTCTAATAGGCGCGCGTCTGGTGAAATGGCCCACGTCATGTCTAATAACTCGGGCGACAGCATAGGTGACGCGCCCGAGATTTCCACCAGAGCGCGCGTTTTGTAGGATGACCCTGGCAAATTCAGCTTAGACTCCAACGTCTCTCTCGATGGCGCCAACGACTCCATCTGAACGGCTGCAAAACCTGCTGATCCAACGGTTACAGTTTTTGAATTCTATAAATACTCATACTTTTAACTCTAAATTCACACATTCTACTTTCAACTCAAATTCACTCTCAAAAATGCCTCCTACAGTTCGTGTTGGATTCTCACAACAAGAGGATTTAGTTATTTGTAGAGCCTTTGTTTTTCACACACAAGAAGTTGTAATGCGTAATGTACCCGATTCGATGTTCACTTTCTGGGACAAATGTTACAAAATGTTCACCACTGAAACTGGGAACATCCGTGGGCGTGATACTCACGGATTGGTCCATCGTTTTAGTGTAATTAGAACGAATGTATTGGAGTTTGTCGCCCAACTAATGTTTAATCACCAAAATAAGCTGAACGGTGAAGCTGGAAACAAAGTGTTGCCCAGAACTCTAGCGATGTGGACAGAATCTCACCGCGGTCGTCCTTTCGCCTTCCATGCTTGTTTCAACATTCTTAGGGTGCTCAACAGATACGATCCCTACATCCACCTAGGAATTCCACCACCCGATGAGAATTGACGCATATGTATTAGTTGTTTTAATTTAATGTATTTCTTTTATTCTCATGTATGATGTGGTTGTTCAATGCAGTTTGTTTTTATTTATGAAATTGATGGTGCAATGTTTAATCGAAGTGAAATTTAAATTACTTGATATTGATAGTTTTAGATAATCGTAATAACACCTAATAAACAACAAATTAAATAACATAATACCATTATGAATCGATAGTATCATTTGTGACAATTACATTGAGGAAGTGTGGGCATATGTTATCCCAAATGAAAGACTGTGTGTTACCTCATGTTTGTATTTGTTGCTGGTCAATTGCGTAGTGTGGGCATATAGTGAAATTCATAAAATTTTGGGAGTATATCATAGAATTGGATATTCTGTCCAAAACCATGAGTTCCCGTAAAGAATTTTGTTTTACTCTTTAGAGAAGTCAAGACAATTCACCACATTAAAGACAAGTGATGCCTCGTAGAACTTATTTTCGCTATAATTAAGTTATAGGCAACCAACTAATGGGAAATAACTAATCAGTCAACCCTCCAATTTATTTTACCGCAGGGAAGAAAATAAAGTTCTAACGGAGGAAAGAATTTCGATAACTACTAGATTAGTTGCGTTTGGTGTAAATAGGTGTAAACTTAAACTAAATAATTTAGAAGGTTTATTTATCCTCCCATTTGGTTTCTGCCATTTTTATATATTTTTTATTGGTAAAGAATTAGATATCGATGAGTTTCGAACTTGCATCACTATTATTATCATGAATTTACTACTATACTATACTGATCTATTGAAAAGCAACGAATTCAAAACAAAAGTTCAAGGCTTAATTACTTCACTAAGAGAGAACTCAGAAACTAAAAGGTCGATTATCTCAATTCTCAACACAAACTGAAAGTGGATTCCTTTTCAATCAACTCAATAAATATTGCAACTTTCAAATCAAGCCATTGGCTCATGTATGCATTATGCCACTGATAAACATCCAAATACTTTATATATATAAGCACTCTCTTGAAGGGGAAAATCTGTTAAGGATATGGATGATTACATCATCCTGATATTATATTGAAATACAATAACAATTAGACAACGAGTCACGAAGGCTCGTAAACCAAACTAAGTTCCAATTTCGAGATTAAATTTATTCGCCATCCCACGTAAGGTTCCATATCCATTAAAATAAATTTTTTTATCACAACAGAACTCAGTGTTAGCGTATAACTGATGTTTGTACGAACTACGAATGTTGTAAACTCTAAACTTAAGAAAATCATCTTGGTTCCCAATAAGTGAGGAATCATGTATTGTTTCTAGAAAACATCTTAAATCTAAGGGTAATTTGGTAGTTGGTGGGAAGAGAAAATGTAGGATTTTATTTTTCCATAAAAAATTAGTGGGAAGAGAGGGAGATAGTTTGGACCTAAGGCTATTTCAAACGAAAAATATTGGATTTTCTTTTTCCATAAAAGATTATGGAGCTGACGACCTCACAAATAACTCTGTGAATTTTCCCCTGATATTAGGTGCATGACGTTTAAATGATGATCGTAAATCTATACATTAGAATTTGGGTGTATAATTTATTTATTTTTTTATTTTATTTTTTTATGAAATATTATATTATTACTTATGAATGAATTACAAAGGATCCTCAACATACAGGAAACTAGTCGGAAGTCGAGCAACAAGCTGGGCTCCAACCCCTAAATTAATAGGAAAAAAACACTCAACTTATGTCGTATTGGAGTTGTCTCCTAATTAAGTAGGAGGAGGAACAAATCACACACATCTTATGTGTAAACTTCGCCAATATGTAAGCAGGATTATTACATTCACGGTTAATATACAATAACTTTCTGGAATTTGTTTTTGATGGGTTAGTACAATGGTTAATTAGTGGCCCCTAAATACTAATAGCAATTACAAGGTCGAGGGATCGAACCCCTGCCTCCGCTAAGGGAACCATCATCCCATTTGATGGTTCCAAAGTAACTTTCTAAATGAGATACAAGAAATAAAGTTTCTGATACAGTCAATCAGGGATATGTCTACATGTTTTATAAATTTTATTATGTATACACACAACATCCACTACACTCTTATTATCAGTTTGTACGTTATAATATTATCAGTCCACCTCAATCATTCTTTAGGAAGGATTAGAAATAACATGTGATGTAAGTTCGAAAGAATAATTAAAAAGTGTGTTCATATTACAACAAAACTTCAGGATACACTATATTTTTTGTTACCAAATATAAACACTCGTTCGATTCACATAGCAATAAATTTTTTCTCCTTGCAGTAGTACACCTAGACAATGCCACATACATATGTCCATGGCTAAATACTAGAAAACTTAAATCAATACCCACATACTTCACCAACTTTCTATGTGATTTATTAATCGTCATCACATATATATGAAACACATATGAGATGACAGTTAAAAATTTATTTTCGAGATGAATACCATGTCACTAGCTTTTTATTCAGTTATGCTTTTAGCTTAAATCACATGATGTCACCACCATTCTTCCACCGTTATAAAAAACTTCTTTCAGTACAAGATTCCTCAACAACTTAATCGAACATCCAACTTTAAAGTCTAGCTTAAATGTAAGTGATCTAGGTGATTTAAATTTTTGAGAAATTTAAACAACATAATTGAATATCCAATTTTAAAATCTATCTTAAATGGAAGTGATACTGAGGAATTCAAATTGACGAGAAATTTGGTTGTAAATGTAAAATCCCTTCAATGATCATCTCGAATCATCTTGTCAACATCAAGATATGTGAAAGCCTCCACATGCAAAGTTGTTAAGTGCATATTTTGCACATATTTAGTGTCGAAACCATGCTAGTATTTTCTATATTTTCTTGCAGATTATTGAATATTACGTTTGTTTTTCTTTATTTGTGTTTTGCTAGGTGAATCATCCAAAAGAAGTGAATTGGCACTTAATTATGCAATAAAAGAAGTTCGCCGCAAGCGTAGAAGGGTCAAAGACCAAGTGGAACTCGTTCGAACCTAGGAGTCCATGATATCATCTCGAAGAGGACGAAAATACGAAGCCAACGGCGAAAGAATGGAATCATTCCGAGGTCGCATGAAGATTTTATGGGCATTTGAAGCAAGCAAAGTTGCGCGCACATAATTTATAAGGGGTAGCCAATCTGTTAAGGGGATGCCAAGATTCAAAAGCTACTAAAGGCACCCGGATAATCTAATACGGGCTGCCACCTTCTTCATCTTTTAGTTCACGTAAGCAGCGACCAGCACGATGAGAATGGAGGTGATCTGGGAGATGATGATGATCACAATTTCTGCAGACGATTAAAGGGTGTGTGCTGTGATGATGAACAGTGAAAGCACGGGATAGTCGACCAATAGATGAAGGTCGTGTTGCTGCTTGTTTCTGTTAGGAGCTCGAGGCTGTAATGATCACGAGAAGCTGCTGGTGATGCATGGTAGATGGTGATTTCGATGGAGGCAGTTATTGAGTCGAGTCTAGGCTACTGCCATCGATGGGAGAAACTTTTCCCTGCAGGTTGGTTTTCATGGTCGATTCCGTGGCAGTTGTAGAATTCACAGTCTTGGGTAAGAGACGATCGCCATTTTATATGGTTTTCACCTTCTTGCTTTCAATTATTGACCAAAGGATTTTCCCAGAATTTTTTTTCTTTCTTCTCCCCATGAGTAATTAGCGTCTGGGATCTCAGAAGAAGCAAATTTTAGGTCTCCTTCATCACTGGATTTGGCCAAGGATGTGATAGAAGGTGGCTCAAATCTGCCGGTGCTTACATTCCGTGAGTCAGTTCCTTGTGCTGCCTCCATCGACACTGGGGTATTAGTTTCTTGTAAAGAGACGCTACATGATGAAATAAAATAACTGTTAATTCATATTTGCAACAAGAACCGATCAAATAGAATCAAAGACTTGCAACAATAGCATCAAACCGGGACTCAGTTCAATGTGGTGTCCATAGTCCACACCTAACAATTGGGTATAGCCATTGTGACAGTATCCAGAGCTATAAAGGCATCTTAGTTGTCTATATACTACCCTGCATTTTAACTGCTCTTCTATAACATGGTATATCAGATGCATCAAATGAATAATACTTTTTTGCTTTTTGAATAGTTCACAGCTTTCAAGGTAAATTGAAGAAACATCAATGCAGTTAGTGCTTCTAAGGACCAATATGGATACTAGGACCTAGTAGTGTTACAAAAAGTTCTTGTTCTCTTAACAATTAGGTATATAAGATGTTTCATGTTAATCATAATCTTTTTCACTTTTGGACATCTCAAAGCGTTCTAATTTGTTGCAAAAGTCTGCATACAGGAAGAAAAAAGAATAAATCAAATAGCACTCTACTTGTGGTGTATGGATTATGTTGAGTTTGAATGGTTAACACTTAGCAGTTACATTGAGTAGGTAGTACCATGAATGCAAATTGATGTGAAAAAATGAAAGTTCGAAAATTATTGCAGCACAGTAAAACATGGTGTAGTACTATCCAATGTCTAGTACCAAATGAGATTCCCATTCATGACAAGTTTTGCAACGTTTTACACAGAAAAATAAGAGAAACATTTCAACCACGAACAGTCAAATCCAAGACCAGATAATAAACTTTGAATAGCTTTCAAGTTGCAGGAATGAAAAGTGATTGTAATTAGTAAAGACTGACATGTGTATGCACCTTACCGTTTCAGCTTTGCATCGTTGGAAGTTTTCCCTACCCATTGTGTGCTTGGTTTTCTGGTGGGTTCTAATTTTGATATTGCGGCCAAGAAGCACCTTACGAATACACAAGTTAGAATTAGTTAGACATGAATGTAAAGAAGAAAATTACTGGGTGAAAATGACAGAGTTCTCATTTTTTACCTGATGCTCTTCAGTAGATCAAAATTTCACAAGATCCTTCCTCTCTTTGTTGGTTAGCGCATTGGGTTTATAACGTTCATCTAGTGCAAACAAATCCTGCAATAGAAAAACAATAAACTTCTTCATTCAGTGCATCATTCACACAAATGAACTATATGACAAACAAAACAAGCAAATGAGTAATTCAGTGTTCAATCGCCAATGTCCTGTCATATTTGCATAAACTGAAACCCCAGGAAACTTCCCTTATAAATGGGCTCGATTTCAACCCAATTAGCAAGGATAAACCCCAACGGCGGCACTCGAAATCTAAAACCATGCGTATTACACACGAATCTATAATAAAACCAATATATAATAACAAGAGACAAAGTTGGAATTGCTGGGAAGAAATTTGAACGACTGAGTAGTAGAGGTGTGAAACAAAATTTATTGAAAGAGTAATCGAAGAACTCCTAAATGTTATTTGAGATTACAGGTTTCTAGATCTTAGATATGGAGGTGGTGCTATGCCAACAAATCCTGAAATAGATAAATCAACAAACTTTGTCATTCAGTGCATAAGTCACACAAAACAAGCAAATGAGAAATCAAATGTCAGTCAGTGTTCAATCATAGATGTCCTGTCATATATGCATCTATCAAACGTACTGGGTTACTTAATAAATACTGAAGCACTGATTGTGTATGTCAATCGTGATCATATTGAGAGCATAAATATATCAAAACCCAAAGAAAATCCTCCACTGGAGATAAGATATCAACATCAAAACGTACTAAGATTATAAATTTAAAATGAAAAAAATGCAAGTATTCAAGTAGGAGAAAACTTGTAATACTCAGAGATCTCAAGTACCTAGCAAAGGTTTTGTGTAAAACAACCAGATTTTGGATGTAGAGGTGATCACATGGCATGTTATCTTTTCCGAGACTGTTCATACCAATTATCCAGTGCGCCTTGCATGGCGTGCAGCCCAGTAAGAGATCTTCACCTCCTCCCTCCGGATTTTTTTCCTAATGGTTGAGGCCTTAGTTTTGATGTGAGACTTCATGTATCCAGACTCCAGTGATTTTCCTTTCAACCCATGTAGCAGTAGCATCCCTCAGAATTTCTGATTTTGGTAAAAGACGAACACGTGGTGTCCATTTATTGGCAGACGCAGAGGTCCAATATTACGATATATGAATATATCCGATTCTAGTGCCTTAGGGATTATCTATTAGTTGCTGTATATAGGAATGTAGGATATTCTGTATTCTAGAAAGCGATCTATCTCTAGATGTACTAGTAGATAGATATATATATATATATATCTGTTGAAACCCTAGCTAGCCAAGATAAGAAGAATAAGGAAGAAGAAAAGAAAAAGAAGATGATGAGGCTGCCAGAAGAGATTCAGGTAGATATTTTTTTAAGGTTACCTGCGAAATCCATTTTAAGATGTAGATGTGTATGCAAACCTTTGTGCAGACTACTTTATAACCCTAAATTTATTAAAGATCACCTTAACTGTAACAAGAAAAACCCATCCTCATGCTTATATTTAACGAGTGTTACGGTATTCCCGAGTGTTGCTTAATAAATAATGCTTCAATATTATCAGCATCAGCTTTGTCTACAAAATGTACATGTGATGGAGCTATTTGTCACCAAAGTGAGTGGACGGAAGGTGTTCGAATAGTGGGCTCTTGTAATGGTTTGATTTGCATAAACATAAATGGTGGTCCGAGATTTTGTATTTGGAACCCTTCAACTGCTGAATATACCCATGTATCATTATTCCATTTCTCAAGTAGTAGCTTAACATTTGGTTTTGGTTACGACTGCAACCTTGATGTTTACAAATTGATGAGAATTGTGGCAGATGATGTCCGAAATTGTTATAATTGTTATTCTCAAGTTCAGGTATGTACATTAAGAGGAAGAGGAAACATGTCATGGAAAACTATCAAAACCTTGAACCGATACTCCTTTTTTCCTGAAGGTCCTATTGGTCACTTGTCGGTTTGGTTTTTGAATGGAGCGCTTCATTGGAAAGGCTTTATCATGGCAACAAGTTCCTGGGTTATAGTCTCTTTGGATATCAGCACCGATAGACTTGTGGATTTCGTATATCCAGAAGTGGTTAATTCGCGAATATATTCAATTCCTGATCATATGCTGATATTTGACCATTTGGGGATATTGGAAGACCGTCTCTGTTTGGTTGTTTATGATGCGCGTAATGTTAAGAACTGCCCGTCATTATTGATTGATGTCTGGTTGATGCAAGATTATGGAGTGAGTGAATCTTGGACTAAACGATACAGTTTAAAGCCTTCATGCACTATCAAATACCCTTCAGGTAGGTTGGTGTGGTCTTCTACAAACGGCAAGGTTTTACTTTTAATAGACGGTGGATATAATAAACTTTTATATGACCCTAAGAATGATTCAACCAAATTTTTGGAAGTCCCAATCTTTGGAAGTATTAGAACGGGAGGTATATTAAACGTACAATGTAAAGTATGACATACCGTATGTATTGTCATATGTACCACGTCCATGTCTATGTAAATTCTATTCTGTTGTACCAAGAATAGTATTCCTATTCTACAGCTAATTAGGTTCAGTTCTCCTAGTCGTAGGCTATAGCTATTCTTTTTCTTTCTAGTTATGTAATTCTTATCTCTTCCACCTTGTAATTATATATAAACACATATCAATGAATGATCGAACACACAGTTGTGTGAGATAATATTCCAGAACCATATTTTTACATGGTAATCTAGAGCTAGGTTAAGAATTTTTTTTCTTCTTTTCTTCTATCTACAACTGAGATATCATGCCTGGAGAAGATGATCAAACCCCTCCTCCTCCCAATACAAATTCAGTTCTTCCTCAATCGGGTCCATATTATGTGCACCCAGCCGATAATCCAACCACTGTTATCTTTACTCCGCTTCTCACCGATGATAACTACTGCATCTGGGAACGCGGTATTCGGAAAGTTCTTAGTGCCAAAGCCAAATTAGGTTATATAGATGGAACCATAACCAAACCCACAGATCCAACAGATCTTCTCCATTGGACTCGTGCGGATGATTTGGTAGGTAGCTGGATTGAAAATTCAGTTGATCCAGTTATCCGATCAAGTATCCAGGCTTTCCCATCTGCACGTGAACAATGGTTGGAGATTAAGAATCGTTTCTCCCATGCCAATGCACCGAAACTTTTTGCCCTAAAATAGTCGATATCCTCTTTGCAACAAGACAACAACAATGTTCCGATGTATTTTACTCAACTCAAAACTCTATGGGATCAATTTGATACATTCAGACCCATTAAACCTTGCATCTGTGCTGCCGGAAAGGATTTGGTGGATCATCATGCCCAAGACAGAGCAATGGAGTTTTTACAGGGACTTCATGATCGCTTTTCAGCATTGCGCAGTCAGTGTTTACTGATGGAGCCTTTCCCGACAGCATCCAAGCTCTACAATTTGGTGAGGCAGGAAGAACAACAACAAGGTATAAATTCCTCCACTATTACTCAGGTTGAATCTGCCACACTTAATGTTTCTCGCAGCAATATGGCCAACTCCGACAGAACACCACATCGATCTTTCTCTCATCCTGGCATGACGTCCAACAGCAGCAATGGTCCGAACAAAAGGCAATGACCATTTTGCGATCACTGCAATAAGCACGGTCACACTCGACTAACCTGCTGGAAAATTAATGGTTACCCAAAAGATCCGCCAAGGCAAAGAGACAGTGCTCCTCCAGCCTATGCTGCTGCTGTTGCTGCTGCTCCAGCCTATGCTGCTGCTACTGCTACTCACCTTGAACCTGTTGCTCCAAGTATATCCCCTTCTCAATATGCACGGTTGCTTTCTCTTCTTGAACCAGATTCAGCAGAAAATGGAGTGACTTCATATGCCAATTTTGCAGGTATTTCTTTAACCTGTTCTTCCCCTGTATGGATTGTCGATAGTGGTGCAACTCATCATATTCGTTCCACTCTTTCTTGTTTCTCATCTTACAAATTAGTTTTGAACCCAATCACGGTTCAATTGCCTGATGGCTCACACATTTCAGTCACTCACATTGGGACAGTACACTTATCTCCCAATATTCAATTGCTTAATGTTTTTCATATCCCAAGTTTTAAATTCAACTTGATCTCTGTAAGTCAACTTACAAGCACGGAAAATTGTTGTATTCAATTCTCACATGAGTCTTGCATCTTCCAAGACCTTCGAACGAAAACGGAGATTGGATGGAGTAGGCGCATCGCTGGCCTCTATTATTTTACTTTTCAACCATCAGTTTCTTCTTTAGCTGCAAATAAGCCAGTCGACACATGGCACTGTCGTCTAGGCCATCCAAATATGGATTGTTTTAATTTTTTGTCGCATCAATTTACTTACATTAGTTCTTCGTTTAAACACCTATGTGATGTATGCCCCAGGGCTAAACAATCTCGACTTCAATTCAATAAAAGTGTTTCTTTGTCTAAGCATCCCTTTCAATTAATTCATGCTGACATTTGGGGACCTTTTTCTATTCCTTCTTTGACTGGGGCCAAGTATTTTCTTACTATTGTAGATGACTACTCTAGATGTACTTGGGTCTTTTTAATGAAGATGAAATCTTAAACTTTAAAGTTTCTCAAGTATTTTTTTTCTTTTTTTGTTACACAATTTGGACACAAAATCACCATCATCTCATCTGGTATTTCTCCTTTACTTATTCCTCATTTACAAACATTCCGGTCTGACAATGGATCCGAGTTCAAATCCAATGAACTCCAATCTTGGTTTCACCAAAACGGAATTTTACATCAAACCAGTTGTGTCTACACGCCACAACAAAATGGTATTGTTGAACGCAAGCATCGTCACTTGCTCAATGTTGCACGATCTTTACGTTTTCAAGCTCATTTACCCATTCAATTTTGGGGAGAATGTGTTTTAGCTGCAACCTACTTGATTAACAAATTACCCACACCAGTTTTATCTCATCGGTCTCCACATGAGTTAATCATGAATTCTCCACCTGATTATTCACATCTTCGTGTGTTCGGCTGTCTTTGTTTTGGTAGAAATACACAAATAAAACACAAGTTTGATGATCGTGCTAAGCCTGGCATCTTCATTGGCTACCCACATGGTCAAAAGGGTTATAAGATTTATGATATTTAATCTAAGTCTATGTATGTATCCCGTGATGTTGTGTTCCATGAACACACGTTTCCTTTTAAAGATATTTCCGTGTCTCAATTAACGTCTGTGCCTGTTGCAATTCAACAGTACCCGTACTCTGATTATGATTCTATATTTCAACCGCCATCCTCCGTTGCTGATCCAAGGTCTGGGAATCATTATATTTCATGCTCTCAGCCTATTCATGAGTGTTCAGATCCTGTTGTACCCTCTCGTAATTCCGCTGCCCAGCAACATGTTTCTATCCGTAATCTGGTAAGTGACTCGTCTCTTACACATACTACAGACTCAAATTCTGACGATG
Source organism: Papaver bracteatum (assembly GCA_023529315.1). Lineage (NCBI taxonomy): Eukaryota > Viridiplantae > Streptophyta > Magnoliopsida > Ranunculales > Papaveraceae > Papaver > Papaver bracteatum. The sequence goes on from JAJJWX010001949.1 coordinate 118,603, forward strand.
CTACTAACTCTCCAGTAGTTCAAACACCTGATACATCTCCAGACCACTCATCTGCATCACGAACTAGTCAGGTACCTATAACTTCCGCAATTCCGTTGCCTACAGATCATATAGTTCGGCAGACAGAAACACCAGCTGTAGTTTCTCTACCTTCTCGTTCTCGTAATCCACCGTCTTATTTAAAGGATTATCAATGTTTTGCTACTAAGAAGACGTCTGATTCACTGTATCCAATGACAAATTATTTGTCTTTTGCTAACTTTACTCCTTCACATCAAGCCTTCTTAGCTTCTGTTATCCTTACTGAGGAACCGAGATCATTCTCTCAAGCGAACAAATGTCCAAAATGGCGCGCAGCTATGGCCAAAGAAATCATTGCTTTGGAAGCCAATAATACTTGGATATTTGTAGATTTACCACCTGGTAAAATATCCATTGGATGTAAATGGTTTTTTAAAATAAAATTCAATGCAGATGGCACTGTTGAACGATACAAAGCTCGCCTAGTAGCCAAAGGCTATACTCAACAAGAAGGCATTGACTACTATGATACATTTGCACCAGTAGCTAAGTTAGTCACTGTTCGTGTATTACTCTCTATTGCAGCTATTAAAGGATGGTCTCTTCATCAACTTGATGTCAACAATGCTTTCCTTCAAGGGGATCTTGATGAAGAAATTTACATGAAGCTTCCTCCAGGTCTAGCACGACCAGGTGAGTCCAAAGTTTTAAAACTCAATAAATCTCTGTATGGTTTAAAACAAGCCTCTCGTCAATGGTTTGCGAAACTTTCTTCAGTTTTGCTCTCCGAAGGATTTAAGAAATCTTTATGTGATAATTCTATTTTCACATATCATCGAGGTACAACCTCGATTTTTGTTCTTGTCTATGTTGATGACATTATCATCACTGGCACAGATGATTCATTCATTACTTCTCTCAAACTGCGTTTGGCTTCTCATTTTTCAATCAAAGACTTGGGAAATTTGAAATATTTTTTAGGCATTGAAGTTTCACGCTCTTCCAAGGGTATATTCCTCTGTCAGAGAAAATATATTCTTGATATCCTTAAGGATTCTGGTCTCACAGGGGCTCGTACATCCGCTTTTCCAATGGATACGAAACTCAAGTTACTTCCTAAAGATGGTATGGAATTATCTGATCCAAGTCGTTTTCGTCGCTTAATTGGTCGTTTGTTATATCTTACTGTTACTCGACCTGATATTACATATTCAGTCAATTATTTAAGTCAGTTCTTGCAGCATCCAAGATCAGCCCATATGGATGCTGCTCATCATATTTTACGCTATCTCAAGGGAACAGTTGGACATGGAATTTTTTTGTCCTCATCAAGTTCTTCATATATCCATGGCTATACCGACTCTGATTGGGCAGGCTGTCCAATGACTCGTCGTTCAACCACTGTTTATTTTGTTACTCTAGGTAACAGTCCCATTTCATGGAAATCTAAGAAGCAGCCCACAGTGGCTCGCTCATCAGCTGAAGCGGAATATCGGGCTTTGGAAAATCTGACAGCCGAACTACAATGGTTGGTTTATCTTTTAAAAGACATGTGTTCTCCATGTCCTCTTCCTATCACTGTTTCTTGTGATAGTCAAGAGGCAATTCACATTGCCCAAAATCCTGTGTTTCATGAACGTACTAAACACATCGAGATTGATTGTTATTTCGTCCGTGAAAAACTTGTAAGTGGATTGATTCTACCGAAACACCTTCCTTCTTCTGATCAACTGGCTGATGTCTTCACTAAGCCATTGGGAGCTCCACAGTATGGCCGTTTAGTAAGCAAGTTGGGCGTTCGTTCAGGCTCTCCCGCTCCAACTTGAGGGGGGGTATTAAACGTACAATGTAAAGTATGACATACCGTATGTATTGTCATATGTACCACGTCCATGTCTATGTAAATTCTATTCTATTGTACCAAGCACTACACCATTTTTCCAAATTCGCAACTAAAATTCGTAACGGCCCAGCAGCCGTTACGAAATTTTCTGTTACAAAAACCGTTACAACACAGTTGTAACAGGCACACGCCGTTATAGACTTTTTTCATTATTCGTAACAGAGACTAGCCGTTACGAATCGTAACAGTCTAACTTTTTGCGCGTGCCACCCACATGCTTGATCACACTAGATCCGGTAACAGGTGTATTTGCGCGTGTGTCAAATTTTTTTTCACCCAAATTTCATTCAACTATAGGATATTTCCTCCCCCGTTTATATCACCTAACTCCCCTCGACCAAACTCCCATTATCTTTTTCTTTCTCTCTTTCTTCGTTCTTCTTCTTCTTCTTCTCTGTTCATGGAAGAACACCTAACAACCGCCTATGTACTACCACCATCGTCATCAGCAACATAAGAAACAACCAAATCCCTTTCAAAATCACTAAACCATTGATTAGATTTTATACCTCCCTTCCTAAAAAAAGGTTTTGTAACCACAAATTTCTAGATCTATGTTTTTTCATGGGTTTTCAAAATTTCAAAGTTAGGGTTTAGTACTGATTAATATTGGTGACACAGATGAGTAAGAAACGAAAGATAAATACTCTTTCAATCCCTCTTTCTGTATCATTTATTTCTGATTTTTCGTGATTTTTTTATGCTGAAATCAATTGTTTCGATTTTGATTTGTGTATTGTTACTAAAGGAGTTTTCTTTTCTGAGGTCAACGAGTTATTGATTAGAGATCTCCCTGAAGATGGTTTCTCAGGTGTTGAATTTAGGGTCTACTATATGAGAACTGAATTTATCAGACCAACTAGAAATGTTCTTGGTATAAAAACAAAACCCTATTTTCTTAATTTTTTTTAAAAATCTGATTAATTTTTGGTTTGTTTAGATTTAGGCTATGTACTGTTAGAATTTAAGGCAAGTTTACTTGTCTCTGTGTTAGGGAAATTTTAAGATTTAATCTAGGTTATGTAGTTTTTTTACTTTAAGGATTGAGACAGAAAATTACTCTTTGTGCTAATTGATTGCCATGCTTAGATGTCTTGATAGGTAAGTGAAAATAAGATGATTCACTTGTATGTATTTTCCTTAAAGATATTTTTTTTTATCTGTATTTCATTTTGTTGTAAATCTATTGGGTTATGTTGGTATGTATGTAGGCTTTGGTTAATGCACCTGATATGGTTAGATCACAAATGAATTTCAAGAGATTGTCTTTGACTGGTTTTAAAATCCATATCGGCCATGTATCTAACAACAAAGCACTCCTTGCTACCCAAGTTGAAGAATTATGGAGCTCAAGACAAGGATTAGGTTGCTGCGCTTTCCCAAGGATTACTTATGCTCTCACTAATGGGATCAAAGCATCGGTTACGAAATTCTGTGGTAGGTTGGAGTTTGTTATTTGTGTGAGCTTTGAAATGGAAGCGATTATTTTTGTTTCATGCCCAGAGATGTATTTCAGATAAACAATGTAGTTGCTTAGTTGTTGATGTAGCATTTTTTTTTCCGATTCAGTCAAATATAGCCGTGATTATTTTTTTTGTAACTTTTGCAGGTAATCTGGAGACGTCCTAAGGGTATTTATTCTCATGTGAGGAGAAAGTTCAAGGGTGTTACCTCCTACTGATGGCTTCAATAAATCTATAGTGAACTATGTTAAGGAGATTGAATTGTTGATGATGCACAACAGGTAAAACCTCTTTCCATTTCATCTCCCTTGTTTTAAGATTTACCATGTAAAGAAGAGTTTTCACTTTCCTCCCCTTTCTCTGTGCTTATGTTACGTATGCATCTCACTTAAGTATTAAGTTATACCTATGAATTATGGAGAAAGAGTTGATGATACTTATATCTTTAAGGTCTAACAGCTGAACATGGCTAGTTGCTGATGTGGGTACACTTAGCAATGGTTCATGGATTTAAGGTCTACCTAGTTATGTGTCCACTGGGTTTTGATGGTGAGATGTTCTATCAGCATGTTCTGGTTGTTATTGAATGATGACGATAGTTTGTGTGTCTATATTCAGTATAGCCGAGAGATGATATTCATTGTTGTTTACTTTACTGGCTCTCAAATCTCCAAGTCCTACTAGTTTTTGTACAATCTTGGGAGATTAGTGTCTTCCAAATATTTAGTCAGTAATCAACATGAACTTGTATTTGTGATATCGCCAATAGTCAGAATAATTAAAATGCACTTGCTAATTAAACAGGTACATGGCAAAATTTGTCAGATCATTTAGTTGCATAAATTTGCATGGAATTTCTAGTTATAATCCCTGTATCTGGTAACTAGTAAAATTTTGTTTTGATTATTTGTGTACTTGTGGATATGAATTTACTAGTTATTAATCATGATATGGATCAGCAGGGTAATGGTCAATTCTTGCTCATGATATGGATCATCAGGATAATGGTCAATTCTTGTCTTAAAGAAGGGAATGAAGAATGCTGCAAGGATGGATTTGGGGCTGATTTGTGCATCTGGGATCGTAAGTTGCCTGCTCCACTTCTCGTACTTCCTTGCAGCAGTAACCTCATAACTTTTCCCCGCTAGTTTTTCTGTGCATACTTCTAACATATGAGTATATATATTTTTTGTGTTTGCAGGTTAATTGGATGATGCTCTGCTGCCGCAAGTTTGGAGCAGAAAGGTTAGAGAAAAAGGCAGTCATTAAGTTGCAGTAAGTTTCTGTGTACATTCTAAGTTAGATGAATTTGTGAACATAGGAATTTCTATGAACTGATACTTAGTATATATCACTTAGTATTTGATACTTAACAAATTTGACAATTTACAACTTGGCAGTTTTTGTTTCTGCTTTTCTACACTCTTGGCAGTTCTGTGTTCTGCGAATTTGACAATTTACAACTTGAATTAGCCTTAGTTTCTACTGTTAATGTTTGGAGTACTTAGCTTCTAAGTTAACACACAAGAATAGTTTGTATATGTTGATTTAAATCTTAGTTCTTATGTAGGGTTTATCGTATATTGAACTACCAATATATAGAGACTTATTTTGCTTGACTTAGAGTTGAGTTGGTTAAGTATGATGATTTTAGAGTTTATTTTGAAATCTGGAATTTGCTTGTAACTGCAGTGAGTAGGCACCTTTATGGACTTTTATAGGTTTACTAGAGATCAATTTGGTTCATGGTTTCTTAACGAAAAATGTAGAGGAGATTGTTATCTTTCTAAAGACCTATTGGTTGTTTAGTTTGAGTCGAAGATGAATGTTTTATGCACCCCGAAACTTAGACCCTCGTGCTATTTACAAGGGTGTTAGGTTTGAAGATGAAGTGAGATATAATCAAACTGCATTGTGCAGGTTTTACTGTATGACTAGGAATCTCTGCATTCAGTTGGCGGATTGCGAAGATTGAGGTTTGAGTAACGGTTTGAGATTTGAGTAAAGGGTTTTAATTTGTGTATAGAGTGGTAACTGCCAGTAACCTTTTGGGAGCAGTTCTTTGTAGATAGTCCTCTAGAGGGATGTACTTTTGTTTGTATGTAAAGTATTAACTACTGTATAGTGTATAACTATATATCACAAACTCACAGTATGTAATTAGTTAAAAAATGTTTTGATTATAGTTATCTTGGGTGTAAAACTGATTACTCTTATGTTGTTTCGTTCTTTTCTTTTGTTCACAACCTTAATGTTATGGACCCTTATCTTCATTAGCACCTTAAGTATGGATTTAGTGGCTTAATTTCAGATTAGCGATAATGGGGCACAACAATTCCTTTCACCCAGGTGCACAAGGTAGCTTTATGTTATGAAAAATTATCTTTGGGCCAGTTGATTTAGCAGGTGAATCGTTACGCAATCTCTAACAAGTACTATCTATGATTTAATTGCAGAATTGGTGTTGCTATGGGAATGCAGTGGAAGAACGAGCAGCATGGGAGGTATCAAAAGAGAAGGGAGTATATTTAGTAGTAATGAAAACTCATGCTGAGGGAACATATCTATCGATCTCGTAGAGGTTAGTTTTGCTCTTTATATATGGTTATCATGGCCATCAGAATCCAGATGCTCATCTAAGTTTTACAGAATATAGAGCTTTGTATTCTTATACACATTTTGTTTTTGATAAATTGCAGTCCACTGGAACCTACATCGCAATCTCGAGATTTCGTGTGCAACTTTTTTTCCACCTTCTATTCTCAGCTGAGGTGTTGGTTGGCAGGTTAATTGGATAATGCTCTGCTACAACAAGTTTGGAGAAGAAAGGTTGGAGACTAAGGCAGTCCTTAGGTTGAAAAGCATCTACAAGTTTTTTCAGTAAGAACTAAACTTAGGTTGAAATTTTATTCGATGATAGAACAAACTTCAGTTAGATGAATTTGTGAACATATGAATTTCTATGAACTAAACTTTGGATTCGTGGGTATTCCCTTAGTTTATATACTTAGAAGAAAATTTGACTACTTAGAAGAACAAAATTTGGTACTTAGAAGAATTCAAATTCTTTTTTATATGAATCCATTTGAATGTGATAAGAATTGATTGTATGGAGATGAATTTGATTGAACAAAATATTGTTGATTGTGAAGGATAAATGAAATGTGTATGCAGGTGGTTATTTGGAATTCTGGCAATACCGGCCGGGAATGAACTGCCGGTCAACCTTGACCCGGTCAAAATTGGTCATTGCCGACTGATTTTGACCAGGTCAAGGTTGACCGGCGGTAATTTTTTACAGTTACAAAAAAATTCGTAACGGCTTGAACTTGTTACAACGTCCTGTTACCAAAAAAAATCGTAACGTCTTGCGCATGTTACGACAGTGCCACGTAGTAACGGCTCCTAGCTGTTACAAGGGCCGTTACAAAAAATATTCGTAACGGCTAGTGGGCCGTTGCGAAAAAATTGTAGCACCCCTTTTCGTAACGGTCATGAACCGTTACAACCCCGATTCGTAACGCTCAAAAACTGTTTCGAATCGGAAAAAATGGTGTAGTGAAGAATAGTATTCCTATTCTACAGCTAATTAGGTTCAGTTCTCCTAGTCGTAGGCTATAGCTATTCTTTTGCTTTCTAGTTATGTAATTCTTATCTCTTCCACCTTGTAACCATATATAAACACATATCAATGAATGATCGAACACACAGTTGTGTGAGATAATATTCCAGAACCATATTTCTACAAGGTAGTCGACCGGTGAGTTATGTGGATAGTTTAGTATCACTAAGATCACGTATTACTTTCGCATGGGAAAGGAATGCGAATGAAGTGACCAAGAAACAAAAACTAAAGTAATAAGATATCTTGAATCATCAGATCGTTATACAAACATGATTTTACATAGGCTTGATATCAAACCGCTGCCCAGGTAATTTTATCTACAGAAAATTATTCTCTTCATCACCCTTTTCAAAAAGTTAGATTATTGAGACAATTTCTATAATTAGTAGTGTTTGATTTATTCGTTTCATAGATTCGTAGATAATTTTTAAACTTGGCAAAAATGAACACTTAAAAATAAAATAAATGGATACTTGGACATGTATGTCTAGTTCGTACCTAAACAACGTGGTTAGTTTCAATTTTTGTGGTTTGGCTTGGTTTGACGCTGTTGAGTGGGCATCTTAATTCTTGTGGTTTGGTTTTGAGGGTGCACGTTAGTTTTCCACAAATACCTCCTGTTATTGTTTGGTTCAAGGAAACTGGACTTTTTTTATGATGAGAAATTTATAAGCAGTTTTAACATTTACCTGACCATTCTCCACGCTACTAGCTCATTAAGCCCACTAGATTGTTAGCAGTCTGTTCAGATATAGCGTTTCAACAGAACCAAAGTTCCAAGAATTGGACTGATGATCAATTCTGTCTTTAACCCTTCAGGCTGGTAATCATACTAGTATCATACCATGTTGTGTCAGGCGCTAGGCTAGCCTAAGGTGCCTAGAAGAAGAAAAAAATTGTTAACATTTTTGCGCCTAGGGTGTTTTATTATCTAGGTGCCCCTTGGGCGACTCATGCGCCAATGCGAGCGCCAAGCTTGCCTTTCACAACATAGGTATCCATCTAATACAACATTTTATAGCACATCTCTGCCTATGAGAATGCTCTTTGAGCTAGTTGAATTCTCATTCTTAGCAGAACATACCCAAAAGTTTTCACCTTTAAAGTACTTTGGTTCTAGAAGTTCAATAGAACAAGTATTAGACCAACTTATTGGATTATAACCTTTCTTCATATCAGGACCAACCCACAAGAATCTTTTGAGCTTAGTATTTAGCTCCTTTATAATCCTCTTAGGCAAGACAAAACACGAGAACCAGAAATATAACATACCACTTAAGACTGTTTTAATCAGTAAACCCCTGCCAGGATAGGCAAGAAAAATAGACTTCAAATATAAAATCCTAGATTCAACTCTCTCTAACAGGGGAAGACAATCTTTGTCGGATAATCGGGTATATATTAAAGGAATACCAAGGTATCTAGCAGGTGGTTCACCTTTTGAGCAATCCAGGATATGAATAATCTGGTCTAGAATACTATCCTCCACTGCAGCAGAAAAAAGGGAAGTTTTTTGTTGATTCATTTCTAGACAGTACAAGCACTAAACTCATATAAGGCAACATTTAAACTAGACGCCGCAGAAGAAGTACCTTTGAAGAAGATCATAACATAATTAGCAAACACAAGTGGGTAAGACTAGTCAGCTTGCATCTCGGATGAAATCCAAAGTTTTGCAGTTGGACCTGTCTTAAAAGAAAGGAACTTAGCATTTCCATAGCAAGAACAAATAAGTATGGGAAAGGGGACAACCCAGCCTGAGACCTCTAGAAGCTCCAAAAAATCCATAAGGAGAGCCATTAATAATAATAGAGAATTTAGAGGTAGAAATGCACAAATAAACCCACTGAATGAAAATACTAGGAAAGCCCATTTGTTGCAGAACATAAATAATAGCTTCCCATTTAACAGTGTCATATGCTTTCCTTAGATCAATGTTCAAAGCACATCTGGGAGACCCTGAAGATTTATGATAATTCCTTACTAGCTCATGAACCACCATTATTGTCTTGAATGGATCTTCTAGATATGAAAGCTGACTAATTATTGATAATTAAACCCCCTAAAACAGTCTTCATTCTATTTGCAAGAATCTTAGTTATGCACTTATAAACCACATTACAACAATAGATTGGCCTGAAATCAGAAACAACAGTAGGATTCTTATTTTTGGCAATCAAGGTAATGAAAGTATTATTTACTTCTTTTAGGATTTTCGACTTGGTAAAGAATTTCTGAATAGCTGCCACAAAACTGTTTCCCATAATATTCCATCAAGCTTTGAAGAAATGACTAGAAAATCCATCTGGGACTGGAGCCTTGCTAGAACCAATAGAATTTAAATTTAAGACAACTTCTTCTCTAGTTACGGGTTTTATCAAATCAGCTATATCATCTTGTTGAATATAAATGTTGAAGCACAAACCCATAGAAGACTCAGAAATATCAGAAGAGCTAGCTTCGCAATGAAAAATATCAGAATAATAATCAATGCAAACTTGATCTATTTCCTTATCTATAGTCAGTTTAACATTATTGTCATTGTTAAGAGATAAAATGTTGTTTTTATACCTTCTTTCTTTAAGAGAGTTACATAAAAGGGAAGTATTAGAATCACCAAGGTTTAACCATTTAATTCTGGATTGTTGTTTAGTTGCAGACTCCTCAAACTTAGCTAACTTTACATACTCAACAACATACTCTCTTTCTCTTCTAGCTAAATCAGTATCTAAAGGCCTAGATTGGAGTTGAGCCTGAGCACAATGCATTTTTTCTTTAGCCAACATAAATTTCTCACAAACATTTCTAAACTTTACTTTTTTCCAACGGATAATATGTTTTTTTTAACTAGTTTGAGTTTACTGACTAGGACATACATAGGGTTCCCATTAACAGGCAGATTCCAAGCATAATTCACCAAATCCATAAAATCAGGTTCGTCCGTCAAGAAATTAAAAAACTTGAAAGGAGGAGGGCCATGAACCCGATATGTAAAAACAGACACCACACTGGGAGAGTGGTCAGAAATACCTGGCAAAAGAAACTCTGCTTTAGAGACTTGAAACTGAGAAATCCACTGCATATTGACCGTTACTCTGTCCAACTTTGATCTTATGATGGTACCATCTTGCTGACAGTTAGTTCACGTGAAAAAGCATCCCGAAAAAGGAATACCCAACAAGTAAAATTGTTGAATACACCTGGGAAAAGCTTCATAATGGCAGGGTAGAATAGAAGATCCCCTAACTTTCTCAGAATAAAGAAGGATAGAATTAAAATCTCCTAAGATCACCTAAGGTCTATTGTTAAAAGAAGCAAAAACTGACAAAGAATCCCAGAGAGCATTTCTATTGAGGTAATAGTTATCTCCATACACAAAAGCAACAACAAAATTCATCGAAGAAGAAGTAGTAATATCCACAAACATAACTTGAGATGTATGATGGATTAAGTTGACTTGAACAAAAGCAGGATCCCATCCCTCCCAGATTCTACCCACACTATCACTACTATCATTGTTTATAAAACTCCAAGAAGAATTTAAGTTATTTCTAATTCTCACTTTATTATGAACTTGAACATGAGTTTCAATGATACAAATAATAGAAATCTTATTAGACCTAATTAAATGCTTTACTTCTAGTTTCTTTAGAGGATCATTTAGACCTATTATGTTCCAACATCTTATGTTGAACATCAGATAATATTACTACGAAGGGTGATGATACCTCTTGCAGACTTCTTCAAATCTGCATTCTTTGTAATCAAGTTTGGAGCATGTTATGAATTGCCTCATCTTTTCTGAAAGTGAGCCCTTGACCCAGAACTTGAATTAGCAGTTGCACTGGTTTTTAACTGAGTAGCATGCAAAAGAGCCTGGAAATTCTCTTTGTTTAGTTCACGTGAAAAAGAATCCATAATGATAAAAGGATTTGATGCTAAATGATAATTGCATAATTCATATGATTTTAGTGTCCATTCCGTACTTGCTTTAGTTATTATTCTCCATATTTTCGTATTATTACTCTTGTTTTCTCTTATTTGCCTCTATTAGGTGAATTATCCAAAAAGGAGCTAAAAAGTGATGAAAATATATAGGAAGAGAAGTATTCCAAGAATCCAAGTGCCCAAGTCCAAGAGAAGTGGGAGAAAAGCGACGAAAAGGAGCAAAACGCTCAAAATCAAGAGAAGGGCCAAAGACCGATCTTATCTCATTCAAATTAAGTATTTCTCATCACCATCTTAAATATAATTTAAAGATAAAAATAATGAAAAAATAATGAGGTCATTCCGAGTTCGGATGAAGAAGTTGTGGCCAAAACATTTTCTATCAAATACCGAAGACAGTGAAGTCCGCGAACTAGGTTCGCATAACGGGTTCGCAGACTTAATTCCGAAAGTTTCTGCTAGAATTTGAAGTTTTCGGACTGGGTTCACAAACTTAGATAGTAGAAAACGAGTATTTACACCTTGGAAGGCCTAAAGGCATGTTTTACTTTCTGTTTTCGGGTCGGGTTCTTGAACCGAACTAAAATACTTGGAAACTAAGCAATGTAAACCTATAAAAAGGTATTAGGTTATGTAAAAGAATATCAATCATCATATCGCCTCATATCACAAGTTTTACATCAAAACCTAGGGTTTACCCCTTTAGTGGGAAACCACCATTCTCCATCTTCTTTGTAGTATGAGTAGCTAAATCCTTTGTTGATTAAGGATGAATTCAATGTTTTAAGCGTGAAGCTTTTGATGCGTGTCGTATGCGTCAAAAATAATTCACTTCCTCACTTTACTAATTATGAATATAGTATTCGATAAGAAAGAGTTCGTATCCACAGAGAGGCGATTGTTGTTATGCAATTTTCAGATTCTTATGTAACCAAATAACCCAAGGTGTGTTTTTGTTTTTATCAAAGTAATAATACTAAATAAAGCAAAGTAAATAGTTGGAATAATCAATAAGGAGAAGATATTGGTTAAGGGATAGTATCATTCACAAACATGTATTTTTCATCTATGATTAGAATTGGTATTTAATCTCTCAATTATCAAAAGTCCTAGGATATCTTGATCGCAAGAGTATCCCGTTTATTTCCTAATTTTATCACAAACAACATTAAAAGATGCTATTGTGAAATCTTCTTAAAAAGCAACCTAAAGTGTAAAAGAACAATTAGGTTTAACTCCCTAAGAGCAATAAGTTCTATGAAATAAGACTAATCGATGCAAACAAACGTGTAAAAGCACTAATTCGTTTTAACAAAGGTTATGATTCATATGCGATTAAAAAGATGTATCACTACAAGTATTAACCACAAGATGCTACTAAAAATCAGAGATAACAACTTTTACGTATTGAAAACCCTAATATATCTATAGAGATGAAAACAAATCCAATTTATTACGGACTCAACCAAACTAGCTTTCAAATCATATGATAATAAAACAATGAATCATAAACGATAAAATTGAGACAAAGCTAATTCATAGAATCAAATAACATGCTTGAAGAAATCAACTTTTTATCCCATAACCAATTATTGTATTTAGCTACTCATATTCATGGAGTTCATCATCATAATATTCAAAGAAAATAGATGAAACATAAAAGAAAGCAAACCCTAGAAGTAGTTCTCTGCAAAAGCTCCAAGAATAGAATAAAACGTTGTATTCTTGTTGTAGAAACTCTCTTTTTATAGCCCTTTGCTTTCCAAAAATAGGTCAAAGTCTTCAAAATCTTCAAGTCCACGTCCATCTACCAGTCCACCAAGCCCGTGTGTGAAAAATATATATCTGGAATTTTCGGGTCCAAAATTGGTCGCTGGAATGCTGACGTCATCACCGGAATCCGGTCGCCGGAATCCGGTCACCGTAAAATTGTCTCAGGTCAAGCTGACATTTCAGACACTGTCTCTAATAAGTATGTACTCCTAGCAACTCATCTCTCCTTCTATGCATTTCAAACATTCATAAAATACCACCTAAACCAATTTCTTGTTCTTGCCAAAACGTACCCAAAAGCGTGACACGTAGATCATACTTCCAGCCATCAATTCCTGGATCCGACTCATACCCCCTCGCGATTCACTGAAATATTGCAATCCATGCTTCAAGTTCCTAATTCCTAAATCTCGAGCTATGCTCACCGTCTCGCCATTCTAGCTGTGTTTTGCACAGTTTCTGCAGCTTCAAAACTCACCAGCACTGAGCATCAATTCATTCATGCAGCTCATTGCACAACATACTCAACAGCTCCAATATCTCTTTCCTGCAATGCTTTCCATGCTTCAATGCCACCATATTGCAACGCAACTTAGAACTCATGAAAACCATCACCGTGACCTTCCCAATTTCGGTCCCTTGCTCTTCCATTCTCTATCTGAGTTTCAGCCACATTCCTTGTTGCCCGAACTGCTCGAGACCCTCGGTCTTCCATGTATTGCACATGGCAGCAACTCTGCTGCAACCTTGCCTAGCCATTTGCTCACTGCACAAAACTACCACCGAACTGCATTCTTGCTCGGACACGAGTATTCACAAGCATAAACCATTCTCACTGCCTTCTTCCAACTATTACATTACCACCTGCAAATCTCTATACTCCCTGTCACAAGCCCATTCAACAGCTCCAACGCATTCAACTACAGCAGCTGCTCTGCACAGAACCAAGACCACCTGCAACATCAGTGCATTCACAAAACAGTTTCCCACACCCAAAACTACATCATCTTCGTAAGCCATGCTGCACTGTAATCTGTACTGGTACCACCAACAGCTCAACCACGTCCGAGTTTCTCCAGGAAATAACTCAGCTCAATCTCCATTCTGAATCGCCACAATTGCCGCAACCAAGCCGCCAAATATACATTCCAGTTCCAATAACATTCATTGCACACCTCAATAACATTACATAACAAGTCCCATGGAACCTCACCTGTAGTGAACCTATCTCAATTCCACCTGTAGTTTCAGTTTCTATCTTGAGTCCCATACTTTGCCATGATTTTCCACAACAATTCATTGCCACCATCTGCATAAGCATCCCATGACTACCTCACTGAACTTATCTCCAACTCTCATAGCCTCAGTTCCAGTGCATACTCCACCTGCAAATCAACCATCATGCCTGCAATTTCACCTACATATATCTTCTTTCCGTACGATCACCATATCCTGTTACAGGTGCAACTCCAGGCCATTAACTGCTTTGCTTCCCCAACTGCAACTTCCATGACCTAACATACATCTAAACTCAACAATCTATTTAGCACCACTGCTTCCTTTAGTTTTACGTGTACCATGACTATCCTCTGTGGCCTTGTCATCTCTTCTTTATTCATTCACCACCAGCTGCAAGTCCAACTACTAGCACCACTTCTGCCATTCAATTATAGCTCAAAGTCCAAATCAGTGGCAATATCCATTTCCAACTCCACACAATCATTTCAGCAGAGTTCACAACCAACTCATCACCAATTCAGCTTGAGCTCAATCAGCAGCTAACCCTGGAATAATTACAGGCCATGGCTCCATTCAGTAATCACCAGTTCAGAGCTACATATCCATTGCCAAGCTCTACTCAATTAGCTTGAATCTCCAACATCACACTGCATCTACCAATACAGACCAATTCTCACAAAGTCACCACCTGAGCTTCATCATCTCACTTGAGACAAACCCATAACACAGAAGCCACCAATTGTTCTTCTTCATACCCTGCAATCTATAGCACCAACTTTCACATCCGTTCAAAACCCATTTTCAGGACCCCCAAATTTTGTTTCAAACCCTAACTTCTAATTCTCGATCCACACAACATCAGGTCATGAAACAGCCACAATATCTAACCCCCACCTTCTTTGACAGAACCAAATCTAATCCCTGAGATCGACATCGAACATCCACCATTTCTGCTTCTCGATCTCCTCCTCAGAGACACTATCACCCTTACTTTCTCAATCTCTCAAGCTGCTGCGCATCTTTTATTTCCTCTCAATTTCAGGGATTAATCATTGAAGAAATGATTGAGAACTAGACTTGACTTAGGGTTAAATCAAATAAAGATAGTTATTTGCGCCCCACATATGCAACCCCCAGGATATCTACATCTACTCATGGATGATAAGGGACATCCATTTGGCTACCCCTTAACCACTGGACTTTGTTTAGTATTCCTACAAAGAGCTGCCCTTTAACCAGTACCAGGCTCCAAATAGTATTCGCCTAAGAATTGACAGCTTTGAACCTTTATGCTCCAAATGAACGCTCTTCCACCAACTGCAGCCGCCTCTTGCATCTCAAATTCACTTTTCTCTTCTAAATCTTAACATCATTAAAGTTGTCATGCTTTTCAGACAGAAATTGCATCACTAAAGCGGACATAATTTTCAGACAGAGATGAAGAAATAAAAATAAATAATGAGACACAATCCGCCTCCGACGCTTCTGCCATGTTTCCTCCTCTTTTGATCCGAATGATTCCAAAGTACCTAAATACTCAAAAACAAAACATAAGATACATAATTTGCAAGAAAAATAGCAAAGAAATCATAAATACTAGATATAAAATTAGGTGTTTACAACACCTATCAAATTCCCCCACACTTAGACTTTGCTAGTCCTCGAGCAAATCAAATAAAATAATTATAAAAGATACATACAACTCCGTCTCGTCGAGGATACGGTCACTTTAAGCATAAATAACAAGCCTTTAAACCCCTAGGTGTCCCTAGTGGACGAGTTTTAGTCTCGCGAAGGTTTACAAGAGGTCTGCCTACAAAACCTATATTTCCAACTCCGTCTATTTGTGACAAATCAATGAACGAATCCAAAATGACTACAGGAGGAGGTACCTTCCACAAATTCAATTCATATATTAGTAAAGCTTTAATTAGATAGTCGAACAAGCCACAATACTCGGAAACTAACAAACCACAATCACAATGGAAAGATTAAGAAGATGGATAAAGATGTAGATGTTGGCGAATGTTCACAAGTGATCGATGTTTCCCATATCTGTCTGAAGGTCACTGCCAAAATGAACCTACGCCTATTGGATTGAGCTACTTGGTTTGAATTCTACATCAACTCACTGGCATATACAAGGGAACCAGGAATGACTTTATTCAACCTATATTATACTTTCCTTTCTTTTTCTGTTCTTTTTCACTTTTTTTTTTCACTTTTGTTTTTTTAAATTTTGTTTTAGACAACATGATTGGATCAAACTGGATCCAAGCGCATGATTCTTGTCAGCAAGTACATGATAGTTGCCTTGTATCCTGTATTCCACACTTGTTTAGGCGACGGAGACAGGGACTACGTTTCACACATACTACTATTCCCAAGTGTCATTTTATTCCGTTTTGGTCTAATTGGTCGGTCTCTTTTGTTTTCTTTTTTTCTTTTTTTTGTTTTATTTTTATTTTTTATTTTTCTAGTAACTCAATCACTCTATTTCATCCTAGAAGTAATAACACGTCGATGTTTAGTGACCCACCAAAGCACTTAGAGAACAATAGATAAATATGGAAAAATAAAAATAGAATGCGATATGGTGATATTCCGAGATATGGTAACAACTATCATGTTAATTGTGATTTCTGAGCTATGTTCGTCCCGTTTAGTTAATTGGTTCCTCAACTCCTGCATTCAAAATGGTTCCATCCACTAATGGTGTCATCCTAAAGGCACAAGTTTCTAGATTTCGGAGTTCAAAAAGCACAAATTTTTCTTGGTTTTTCTATTTTTATGATTTTTTTTTTAAATGCATAAAACACACTAAAACAAACTATACAAACATATAAATGCTCCCCCACACTTAAACTTTACATTGTCCTCAATGTAAAATTGAATCATCCAAAGAAAGTTCAAGGTGGGAAATTCCGCAAATGATATGCAAAAACAAAGAAAATAAAGATAAAAGCAAATGCAAATGCATAAAAATAAAAAGATAAGGGTAAAGATACGAAACCGGTGGGTTGCCTCCCACTTAGCGCTTGGTTTAAAGTCGTCAGCCCGACGTTCTCCTTGTTTGCTAAGACTCCTCCAGCGAGAATGCCTCCACAAAGTTCACACCTTCCACAACTTCGGAAGTAAAGTTCTCATAATATGGTTTCAACCGGTGTCCATTCACTTTAAACTCCTTTCATGTAGCTATGCTACGAATTTCTACTGCAACATGAGAAAACACATTAGTAACAATAAAAGGTCCGATCCAACGTGACCTCAATTTACCCGGAAATAATTGCAAGCGAGAATTAAACAAAAGAACTTTCTTCCCAACACAAAATTGTTTTCTAGAAATCATAGAATCATGAAATGCCTTAGTTTTCTCCTTGTAAATGCGTGAGCTTTCAAATGCATCATTGCGTAACTCTTCTAGCTCTTGAATTTGCAACTTCCTTTTATTTCCAGCCCCATCCATTTCCATATTGCATTGCTTAATCGCCCAAAACGCTTTATGTTCAATCTCAACGGGTAAGTGACAAGGCTTACCGTACACAATCCTAAAAGGAGACATCCCAATAGGTGTTTTATATGCGGTTCTATAAGCCCACAAAGCATCATTAAGTCGCATGCTCCAATCCTTCCTTGTTGGATTCACTGTATTCTCTAGAATGGATTTCACCTATCAGTTCGACACCTCGGCTTGTCCATTGGTTTGGGGATGATAAGGTGTTGCAATCTTGTGCGACACATTGTACTTCTTCAACAATCCTTGTAAGAACTTGTTTTTGAAGTGAGAACCCCCATCGCTAATTATGGCTCTTGGAATTCCAAACCTTGCAAAAATGTTAGCTTGCAAAAAATCTGAAACCACTTTAGAATCATTAGTTGGGGTGGCCTTAGCTTCCACCCATTTCGAGACATAATCAACAGCAAGTAAGATATAAAAATTCCCATGGGAGTTGACAAAAAGACCCATAAAATCAATACCCCATACATTAAAAACTTCAATAAATTGAATAAAAGTTTGTGGCATTTAATTTCGAGCACCTAGATTGCCTGTTCTTTGGCACCTATCACAAGTTGTGCAAAATATGTGTGTATCCTTAAATAAAGTTGTCCAATAAAAACCGCTTTCAAGTAACTTGTGAGATGTTCTTTTACTCCCAAAATGTCCTCCGCAAGCATAGGAGTGACAAAAAGACAAGATAGAGTTAAATTCATATTCGGGAACGCACCTTCGTATGATTTGGTCGCTGCCATGTTTCCATAAGTATGGATCATCCCATATATATTGGTTCCCTAACCTCTTAAGTTTGTCCCTCTTAGCAAGAGACAAGTTCTTTGGGATTTGTTTAGACACCAAGTAATTAACAATATCCGCATTCCATGGTTCCGCAAACGCAATTGAGAATAGTTGCTCATCCAGGAAACTTTCACGCAACAGGATAGCTTCCTTGTCCACAGCAAGACGGCTCAAATAATCCGCAACGGTGTTCTCAATTCCTTTCTTGTCCTTGATTTCAATATCAAACTCTTGCAAGAGTAAAATCCATCGTATGAGCCTCGGTTTCGCCTCTTTGTTTGTAAGCAAGTACCTAAGTACTGCATGATCTGAAAAGACAACAACTTTTGTACTAATTAGATAAGAGCGAAACTTTTCCAAAGCAAAAACAATAGCTAATAACTCTTTTTCAGTGGTAGTGTAGTTTTGTTGGGATTCATTTAACGTTCTAGAAGCATAATAAATATCATGAGGTATCTTCCCAACACGCTTCCCAAGCACCGCACCAACCGCATAATCACTTGCATCACACATGAGCTCAAAAGGCTTGCTCCAATCCGGTGGTTTAATGATAGGGGCTGAAATCAAAAGTTCTTTCAAATGATTGAATGCCGCCACACACTTTTAGTCAAAGTTAAAAACCACATCTTTTTGCAATAAGGTACAAAGTGGTGATGCTATCTTGGAAAAATCCTTGATGAATCTATGATAAAAACCTGCATGACCAAGAAAATAGTGTATCTCCCTCACCATAGTGGGAGGGGTTAGAGCACGAATAAGGTCTATCTTAGATTTATCAAATTCTAAGCCTTTAGAAGATACTATATGTCCTAAAACTATGCCATGAGTTACCATGAAATGGCACTTCTCCCAATTAAGCACAAGATTTGTTTCAACACATCGTTCAAGGATTAGTGACAAATTGTTCAAACAAAGGTCAAATGAGTCACCAAAGACACTAAAGTCGTCCATGAACACTTCGATTATGTTTTCAACATATTCCAAAAATATACTTACCATACACCTTTGAAAAGTAGCTGGAGCATTGCACAAGCCAAAAGGCATCCTTCTATAAGCAAAAGTACCAAAAGGACAAGTGAAAGTGGTTTTCTCTTGATCCTCCGGTGCTATCACAATCTGATTATAACCTGAATAGCCATCAAGAAATCAATAATAAGATTGTCCAGCTAAACGTTCAAGCATTTGATCAATAAAAGGCAATGTAAAGTGATCTTTTATAGTAGTGGCATTCAATTTCCTATAATCAATACAAACCATCCAAACGGTTTGCACACGAGTTAGGACAAGTTCATTCTCATCATTCTCCACCACGGTCACACCTGATTTCTTTGGTACAACTTGTACCGGGCTCACCCACTTGCTATCGAATATGGGGTAGATAACACCCACTTCCAAAATCTTGAGTATCTCCTTTTTCACAACTTCCATCATAGGGGGGTTCAAACGATGTTGCGCTTCCCTTGTAGGCTTTGCATCGTCCTCCAAACAGATCTTGTGCATACAAATGGCAGGGCTTATACCTTTGATATCGGCAATTGTCCATCCTATGGCCGTCTTGTGCTTCCTTAGCACCCTTAGAAGTTTTTGCTCCTGTAATTCACTAAGCTCGTTAGAAACAATCACATGTAACTCTTCATTGTCACCCAAGTACAAGTACTTCAAGTGACTAGGAAGAGGTTTCAATTCTAACTTTGGAGATTTAACAATAGAAGGTAAAAGTTTTTCATCACTTCATGGTAAAGAAATAAAAGAGATATTATGAGTTTCCGGGCATCCTTGTAGTGAGTTGAGATCACCAAGGGATTCTTTAACCTCATTACCACACTCTACACCATTATCAATGGATGTAGTTAGAACGGTTTCCAAAGCATCTTCACCATTCAATTCAAACATTTATTGTGCCAATGTATCCATCACATCAACGGAGAAGCAAGAGTGGACATCACTAGGATATCGCATCGTCTCGAAAATGTTGAAACGTATTACTTCTCCATCAAACTCCATAGTTAGCGTTCCCTTATCCACATTAATAATGGTCTTCGTCGTTTTCATGAAGGGACGCCCAAGTAGCAATGGAAGAGACGAGTCCGGTGAACCTTCATCCATCTCTAAGACACAAAAATATGCTGGAAATACTAGTTGATTAACCTGCACAAGAACATCCTAAACAATACCCATTGGGTAGACATTAGAGCGATCGGCTAATTGCAACACAATTTCAGCCTTTTTGAGAGGACCTAAATCAAGTGACTTATACATAGATGCAGGCATAACATTAACGGATGAACCTAAGTCTAACATTGATTTGCCAAATGTAGTGTTACCAATTTTTACGGGAATATCAAAGCTACCCGGGTCTTTGCATTTCAGTGGGAGTTTGTGTTGTAAGATCGCCGAAGCATTCTCCCCCATACTAAGCACTTCATTACCTTTGAGCCTTGGCTTATTGGTACACAAGTCCTTCAACACTTTTGCATACTTTGGAACTTGCTTTATAACATCAATGAGTGGTATGTTCACATGAATCTTCTTAAGAACGTCTAAAATCTCCTTTTCTAGTGCCTCCTTCTTAGAATTTTCAAATCTGCGAGGAAAAGGTAAAGGAGGAACATAAGTAGGAATAGGAGTTTTAGATTTAGGAATAGGTACCTTAGAAGTTTGGGGAGAATCCTCATTCTTCTCCTCCAAAACAGGTTCCTTTGGTGTTTCCACCTTGCCCGAATCAACAACTTCGGGTGGCACAAGTTGTGTACCACTTCTCAATGTAATCGCATTGACACCCTCTTTTGGGTTAATAGGTTGAGAAGGGAGTTTCCAACTATTTTGTGCCTTCATTTGGTTCATCTCAAGAGCCATAGAACCAACTTGGGTTTGCAACTCTTTCATCGTGCTCTCCGTTCTTTGCATAAAAGATTTCATCAACTCCTCCATACTTGACCCCTGATTTTGAGATTGTTGTTGTTGTTGAAATTGTTGACGCGGCTGGAATTGTTGTTGTTGATATCCACCCGAATTTTTGAAAGTATGTTGTTGAACCGCTCCTTTCTTGTTCGCATAGCTAAAATTGGGGTGATCTCTCCATCCCGGATTGTAAGTATTGGAATAAGGATCATACCATCTTGGCTGATTTGGAAAAACCGCATTAGCTTGCTCATTGACGTCTTCATACCCATGAGAATTTGGTATCACCGCGGCTGAAACTTGTTATAGAATTGCTGTGATGTTTCCCATTTGTTGACGAAGTTCCTCCACCTCGCTCACTTCATTGACTCGCCGAAGAAGCACATCCGAACAACGACTCAAGAATTGTTGAGAGTTTTTTGCCATGTTTTCAATCAACTCTCTAGCTTGTGCCACCATCTTGCTCACTAGTGCACCACCACCCGCTGCGTCGATAAGATTCCTATCACTTGATTGGAGTCCTTCATAGAAGTATTGGATGATCATGGCGTCACTAAATTGGTGATGAGGACAGCTTGCCACCAACCTCTTGTATCGTTCCCAACAATCATATAACGATTCTCCTACATTTTGCTTCATTCCGAAAATCTCCTTGCGAATTTGAGTAGCCTTAGATGCAGGAAAATATCTCTCTAGAAAGAGTTTCTTGAGCCCATTCCAAGTTGTAACACTCCCGGAAGGCAAGTAGTATAACCAATCCTTAGCATTACCTTCCAATGAGAATCGAAAAACCTTCAACATAGTACCATCCGCCTCCATATTTGCTGGGAGCATAGGTATGACACTGGTGTGGAAATCCATAAGATGCTTGTTTGGATCTTCATTCACCAAACCATGGAACTTTGGTAATTCTCTAAGAAGTCCCGGCTTGATTTCAAAAGTGGAGTCGGTTTGAATGCAACCCTGTTGTATATCCATCTTGTGAGAAGCTAAGTATTTAAGTGAACGATTTGCAGGGTCACCCATTGCTTCTTCTCGTTCTCATTCTTATTCAAAAGGAATATCGTTTTCTACTTCCTCTCCTTCTTGCCGAAGAGCTTCGTGTTCCACTTCCAAGTTGTGTTCTTCCGTTGTTCCTTGCCTTGGTTGGAGTATTGTTCCTTTTCGAGTATCTATCCCGCACCTTGGATAATTCCAATCTTTAGAAGCCAGAGATTAGGTACCTGAAAAACAATTCTCGCAAACAAGTGAGAAACAAGACAAAAAACGAAACACAAGTATGCAAGCAGAAAAATAATAAAAAGAAACTAAAAACTAGATAACAAGCTGAATGCCTCCCCGGCAACGGCGCCAAAATTTGATGCGTGTCGTATGCGTCAAAAATAATTCACTTCCTCACTTTACTAATTATGAATATAGTATTCGATAAGAAAGAGTTCGTATCCACAGAGAGGCGATTGTTGTTATGCAATTTTCAGATTCTTATGTAACCAAATAACCCAAGGTGTGTTTTTGTTTTTATCAAAGTAATAATACTAAATAAAGCAAAGTAAATAGTTGGAATAATCAATAAGGAGAAGATATTGGTTAAGGGATAGTATCATTCACAAACATGTATTTTTCATCTATGATTAGAATTGGTATTTAATCTCTCAATTATCAAAAGTCATAGGATATCTTGATCGCAAGAGTATCCCGTTTATTTCCTGACTTTATCACAAACAACATTAAAAGACGCTATTGTGAAATCTTCTTAAAAAGCAACCTAAAGTGTAAAAGAACAATTAGGTTTAACTCCCTAAGAGCAATAAGTTCTATGAAATAAGACTAATCGATGCAAACAAACGTGTAAAAGCACTAATTCGTTTTAACAAAGGTAATGATTCATATGCGATTAAAAAGATGTATCACTACAAGTATTAACCACAAGATGCTACTAAAAATCAGAGATAACAACTTTTACGTATTGAAAACCTTAATATAGCTATAGAGATGAAAACAAATCCAATTGATTCCGGACTCAACCAAACTAGCATTCAAATCATATGATAATAAAACAATGAATCATAAACGATAAAATTGAGACAAAACTAATTCATAGAATCAAATAACATGCTTGAAGAAATCAACTTTTTATCCCATAACCAATTATTGTATTTAGCTACTCATATTCATGGAGTTCATCATCATAATATTCAAAGAAAATAGATGAAACATAAAAGAAAACAAACCCTAGAAGTAGTTCTCTGCAAAAGCTCCAAGAATAGAATAAAACGTTGTATTCTTGTTGTAGAAACTCTCTTTTTATAGCCCTTTGCTTTCCAAAAATAGGTCAAAGTCTTCAAAATCTTCAAGTCCACGTCCATCTACCATTCCACCAAGCCCGTGTGTGAAAAATATATCTCTGGAATTTTCGGGTCCAAAACTGGTCGCCGGAATGCTGACATCATCACCGGAATCCGGTCACCGTAAAATTGTCTCAGGTCAAGCTGACATTTCAGACACTGTCTCTAATAAGTATGTACTCCCAGAAACTCATATCTCCTTCTATGCATTTCAAACATTCACAAAATACCACCTAAACCAATTTCTTGTTCTTGCGAAAACGTACCCAAAAGCGTGACACGTAGATCATACTTCCAGCCATCAATTCCTGGATCCGACTCATACCCCCCTTGCGATTCACTGAAATATTTCAATCCATGCTTCAAGTTCCGAAATCCGACATCCCGGGCTATGCTCACCGTCTCTCCATTCTAGCTGTGTTTTGCACAGTTTCTGCAGCTTCAAAACTCACCAGCACTGAGCATCAATTCATTCATGCAGCTCATTGCACAGCATACTCAACAGATCCAATATCTCTTTCCTGCAATGCTTGCCATGCTTCAATGCCACCATATTGCAACTACAACTTAGAACTCATGAAAACCATAACCTGCACCTGCCCAATTTCAGTCCCTTGATCTTCCATTGTCTATTGAGTTTCCAGCCACATTCCTTATTGCCTGAACTTCTCGAGACGCTCAGTCTTCCCTGTATTTCACATGGAAGCAACTCCTACTGCAACCTTGGCTAGCCATTTGCTCAGCTGCACCAAAACTACCACCGAACTGCAGCTGCCCAGACACCAGGAATTCCTGAAGAAGAAACCATTCTCACTTCCTTCTTCCAACTATTACATTACCACCTGCAACTCTCTATACTCCCTGTCACAAGCCCATTCAACAGCTCCAAACGCATTCAACTACAGCAGCTGCTCTGCACAGAACCAAGACCACCTGCAACATCAGTGCATTCACAGAACAGTTTCCCACACCCAAAACTACACCATCTTCGTAAGCCATGCTCCACTGTAATCTGTACTGGTACCACCAACATCTCAACCACGTCCGAGTTTCTCCAGGCAATAACTCAGCTCAATCTCCATTCTGAATCGCCACAATTGCCGCAACCAAGCCGCCAACTCTACATTCCAGTTCCAATAACATTCATTGCACACCTCAATAACATTACATAACAAGTCCCATGGAACCTCACCTGTAATGAACCTATCTCAATTCCACCTGTAGTTTCAGTTTCTATATTGAGTCCCATACTCTGCCATGATTTTCCACAATAATTCATTGCCACCATCTGCATAAGCATCCCATGACTACCTCACTGAACTTATCTCCAACTCTCATAGCCTCAGTTCTAGTGCATACTCCACCTGCAAATCAACAATCATGCCTGCAATTTCACCTACATATATCTTCTTTCCATACGATCACCATATCCTGTTGCAGCTGCAACTCCAGGCCATTAACTGCTTTGCTTCCCCAACTGCAACTTCCATGACCTAACATACATCTAAACTCAACAATCCATTTAGCACCACTGCTTCCTTTAGATTCTGTGTACCAACAACTATCCTCTGCAGCCTTGTCATCTCTTCTTTATTCATTCACCACCAGCTGCAAGTCCAACTACTAGCACCACTTCTGCCATTTAATTCCAGCTCAAAGTCCAACTCAGTGGCAATACCCATTTCCAACTCCACACAATCATTTCAGCAGAGTTCACAACCAACTCATCACCAATTCAGCTTGAGCTCAATCAGCAGCTAACCCTGGAATAATTCCAGGCCATGGATCCATTCAGTAATCACCAGTTCAGAGCTATAGCTCCATTGCCAAGATCTACTCAATTAGCTTGAATCTCCAACATCACACTGCATCTACCAATACAGACCAATTCTCACAAAGTCATAACCTGAGCTTCATCAGCTCACCTGAGACAAACCCATAACACAGCAACCACCAATTGTTCTTCTTCATACCCTGTAATCTATAGAACCAACTTTCACATCCGTTCAAAACCCATTTTCAGGACCCCCAAATTTTGTTTCAAACCCTAACTTCTAATTCTCGATCCACACAACATCAGGTCATGAAACAACCACAATATCTAACCCCCACCTTCTTTGACAGAACCAAATCTACTCCCTGAGATCGACATCGAACAGCCACCATTTCTGCTTCTCGATCTCCTCCTCAGAGACACTATCACCCTTACTTTCTCAATCTCTCAACCTGCTGCGCAACTTTTCTTTCCTCTCAATTTCAGGGATTAATCATTGAAGAAATGATTGAGAACTAGACTTGACTTAGGGTTAGATCAAATAAATATAGTTATTTGCGCCCCACATATGCAACCCCCAGGATATCTACACCTACTCATGGATGATAAGGGACATCCATATGGCTACCCCTTAACCACTGGACTTTGTTTAGTATTCCTCCAAAGAGCTTCCCTTTAACCAGTACCAGGCTCCAAATAGTATTCGCCTAAGAATTGATAGCTTTGCACCTTTATGCTCCAAATGAACGCTCTTCCACCAACTGCAGCCGCCTCTTGCATCTCAAATTCACTTATTCTCTTCTAAATCTTAACATCATTAAAGTTGTCATGCTTTTCAGACAGAAATTGCATCACTAAAGCGGACATACTTTTCAGACAGAGATGAAGAAATAAAAATAAATAATGAGACACAATCCGCCTCCAACGCTTCTGCCATGTTTCCTCCTCTTTTGATCCGAATGACTCCAAAGTACCTAAATACTCAAAAACAAAACATAAGATACATAATTTGCCAGAAAAATAGCAAAGAAAGCATAAATACTAGATATAAAATTAGGTGTTTACAACACCTATCAGCTTTATTATTAATACAAA
The DNA here is from genome assembly GCA_023529315.1 of Papaver bracteatum. Classification (NCBI taxonomy): domain Eukaryota; kingdom Viridiplantae; phylum Streptophyta; class Magnoliopsida; order Ranunculales; family Papaveraceae; genus Papaver; species Papaver bracteatum. The sequence continues at coordinate 144,984 of JAJJWX010001949.1, forward strand.
CCTATTGAGAGTTTTTATCATCATCGTGTGATTTCACTATTTTTAGGGTTTATGATTGATTAATTAGATTGTTTGGAGTGCACGCTAGATTAATCTATTAATCATTTTATTACTAGTAAAGGGTTAGGATATCCGTGTAATTGTTGAATAATCCTTACACAAGTAGAGAACATGAGACCTCGCAGAGGGATTCTGTGGAGTAATCATGTGTGAAGACAACACTATTAAGTGGACCTTGTGCTAAGAGTCTAACTGCTAGAATCAATCTAAGTTTACATAACTTAAAGCTTCCGATTGGGTTACACCTTGAGTGCGCTATTACTTGGTGGTTCAGTTGGATAGAACTTGATATGCGAGCGCTTCGGTATCTAGTTAGATAAGGAGCTTTGGGGATAACAGTATTCTAGCTATTATTCTACGGTTGGTGATGAATGGTTCTTACGAACGATAGATAAGTATTCTAATCATGTTAACGCTTAGTAACGGCGAAGGATTCCTTAATCATATTTTTTATTATTGTATTTATATTTATCTTACAACCAAAACCCCCCTTTGCTATTTACTTTATCTTGCTATTTCAAATAACCTATCAATTACACAGCTCTTTATGGGAACGATCTCTTACTACTGTTATATTACCAGTTAATTAGTGGGAAATATATTTATTAATTTGTTGAGCCTACGACAGCCCATACAAATTTTGGCGCCGCTGCCGGGGAGCAGTTGCTAATTGATTTGTTATTTTTTTAGCTTGTTATTATTATTATTTTTAGGTTTTTGTTTGGATTTTCTGTTTCTTGTGAGTCGTCATGTTTCCTTACGGAAATAACATGTACGAAGCACAAGATTACAAATTCAACAGTGGTAATCAATATGGTTTTCAATCTCATTCTTATGAAAACTACCAACCATCCTATGGGTATAATCAAAACCAATCTTTTGGCTATGATCAATATCCCACGGAACCTTATGGATATTCACGTACATATCAACAACCTTATGACGGGTATGTAAGTGGACAATCACAGGGATGGGAGGATAGTTGTACATCTAATCGTTTATCTCCTGAACATGAACATAATATTGATCATATTATGCTTTATTTAAAGGATGATATGTCCACATTGGAGTCACTCAATGAGAAACTAAGTACGGAGAACAATAAGCCAATTAAATCTTACTTCAATATATCTAACCAAACTCCCAATTGTTTTTATGATCATTCACCTATTCAAAAATGGGAGACTTGGTCTGGAAATAATGTGGTGAGTGAAGGTGTTGGTTTTGAAGAACGTCTTGACCTATTGATCCAAGAGATGACGCAACATCAACAAGGGTTGGACCAATTTATTGAAAATTTGGATGAGCACAACAAAAAGATTGAAGAATCACGCCAAGAATTTCAAAGGAATATGGAAAATATAAAGATACAAATTGCTCAACTAAATGGGAATGAGGAAGAAGTTTGGCCGTAAAACCAAACTAATTCTAAAATTTCTGAGGAAAAAAAATATATTTTGTAGATGAGCAACCTTTGGAATTTTCTTATAACAGTGATGAAGTTATACCAGCGCCGGATCATAACTATGATCATTCGCCTATTCAAAAGGAGGAGCCTTGGTATGACCGAACCATTGTTATGAATGGTGTGACATACTCAAATGCGTATCAACGTCATAATGAACATCCATATTACAATGTTTTTATACCGGTTGATTTTCAAGAAGTAGACCCGATTATTCCCTCAGTGGATACTCATATAGAATACCCCAAAATCTATACTGAAGAAGAGTTCATGAGGGTGGAATTAGATTCGGATGATGAAAGTGTTGAAGAGATTAAGATTGAGAATGAAACCAAATTGATTGAATTCATGGAAGACCCAATTGAGTTAGATAATAATAGTTCAATAGAGTACCACGATATACTTGAGGTAAATAATTCATTAGAGATAATTAACGAGGATCCAATACAAGATTTGTCTAATCCTTTGCTTAATTATTTATCTATTGATCCTTTCCATCCAATTGAAGAAGTTCCCGAAAGAGTTGTTAACCCAAATTTTAAGAAAATACCTCACATAGGATTGTGTGCTTCTAAAGTTTTAACGGATTATTTGGCTTATAAGTATCCATCACTTGATGTGTTTTATTTGAGTATTGTACAAGTTCACCAAGCTGAGGAACCTTTTGAAGTTCCCGAATTCTATGTTCTCTATCCACTTTCGAGTGTAGAAAGGACTAAGTATGGGGGAAACTTCAATAAAGTAATAACTTTAATATTTATATTTTGTACTAATGTTTTTATGAAGATATTATTTGAATTGCAAATTGTTATTTGGAAGGATTACCAAATTTTCAGATTTTTGGTGTACGGACGATAACAATAACGCTAGGCTAACGACGTTAAACCAAGTGTTGCGTGGGAGGAAACCCATCGGTTTTGTATCTCTATCCCTTTTGTTTTTAATTTTCTTATTTTTTCATATCATATTGCATTCTCATCGTAGATTTTACAAAGTCCTATATCTATAATGAAAGTTTTGACTAAGCTATTTTCGTCATAAAAATTCTGACTGCGCAGTTGTACCGAAAATAACTCTCGAGACTTCATACGAAGTCCGATTTGAGTGCTTCCAAATTTTAAAGAGGACGGACATACCTTTATTTTTCAAAAAGAAAATCTGACTTTGGAGTCTGTTAATTTGGAGCGATTGGCCTGGACATTTGAGTTTCGGTATTTTTCCAGAACTTTTTCAGATTGCATGTCAGTCAGTCCGGAAGCGATCAAAGTCAGAACGTTTATCAAAATATTGTACCCTTTTGGCACCTTATAGAAAAGACATAGGCGAACAACTTTCGTTTAGGATATTTTTCCTTGTTCCCTACCCATATGTACAGGTTTTGAGTTTTTTAGGGATGTTATGTCAGAAATCAGAATTTTCGGTTTTGAACATTGAGGACAATGTTGAGTTTAAGTGTGGGGGAGTAGTTAAGCATGTTTGGCTTGCATAAAAAAAAAGCGGTTACGCTGAAGATACTAGCACATGCATGGTTTGACATCTATGCATTAATGATGGTAAATTAACAACTTCTTTAGTGTTCGTGCAATAATTTACCATTTTATTTAAACATAATTAAAATTGTTACATCCTACGATATATATTTACTCTATATATACATAAGTAAACTATTTTTTTATCTCTAGTAAGAATTTGGAAACCTTTAATATTTTGCTTCTTGTTGCAAACACATATTTTGGTTCAGCATCTACATATTAATAATCTCAAAGCAATGAATATTTATAGACGTTCCAACAATTATGTTCACGACTTACTTTCGATAACACAGGAAACGCATGTCGAAAGTATCCACTCAAAATAATTGTAACACGTGCAAATAGTCTGTCGTTACTACAAACATCTCATAATAGTCGGTTAATTTATTTCACACAAGACATATGTTGTAGTGAAACTTCATCTCATATGATCAATATGACTTGTTTAAGTACCTAGTAGGGCGTACTCAGACTCCCTAACAGTCCCACAATTGCAATTCTCATGGATTTTAGTTTTTAAGGATTTAAGAGTATTTCTTATCAAAATATATATTGTGAACTGGAAATCTTCATATTATGGACTCCCTTAGAGTGTTCTATATTTTTATTTCTCACTTATCTTTTTTTCACCAAATATTTGAATTTATCTTTTTTTTTTCTTGCTCGATAATGACTTATGGTATATATTGATGAATAAGCAATTTACAATGGATGTAAAATTGAATCTGAAAGAAAAGAAAAGAAAAAAAAAAGTCTTAGCATTGATGAGTACAAGGTTCTAATAATGGCTCGGTTATGCCATTCAAATGTTACTAGGCACCATGTGTACCCTACAAAAATGGATACATGGAATTCTTTAGATAACGAGGAACTTTACTGGGTTGACGAGTTTAGAAACTTTCAAGCGATACCATTAAATGGCCGTGTTACACTTTATCGCAAACTCTGGATCATGGATCGATGAAGACTCGGGATTCTTCAAAGCATTGAAAAGTGTTATTCTTGCTTACGACATCTCTTTACAATAGATCAGTCAACACTCTCCATCCATCATCAAACATGTATGGCTGATAATACCTTGTTAAAGACACTCGGATTTATCAATGATGCATTGTGTTTAGTGCTCGTGAAGAATGTGGGCGTAGATATATACACTATGGGGAATTATGGAAATCATAACTCATGGGTTCTAAAGTTTCAAGTTGATCAAGTCAGCTTCACAAGTTCAATCAGATCTAACTTGAGACTTATATACACCTTCAACAACCATGTCTCCTTGTGGTTGACGGATTATGGGATGGCCTTGTATGATCGTAGGACTTATACAAAGTCAGATTCATCAAGTAGGAAATTTATTATACAAATCGATTTATTTTTTTAAAATGGTGGAGTGAATAGTCGGGATGGTTTTAATGGGATTCATCAAGAGTTCATTAATCAACATTTCAATACTATGAGCAATGTGATTCCTAAAGGATTTAAAAAAAAAAAGAGGTACCATTTATGAATTTGGAAAAATAACAAACAAAAGGAAGAGATGACTTGAACTTGGAATGTAAAGGGTATACAAATGGTATTGATATCACGATTGAATACGATTAGCTTCCAAATTACCAATAAAGGTATGAAAAAACTCATTTTCTTTCCACGAACGTCATCGCATTTATAAGAACTATAAGCATAAAATATGTCAACTTACCTTTGTCAACATTCAAAAATTATTTTTGCAACCAAGGGATAATTTTTTTTTTTTGTTATGTTAAGGCAACCATCCTAATAACTGAAACTAAGGAAAAAGATAGTGGTGTAAGTTATTAATCTTCTTCAAATTGGTTATCATCATTGTGGGATATGGTAAATGATATACGTTGATATATATTGTTCAAAGAAATGCCAAACTATTTTTCATATGAAATGTGTGTTTATCGTGTAAAATACATTTATAAGTGACATCTACTAATATTATTCAACTATATGAGTTTTATAATATGAAGCCCTTTCATTCAGATACTTTTATTTTCATTCAAATACTTTGGAAGATGGGTAATTACAAGCTTCAAAATTGATATATTTTAAATATAACCCAACCATTATAAACATACTTTCAAGTAGTTAACCTCGTTTTGGGGAAATAAATAGCCGCATGTAAATAAATACAACCTACTTAAGGTGGAAATATGGTCGATGTAGATGTACCACCACCATTCTAGTGGGCAATGGATACATTTGCTGATGAACTTACTTAAGGTGCCACCAAATTTGATAAAAATCAAAACCAGTGGGCGTCTATTCACCTATTTGAATAAGTTACTATAGAGAAAAGTAAAGGAAACTCTTGCATTCAAATGATTGAGCGAAAACGAAGGGGAATCAAACTAAATTGTTGATGAACTTGCATTTTGGTCGTGGAAAGAGAGAATTAGGTTAGAAAAACCCTATGTTTAGCAAGTATTGTGATAATTATTGTCATATATACATTTAAATCTATTTATTTTCTTATCTAAATAAAAAAAGAAAAAAAAATCCAACCTACAAACATGTTTCAATAGTATTTAATTTCGCTCCATAGTTTTTATTCTCAAAAGGATTTTTAATTCTTGTCTTTTCATTTTTATCAATTTTTATGAACTTACTTTGATCTAATTTTTGACTCGTATCAACTAAAAAACCTATTTTTAAAGCAACAACAAGTTTGTATTTACTAAACCATCTCCACTAATTTATATATACCTAAATAATCGAAATCCAAAAAGTTCACTCTTATTTTAAGAAACATACTGTTTTTTTTCCAGGGTAAGATTTACTATTTTTCGCCGTTACAATACTGAAATTAGTAAAACAAGATTGATTATGTTAAAATCAATAAGATGATGAAGTCATAGGGAAATTGAATTTGATTCTTCAATAAGATGTTAATTCTATAATTTTGACAACCATCTATTAGTTTTTTAAAAGAATTTTACAGAAAGCGGACTTTGAAAATCATAAAAAAAACAAATGGAATCGAATCATTTAGACGATTTATTATGGTTTGGTCTCTATATGTATAATGACGTTGAATAAGGAATATGTGAAGGAAACAAACATGTGTGTATTATAAATCCACTTGAATAATAAAACGAAATGCATCCATAAACATAATTAATACACACATATTCTAATAATCTGGTTTTAAGTTCCTCCTTTCATTGGGATCTAAAAAAATTAATTCTTAAAATTAATCGAAAATACACACCATTAAACAACCCAATAGATCATTTATATACTTCTTACTCTACTTCTTAAAATTAAACCCAATAAACACATTCTTGCTTCTTGACCACTCATCTTATTATGTAACGACTTTCAAAACAACTTCTTTCAATTTTTTCTTTCTCATGGAGATGAAATTATGTATGAATTGAATATAGTGTCTCTTGATTTCCATTTCCAATGGATGTTTAAGTTTACCATATGGATGAGTTTCTTCAGAGTTGACAATCAAACCATTGTTATCTTCACTCCACCCCAATATGAAACTTTCTGGTTTTTTTTTCTCTAGCATATAATTGATTGAATCATCTTCTCCTTCTACTTCTTTTGGAATTAGATATTGATAAATCGATTGAAACCCGTTTTCACTCGTAACTTCTTCTCTGTCAAAGAAAGTGAGTTGTACATGATATTCCTAGTTTATGCATTGTGGATTACTCTATTATGTCAATCATAAGTTACCCAAACTCTGTATTCTTTTTAAGTTTTTTGAATGAATCATCCTTTTCACAGAAAAATAAATAAATAAATTAACACCAACCTTCCAGGCTCCATAAGAAGAAACACAAATTTTATTACACTGATCATTGCGCAATTTTCTATAATTAGATTTTGAAATGTAACATGATGGAAAATTGTGTTACTGGGTATATCTAAAAGTTTCCAAAAAATAAAAACAGGACCTTGTTACAAGTGAAGTGTTGTAGCGACACATAAATAGAGAAGCATCATTTTGTATTCACAATACTAACAAACATAATGAATCATTTTTTATTTTCATTTTACTGTTAATGCATGAAATATTTATTAGTTTAATTAGCAACAATATAGTTGTACACCATATATAAAAGTAAAAGTAAGAGCATTAATAGTATTTACCATCTGGTCCATTATTTTTGATAAACCAGAAATCATTTATTATTCTCTTATGTAATATCAGTTTCCAGCTGATCAAATTCATGTTTCTAAATAGTAATAATAATAATAAAAAACTTAATGGTGAAGTAGCCTACTTTTAGCATGTTTAATTAAGTTGGCGAATTGGTGATGGATGGGGTTATTTATAATTTTTTTGTTCTTTGTTTATTGTTCTCGTCTCGTGGTACATTTATGGGCTTTGTGACCTTTTTTTATTTTCTGACTTTGTGGCTCAGATAGTTCAACTAGTGATATTTTTATTTTTTAAATTTCAAACCTATATTTTATTTCCTCATTTTCATCTCTCCTATATAGACCATATAAGGTTCACTAATTTTACAACTTAAGGTTCACCATGTATACATCCACATGCCTAATTATATTGATGAAGTAATACTTTTCCAATTGTTTGAATCCAGAATTGGAAATAGATTAGACCTAGCATTACCTGCCTCGGGATAAAGTTTTGATGCATAATTTTCAAGACAACCATATGTTAAACTTCTTCCATCAAAATAAAATAAAATTACTTTGTCAATCACTTATAACCGACTTGTAATTTCGGTTTCTAAAAACCACATATACATCCAGTCTCTCAAAAAATAAAAATATTTTTCATTCCCTTGACGATGTACGACCCAGTATTTCATGTCACCCAACATGTTTTTCATATTTTAGTTGCCAAAACTATTTCTTGATTTAGCATACCAAATACATTTTCAATTTGGAATAGATTAGTTAATTACTAGAGTCTTGGGGATTTTCAAGTTACTCAAGGGAATGAAGAACTGATAAAACACACGAAGACATCAATTTGAAGAACTTCATCGAGGTAAGTGAGGAAGGTTGGTCTTTCCTTTTGAACTCGTTTTCACATATTAATTTATGTACCAATAGTAGAAAAAGTCGAGGACTTTAGTAGTTGATCATATTCAAAAAAGATCATATCATGGATTAACTCTTTGTTATGTTTGTTGATTTTTCGATATCCAAAACTGTAGAACTCAAAATTTAAGCCAAATAAAGCATTTGAGGGCGAAACTATTACAATAAGTTGATATTGAACATATAAAATATAAAATAAAATAAACTTCTCATGAGCTAAATTTTCATTTGAGTTCGTGAACCTAAAAAGGTGAGTTCATGAACCTAGAACAAGAGAAGTCTTCAGTAAAATTTTGATCATTTAAGTTTGCTAACCTAAAGAGGTGAGTTTGCGAACCCAACAAGAATAATGTTCTCATGTATTCTTTTTGCATTTGAGTCGTGAACCTACCTATTTGAGTTTGCGAACCTACAAAAGAAAAATTCTCTATTTTCTCTCTTTGGTTCACAGACTCAACTCTCATGAACAAAAAATCTATATGAGGCGTCAGTCCATAAACTCTAATATCTTTGGGATCATTCATTCTTATTTTTTGGCTTACAAGGTTTTATACACTTACATATTCCTAATTCTTAGATCATTCCTTTGGTTGGGAAATCTGGTTCTTTTCTTGATAGTTTGAAGTTATCTTTGGTAGTAATTCTTTTCGTAGAATTTACTTGAGATAACAATTGTCTATCTACAACTTCAAACCATGAAAATAACTTTGCAATTTAATTTCTTTTCAAATAAATAATTTCAGTATTTTACGTAATGACTTTGATTTAGCAATTTAGAATTATCTTGGGTTGCAAAAGTTTTATTACTTACATCCCAAGAAACCCAACATTGATTAATCACTATATATTGGAGACATCAACAACACTGAAAAACCCAATCCCTGCACTCCTATGTATATTGTTGCAAAGTTGTCTTCCAAAGATCTAAGGATCTTCGTTATCTAAGGTTCAACTGTGGAATACTTCACTTGGAATTCATGAGAATGGGTTCACCTATCTTGAAGAATGGTAGTATTGTAACTTGTAACTGTATTTGTGCTTCTTATAATTCTTTTGTATCATAAGGTCCTCCTATTTTGATATCAGGTCATTGAAACATTGCAGAATAAGTCCATCTTTGATAGAAAACTACGGACACGATTGAGTATGTTTTTATCTATTAAAATCATATTTATGAGTATGCCACAAGAACACATCTTTTCATTATGATCTAGTTTGTGATTTTTATGTCGAAAGAAAATTTGGTATATTTATAAGTTTTAAATAGTATAAACCCTAATCATGGATTTAGATTCGTCTAAATTCAGAAAATTGGTTTCTATATCCTTGATATAGAATCATAAAGGCCATCAGGTGTCCTATTGGAGGCTGGGCAATGCTAATCTTCACAACAACCTTTGTAGCAACTCTTGGGATTATAAAGAACATCAACTAGGGGAAACAAGTGTATAGGTTCTTATGAGAATCAAGAGATGCGTGTTCAAATTGGACTAGGTCCCGAGATTTTCCTACCGATTATAGTTTTCCCCTTTAACAAAATTTCGGGATCATTGTTTACTTTTATTTTTTGTATTATATTGATTTTATCTTTATAATTAATTGAAAGTACAAGAAAGTTGTACATTAGTCAATTCTTGTGATTCAAGAATCTCTTTTAAATATTATCCAAGGATATTTTCTTATCTTCTTTAATCTTTGATTGAATTTCACGCAAGAAAATATGTCTATAAGTTCCATTACGAAAAATTGATGGTGTACTTGGTACATCCCCTTTTCAATTCTCCCTATGCTAAATCCAACTGCATCACTTATTCGTAATCCATAATTCAGTCATCCAACACCAACATGGACTCTCTATCATGCTTGCGCAGGCCCAACCATTGATTAACTTCCTAGTGCCGACAAACTAATTGATGAGTGAATTTTAGGTATTTTTTTTGGTCGAAGGAGTGATCGATGGAACCATTCACAACTCTAACCATATGCCATTTAATTTAAAGAGTGATTACATGACTACTTACAAGAAGCTTACAATCATAAAAATATAAGAACCCTAATACAAAAAACATACCAACCACGGGTAAATTACAAAGCCAATTTTTATAGCCACGGATCTTCAACAACTATGATGCTGAATTGAACATATTTAGAATTATTGGAGTACTTGGAAGTGATGAAGATTTCGAGTAATGTTGAAGAACCAAGGAGATCAAGCATTTGGATGAGAAGCTACAAAGTTTATTTATTTTGTAATCCATATGTATTGATAGTTTTGTTACTAAAATTGACAAAAGGGGAGATTGTTAGAGCACTGCTCGGTCGAACTCGCAAGCGTTGCTATCTCAAGCTTGTTTGTCAAGTTTAGTTGCGAAAACTATAAGTCTTTATTTCTAGTCTACTTATAGCTTAGTCTCGGATTAGGATAGTTAGTGTAGTTGAGCTTTAGACTTCACGGCATTCATCGAATGAAGAAGAAGAACTACTCAAGGGAACTTGTGGAACTTCATCAAAAAAAAAAAGTATGTGGAGACTTGAACTCATCTATCACTCAAAATTCTATCCACTCTATCTCCTATTTGAGACAAAAAGTCGTATTGCTATATAATTCAGATTCAATGTGCAAGGCTTGGTCGTTACAGATATTTCTTCTCACACTATCACATCTTCTTCAATAATGGAGCTAAATTTCTTAGTAATTTCAAATCTCAACGGATTCTCATACGAGCATACTGTGAAATTGGATGGGTTGATGACGCTCTTGATATATTCTATGTATAATCTAGGTAATACTTTTGGGGGCTACAGGATGTTCCTCAAATTTGAATATTTGGCTAATTATTTAGTTAATCCAAATGAGTGAACAACCATCCAAATTTGTATGTTTGAGTTTAAAAGTGGTGTTGCACATGTAAATTAAGGAAAAAAACAACAAACTTAATCCTATGTATATCGCGTAGACATTTGAGTTCTGGTTAATTCTTTATGTGTCTATCGGCAGAAAAGCAAATTTAAAGTATAAGCAAACTAGTAATTTTGAACTTAGTTCAATTTTGTTTTGTTTTTTTTCAATTCAGTATTACTCCCTCTGTTACTAATTAATATGATGGTTTTGTTTTTAGAGAAAATTAAGGAAATTAAGAGAACTAATCATTAAAAGTGGTCCTCATGACACTTGTCAGCAAAAGAAGTTAAGTGAAATGGTCCACATGACACTTGTCATCAAAAGAAGTTAAGAGAAAAGTGGTCCTAGAAAACTAAAATAATATTTGACTTTCCCAATACCAGCCTATTTTTTTGAAACATTTATTTACAGAAACCAGCCTATTACTCCCTCCGTCCCAAATTAGATGAGCTAGTTGGTTCTTTATTTTGTCCCAAAATAGATGAGCTATTTGACTAATCAAGGGGGTATTTCTAAAACTATCCATTTAATTGATTATTGTTACTATAAGAAATATGTATAATTTGATAGCCATGTTTATATTCGTTGCGTAGGTGTTTTAAAATGCTTTTCAACGGTATAAAGTTTACAAAAAACCGTCGCATAGTTTAAGAGATAAATCATTTTTAAATTTTATTAGTTATTATCAATAAGGGTATAATTGTAAAAAATACTTAAATATACTCCCTTTCCTCCTTGCCTTAAAAATTGTACAAACTACAACTAGCTCATCTAATTTGGGACGGAGGAAATATTTAGGAACGTAGGGAGTACTTTTTTTAATAATCAGATGCAAAAATCTCATAAATATCGGGAAGAAACTAACATTTGCCAATCCATTTTCATAAGCATCTTTTGTTTATTTTAAATGTTATTATGGCACCATATGCAATTCGGTTCTGACTAAAATGTTAATGGAATAGAGCACTAGTCACCACCAAGGTCTAATCATTGTTATAGGGGATTATTAATTTGCCCGAAGGTGTACCAATCCAATGCTTGGTATTGTTTTGACTTATATGAACTTTGGTACACCCTAAGTAATCTTAGTGACCCCTGCAGCAATCCTGGACGGTCTAAGCTGCTGAATCAATCAGAGATATTTTTTTGACTTGTTTCTCTTGATTTAGTTTGTAGCCTGGCCGGCTTTTGCTAGGATAACTATTCCTATTAGATCAGTACTAGCTCTCATACCGATGTACTACATGACGACAACTATTGTTCCAAAGAGAATTCTTGCTAAACTCAACCAAACCATCAGAAATTTCTGGTGGGGGGCATTCGAGAGAAAAAATAAAGATGCTTTTTCTTAATAGTTGATCAGTGCTTAAGGATGGTTGTGTTTGGATCCTTGTCAATGGATCGAATGGGAAACTGTAGTCAGACCCTTGGGTTCCTACCTTACCAGGATTCAAACCGATTGCAACAACCAACATCCCATCGAATCTACAATTGGTGAGTGACATTATGGTAGCTGGTGGAGGTGCCTGGAATTCACAACTCATTCACGAACATTTCGAACCATTTGTTGCAGAACAAATACTAAGAATTAAAATCAACCAGGGAGAACAAGACAAACTTGCCAGAATTCACGTCTCAATCTTGCCAGAAAGTTCTTGCTGCCAATACAAGTGAGTCTTCTCTTTCAAATGATATATCCTTCCCATGGAAAAAACTTTGGGCAGTCAAGAAAATAGCTCCACGAATTCAGACATTCATTCGGAGGATATGTCATGAGGGTATTGGAGTTCTGAATAAAATTAGTAAATTTGTGGAAGGAGTTCCATCAGAATGCCAGTTCTGCCATAATGCAGAGGAAACGATTGATCACTTGATCGTCAATTGTACGCTTTCTCGAGCCATCTTATTTGCATCTCCACTGGGAACTCGATTTGAAGATAATACCCAAATTCAACTAAAAGACTTAATCTCGACATGGCTGGTTGAGAAGGATAATGAGTATTGTTTTTGCCTTAGTTCGTGTATGTTATGGGCTATTTGGAAAGCTAGAAATGGTTTGCTTTTCGAGAAGACCCAAGTAAAGGTTCGTTCTGTTATCCACCAAGGAATGTTTCGGTTTAATTCCTATCACAATGCTGGTGATGCCCAAATGGAGTTATACTCTCATGATGTCAGGAATTCAAGTAGTATACAAGAACGCGAACATTGGAATCCTGTGGAGGGGAACACCATTAAAATCAATATTGACACTGCAATTCGCAATCAATGGACGATCAGCTTGCGCTGCAGTATCAAGGAACAACCAGGGGGGTTTCTTATGTGCAGGCACAAATATTTATACTACTCAAAATCCTTTAGAAGCTGAAGCAAATGGGTTTTTTCTCGCAATGTCAGTGGAAATAAGAATGGGGTACCGTGACATTTGCATCGAGAGTGACTCTCAAACTTTAGTAAGCATCTTTACAGGCTCATTTTCAAAAGCTCTATGGAAACTACTGAGTACCATTTCTGAAATCAAAGCGGCTGCTGCAAGTATTGGTTTGGTATCCTACACCTTTGTTCCGAAAGAAGCTAATAAAGCTGCTCACATTCTCGCTAAAACAGCCATCACAGGCAATTCCCCCAATTGGTGGTCATCTTCTCAACCCCCCTCTTGTATTTCTTCTATCATTGAGTGAAATTGCATCTCCGATCTTAATTTGTTTTCTTGTTTTTTTTGTTTTTCCTCCTACCATAAAAAAAAATGAAAAGAAAAAAAAAATCGTAAAAAAGAAACCATGTCATGTATATAAGTACGGGTTAGAGAGTTTCATCGGGGAAAAAAAAATATCGGAGAGAGAGCGTCCTAAATCGGGCGACTGAAACTGAGGTCGACTCATCGTCTAGGGTTTTGTTAATGGCGTGTGTAGGTGGTGGTTCAAGTAAGCATGAAGGGCAAAGCCGCATCAACCGTCTCAGTTATGGAGACAATCAGGTCGGGGAAGGTGAAGAGCTTCCGTGGAAGTTGGTAACTCGTAAGAAACAAAGCAAATCAAGATCATCACAGAAGGTTCACAAATCTAGGTTTCCCAAATATGAACCTTCTTCTTCTACGTCTAAGTCCAAGGATATTAACTCAGTTGTAAATTTTGGAGAACGTGATATAGAAAAGAAGATCGATATGTCTGAATTTCCTCCTCTGCGACCTGTCGTACGCACTACTTCCAGAGGAGGAGATAAAGTTACGTCTAAGTCTTAAGAACGTGATGTAGCTGTAGAGTGTGGAGAATATTACATAGAAAAGAATATCAATCTACCTTGGGACACAGATGTTGAATCTTATGATGGTAAAGATGATGATGATGGATTTGAAGATCAGAATGATGATGCTCGTCTTTGTAATCCTGGAACATGGTGGGATACATCGAAGGATGCCGACACCGAAATTAAGCAAAAGGAGGACGAGATGGAGTTGTCGGAGACGGATGGAAGGATTATATACCATGTTTATGTCGACGCTTATTTTAAGCGTAACAGAAATCCCAGGTTTGGGATTGTTCTGAAAGACCCATCTAAAACTGTTGTGTTATGTTTTGTTGAGAAAAGCACCAGTAGACGAGTTCCCCAGTTGCATACCCACTTGGAGGGGTTTTTGAAAGCCGCAGAACTTGCCAAGGACTATGTTGACAAAGAATCTATTCATCAAGGAAAAGAAGTTGTCATATATACAAGACTCTGACCCGGTGCATACGCACCGGATGCAATATTATTTGACATGGGAGCACGATGCTCACCTTATTCATTCAATTTCTTCATGAAGTTTGACAGAATAAAAGAACTACATTCTCCTATACACTTCAATGATATTAGCTTCTGCAGTTGTTTAACAATCAAACCGAAAGAGAACTACCATCGATGTGCCCATTTTGACTTCCATTGATAAAAAGCTGTGTATTGCATCAACGCATATTTTTTTGAACACTAACAGTAACAATTAACTTTCATGTTGGAATATATTGCTCTCTATTAATTGTTACTGCTGGATAATCGATGATTGATCCTATATTTACATGCAATGGAAGTAAAAGTCAATAATTTTAAAAATTCTCAAAGATCACAATAATATAATTTGTGTCTTAGGTTAAGACGTGTTGGTGTTCAAAGAGCAAAGATTAACCATTGTTTATTTAATCTTCAAAACAAAAAAATTCAAAAAAAAAATCTTGATTATTTGATTTAATAGTGATTAATTAATAACGTTTATCAAACTTATAAAGAAACGTACCATTCTTTGAGTTTGTCACTGAAACTCTCTACAACTACAACCATGTTCAGTTGATGTTCTTTTTAAGTTCTGTTGACGTGAACTCCATTTGTTGAACGTCCTTGAACATTTTCTCGTACACAATGATGTTACGACTATTATTAGTGTTCTTCCGTTAGCACTATCACACGCACATGCAGAGAACCTCCTTGTTCGAGTTGAGACACCCTTAATGTTTCTATTTTCTTTCTTCCCCTCCTCGTTATTTCTCTGTAAATTCTTTCCCTATTGGCCGCTGTTTCCATGTTCGATTTTGTCGTGTTGATCATAGTTTGTAAATACCTTTTTTTTAATATACATCTCATTTTTCAAGAAAAAAAAAAAAAGAAAAAAAAACTGGTCTATTGCGTTATTTTGTGATTGCGATCCTTGATTAAATGGTACATTTCCATAGAAGGTTGTTTTTTCACCTGGTAGTCTTTTGCGAAACGTGATTGAAAAGAAGTGAGTCCACTAATATGTTTGTTTCTTTCCCTATTGCATGCAGGTATCTCTGCAATTTAACATCTACATCCCTTGGTAGCCTCCACTCTCCTTCTCCTCGCTAGGAACTGGTCTTCCAAAGGCATTTAAAGTCCTGGTACGTATAGGAGAATTCGGGTATGTAATTTCATGTTATGATCTGTTCTTAAGTAACTCACTTTCCAATTCCCAATTTCCGTTGCAAAACGCCATTCACTAATAATTGAGTAATGTTCAGTAGCAGCATGCACAATTAGGGTATTTGGTATTCCAAATATCTTTGTCTGACAAATCATCAGATCCTTCAATGTCTCAAATCCAGTGTTTCAAACATATAAAGTGTATCTTTTTCCACGGTGAAAAAATTAGTTTATGAAATGGCTAAGAGGCTTACAGGGGTTGATTTCGAAGAGACTTGAGGAAATGTAGATAGTATATGTTCATTCAGAAGGGTTGACCGTTGATCTGGTAGCAATGAGAAGCCCTTTTCACACGCAATGCACCTGGAATATAATACACTGATGATGCATACCCAAATTACCTAAAAAAAACAATGAAATCTAATGGTACCCATATTACCTGATCAACAATATATAAATCTCTCGTTTCTTTCTTAGACATAAAAATTAGTCAAATCAACCATTAATTCCATGATTTACAGAAAATGGGTGTTTATGAGGTTTCACAGAGGTGATAGAGAAAGACTAATTCTCTGAAGTAGTATAATCTATATATATGTTTGATGAAATTTGGACTTCAAAGAAGAGTTTTTGCGATGTTTCGCGACTTTCAACATTTAGTGTCCCTTCAAACTAATGCGTTAACACAAATCTCCACTAGCTTACTTGTAGTTATCCATATTGATGAGATGTGTCTTTTAGAGAACTTGTGATTTATCATGTTTTGTGGCATTCGCGTCCTTTTTGTGATGGTTTCTTTTAGAAGCTGACCTTTCGCAAGATCTCTTCCCGAAGGTGACCTTTGGTACAATTAAGGCAACTCCTTGTGTATGATGAGTTGGCTAAATACATGGCAGTGACATGGAAAAGCTTGATGACGTGGTTTAACCACATATTAGAATGATTATAAACACGACATGTGGTGTTTTAGGGGTCTCTTATTATAAAGAAAGATTTATAGCAATTTTTAATTTGTTGTTAATGTTGTTGAAGTGGGTTGAATTCCTGTAAAGGAGCAAATTACAGAAGGTGTGAGGAGAATAATGAAGCAGTTGAAAGTGTTCATTGCTACAAATAATATGTATCTTTGTCACGTTACTAACTTTGCAAATAGAGATGCTGATTATTTGGAAAAATCGCCCACCTTAAAGGTGGGTCGGAGAATTTTAGAGAAGGATTTTGATGAGAACATGAAAACTTTCATTGAACATGATAAAATATTGGACGATATTAAGAGTGGGCGCTCTACTCCAGAAACTAGAGCAATTATCGTGGCTGCGCACCGGGCTGCGCTCGGTTAAAATTTACATTCTTCCAAATTTTTTTTTTTTTGGGGCATATTCGGATAAAGATGCAATTTCTCCATGATTGAATTGGGTAGCCGGGAAATTTTGAGTCCGATCATAATCAATCAAGGATAATATTTAATTGGAAGAAACGTCATCTTCAATGGAGATGATTCCTAGTCCTACCAATAATTGTTTTTTTTTAATATATAATCTGACTAACTGGAAACACTTTATTGTTTTTCAACTGAGTTTTGTCGAGATTTTAGGCTCGCTGAATTCAGCCACAAGCCTTCAACAACATGAACTCACTCATGACAATACAATGTTAAGAATTCCTTTCACTTGATCCATTATGCAGAATTTGGTGCATGTTTTAAATGTACTCGACAACTTTATCTCTCGGATGGGCGAAAATGGTTAATCCACCCAGAGAAATTTCGTTTGAACGTACACTAAAGTCTATACATTACAGTTACTAGACTTTCTCAACTCTCGCCTCTCTCTCTCTGACTCTGATTTATTCAGTTTTATTTACATTAATTCTCCAGAAAATTCTTTCTTTATCTTAACCATGGCAGGAGGATCATCCGTTCAGAAGGTTCAGAATGGCTTGTCTGGTCTTTCTCACGCTGGTCCCAAGAATTGGAGTGATCATATGGAAATCTAGCTTTTAAAATCACGTTCCTAAAAATTTCCACAAAATAGAGAGTTAAAATTTATACTCTTATCAAGAACTTAGAAACCTTTATACTCTTATCAAGAACTTAGAAACCTTGATAATATTTTTCGGAGATATACGAGCATCGTTGTGTTGCTCGTATAGAGCTCCTAGAGCTCTAGTAGTGAAGGGTGGAAGCAAGGACTTTGTAACTTGAACTTTGTATTGATTGATTCTTGCTACCTTACTTACAAATGAATACAACATGCCTATTTATAGGCTACAAAAAGAAGAAGAGAACTATGCCTATGGAGGCTAACAACTATGCCTATGGAGGCTTACCTACCATGGAGGTTTCCACCAAACCAACTACTAGACAATCTAGTATTCTTATTTGATTTGTCTAACTCTAGAACACTCATTTTACACATGTTAATTGTCTAACATTGACTCTAGAAATCCTAGATATTTCTAGGTTAATCTAAATAGGTGTGAACACTTGACTAAGTTGGTGTTGAATATTCAACATGGAGGATTAGCTTCGGTGGGTGTATGGAAAAATTTTGTACGAAGTGCATCTGTAGCTAAAATAAAATAAGATAGCATCAATGCATCATACATGCTTCAAAAAAAAAAAAGTGTAGCTCATACCTAATATGGGCATACCCTCCTTTCTACCTTCCGTGGGTGTCACTTAACTTTCTTTCTACTAAATTTTGCTGCTCAATTATCCATCATTTTTTTAATCTGTAATTATCCATCGGGTTATTATTTGTGAAAGGGAACAATGCTTTGGCAATTTACGGCTCAAGATCCGACTCTCAGGGTTCAAAATATACGGCTCAATTATTTATATGGTTGGGTAGTGTCGTACTGGGCAATTATACTTTGCCCATGACAAATAAAAAATGAATTAATATTGTGATTAAAGCAGAATCTTCTTCATTATTATTACTCCAACATTGCATATTGTTGATTGATTCTCTAAATTTTGTGTTTCTTAATCCCAGATTTTTAAGAATGACAAAAATAAAGCCACTTGAGAGTGAGATGTTTCCAAGCTTTCATTTTTCTAGTGAGTCTTTTTTCATTCATTCGGAGTTTTGTTCAAGAATAATTAGTATGTTCATAGATGAACGTGCATTCAAGAAAAGGTGCACATTAGCATGACTGAATCTTTAAATAAAGGGTTTTGTTAACTTGTATACCCGTATACATATTAAGGTTCATTAAAATAACAATTTCTTGCATTGGAAACAAGAATCATTTATTTTATTGCATTGAAAACAATAATTCTTTGCATTGAGAACAAAAATTGTTGTTTTTAGTGTAAAAAAAACCAATTTCTAGTAGAATAAGACAAAAAAACACAATTTCCAAAGAAATAAAATAATTCTTTATTAAACGTTAACATGTATATGGGTATACAAGTTAACAAAAGCCTTAAATAAAAATAGCATGTAGAGTTCGTTATTGGAGTTCCAATTTTTATTTTTATTTCTATTTAAAAAAATACACCATTTTATAAATTAACATGGATAAGAATTGAAGTTGTCAGAATACATGCACTATTTGACTCCCTCCTCCTATAACACAACAATAACGACATAATCCAATTTATTGTAAGCAAATGGTATATACTATACTATATGCATAGCATTGAATATCTTTCTACATATTTACTATTATAAATACCAACTATTTTAGTAATCTAAAGCACACCCGCAACACGGAAAAGTTCCAAAAAACCAATCACATTTCTCTTTTCTAAACACAATGGTGAAATCATCAAGTTTACTTTTCTTGATCTCTCAAATCTTTGTGTTCCAACAGTTAGCAGTTTTGTGTGTTTCACAGGATTTTGATTTCTTCTACTTTGTTCAACAGGCGAGTCATTTGGAAGAATAATCTTATTATTTTATAATTATGTGTTTGTTTTTCTTCTATTAAAACTTCTGAAATTTATGTATGTTCCTAACAGTGGCCAGGGTCTTACTGCGACTCAAAGCAAAGCTGTTGTTACCCAACTACAGGAAAACCAGCAGCAGATTTTGGTATTCATGGTTTATGGCCAAACTATAACGATGGATCGTACCCATCTAACTGCGATAGCAGCAATCCTTTCGATCCGTCATCCGTAAGTTTATTACTTCATCCTAGTATCATAGCAAATCATAACTTTTTGTGATAATAACAAGGATCAACGTCATAAAAAGAAACGTACATTTTTGTTTTTGATTATTGAATATTTAGTCCATCACTTTTTCGAGTAAACAACATTCATATACAGCTATAGCCTATACAAGTATACATACTTAAAATTTTAGTCTCTCAGACTATACCTAATCAAGCCAAACAATTCAAGATTTTTGTTACTCGACATTTTTGTTTCAATTTTGGCAAAAAAAATAAATCTGCCTTTATTATAGTATCTTATAATGGCAACAAAAATATATTCAAATCAATTTCCTGGATTTCTTACAACCAAAATTAAAGACAATGCATGCATTTTGCGGTATTTTGGGCCAATAATGTGTAAGGATAAGCATGCATTAAACACTGAAAATCTCTTTCTGTTTTAAGATTGTTTTAAGATTACTTTCCTCGAAACGATATATTCCTTGAGCATTTATTTCCTTTTTGCGTACTGGAACATTGAACATTGTTTCTACCAGCAGTTAGGTCCCCTAAAACAGATCTAACTTATGGGAGCTAACAATGAATTATATGTGACAGATTTTGGGAGATTTTTATGATATTCAATGCCAAGCGGCTTGTATTATTTGTTTCTTGATGGCAAGTCTATGTTTCAATTATCTAATTTACAGATTTCAAGTATTAAAAGCCAAATGCAATCAGAATGGCCAACGTTAGCTTGTCCAAGTGGAGACGGTGACAAATTCTGGAGGCATGAGTGGAATAAACACGGGACTTGCTCTGAAGACATTCTTGACCAGCCTGGATACTTTCAGGCAGCTCTAAAATTGAAACAGGAAACAGACCTCCTCAATGTCCTTCAAAATGCAGGAATCAATCCCGATGGGAAATTTTACAGCTTGACTAGTATAACAAAAGCCATAAGAGATTCAACAGGTTTTACCCCAGGACTAGAATGCAATGTGGATGAATCAGGTAACACTCAGCTCTACCAAATCTACATTTGCGTCGATACTTCTGCAACCAACTTAATTGAATGCCCTGTACTTCCACGAGGAAAGTGCTCGTCGAGAATCGAGTTTCCGATTTTCTAAGTAGTTATGTACTTTATGGAGTAGATGTTATCTCATTGATTATTTCTCACGATTATTAAATTTTAATAAGACTGCCTTGTAGCATGCTTGGATTTTGAAATCTTCTGATGCAATTTCCCTTATTGAAAATGGATACATAGAGTGTGTTGGTGACAATCAAATGAATTATTGTTCGATGGAAATATTTATCAGTCTACGTTTTATTTTTCATTATTTTCCTGCTGAATTCCCAAAATAACCCGAGTTTGATATGCCTATATGCAATCAGAGATTGCAAGACCGACTCCAAAGTTAGCTCCCTCTTTTCTGTGAAACCTACTTTGGAACATTAGTATAAGCCACAGTTTTTCTCCATCTTCCCAGCTTGGATGTTCAAAAGAGCTAGTCTGCAAATAACACTAAAAGTGTTCCGGACTTCCTGTGGTATAGATTTTGCACTTCAGCTCATGTTATCTTATTTATGGCTCGAATGCAGCTAGGAACATCCAAAGAAAGGTAACAATAAAATGATTTAAATAAAATTTTCATTCACATACGTGTGCACTGATAAATTTTTGATGGGGCACGGGAGACAAAGCATGACATGTGTTTTTCTTATTAATTATTTTAACAAATTCTGTTACCAAAAATATCAAGGATAAAATATCACAAATTAAGATAATCGGTATTTTCCCCATCAAATATTTTTCCCTTGTGCACTGAGTTTCCCCGAAGGAGTAGTACCACTCTACACGCATCATGGTTCACATAAGATATATAAGAAAAGAAAAACGTAAAGTTCGAAAAGTACTATCGACTCATAAAGTGAGGTTTAGGATGTATCTTTGCCATCCAGGTATAAGGTTGATGGGGAGAGTTCTCCTCGGGAAACCTCACCTATATCCGTCAGAATTTGTGGCAAACAAGTTGAAGTTTATTGGGTAGAGAAAATCCATGTACGGTTGTTCATAAGGATGACGGTTGGTTGGAGTTCGATCATATAAAACTAAGAATCAGTTACAAGGACTCAAGGAGAGTGGTGGTTCTGACTAACTTGGCGGTTTTTTTTTTTTTTTTTTTTTTTTTATGTTTAGATAAGTATTCTACCCATTTTAACTTTTTTTTTTAGGAAACAAAATTGTTAATAATACTACACAATAGTTTTATAGATTACATAGTAGGTAAGCGAGCAACAAGCTGCGCCGCAAGCCCTTAACAATTTTAATTCGAATGGTTTTTTAATTCGAATGAGGTTTATTAACAAAATTCGATGCATAAACTGTATGCATTGTTTCACCTGGTCTGGTGACACGTCTAGCTAATACTAGTAGTACGTACATAGACTAGTATTACATGTCAAAAAAGAAAAAGAAAAGAAAAAAAAACAACATGAAAGACCTCAGAGTCTCAGACTATGTTTGTACAATAATCAATGACCTCGGACAACTATATTTGTAGAGTCGAAGAACTTAAAGACTAACTATGTTCGTACAAATTGTAGTAACTTTGTGTTATATTAGATCCGGGATTGTGCATGTGGAATGCAGATAATTGACTAGAATACATAAGAAACCCCAGTTTGTGTTTCTGAATATTCCCGTATTAGCCCCTAACTATATAGTACGGAGTACATCTGAGATACTTAATTGTTCCCAAGTTAATTTCTGCTAACGCAATTAATCGATTACTGTTTTTTTAATAAAAGATGAAGCTTCTACATTCAATTCTCTTTATATCTTTTTTACTGCTTGTTCCATTCATAGGTGTCGAATCCTCTACTCCTCCATCCTGGAACGATAATATCACCAGCAACATGACAAGAGGTTCATTTCTTTCTACTTCTCCAAACAGTACTAATTATTGGCTTTCTCCCTCAGGTAATATTGCTTTTGGCTTTTACAAGTTACCATGTAGTAAACGTTCCTCTTCGTCAATCTGTAGTGATCGGTACGTCGTAGGTATATGGTTTGTTAAATCGACGAAAAGAACCCTAGTTTGGACGGGTAATCTTAATAATCTTCCATTATCAAAATCATCTACGGTTCTCCTCACCAACCAAGGCGAGCTAGTACCACAGGTAATGCCGGATAATAAAGATAAACCCTTAATACCCGACTTACAGGAACCAGTATCATATGCAAAGATGCAAGATAATGGAAACTTCGTTTTATATGGTTCGAATTCTCAAATAATCTGGGAGAGTTTTGATTATCCTACTGACACTATTATCGGCGGTCAAAGGTTAAAAGATGGAGTTGATTTGGTTTCTAGTTGTGGATGGTGGATTTTAGATAAGGGGTAAAATCATAAAACCCCATGACCTAGTGTTACTAGCAACACATTAACTAAGAGCATTTAATTCAGGTGTCAATAATTAATGGGGGTATTTTTTTTTTCCAAATACCATGGGTTTTCGACACAGAACCCTAATTCCAAAACTAAGACGCATACTGCGCACCATGGCAACGACGCCAAAACCAAGCCGCATACTGCGCACCTCAGACACCAAAACCAAGCCGCAACGACGCTAAAACCAAGCCACCATAAATGCGCACCATGCCAACGACGCCAAAACCAAGCCGCATACTGCGCACCATGGAAATGACGCCAAAACCAAGCCGCATACTGTACCCACATGCAACCATGCCAAACTAAGCCGCTATACCTTTTGGCACATGCCAAAAATAGCGACATAGGCTTGCAAACCGTGCAACTAGGTCAACTTGGCCGTGCATGCCATTGGCACATGCCAACAAGCACCACTAGCCAATTTCTAAGCCGCTATACCATTTGGCACACGCCAAAAATAGCGCCCTAGGCTTGCCAACTCTGCAACTAGGTCAAACTTGGACATGCGTGCCATTGGCACATGCCAACATGCACCACTAGCCAATTTCTAATCCGCTATACCGATTGGCACATGCCAAAAATAGCGCCATAGGCTTGCAAACCGTGCAACCAGGTCAACTTGGCCGTGCGTGCCATTGGCACATGCCAACACACACCACTAGCCATTTTCTAAGACGCTATACCGTTTGGCACATGCCAAAAATAGCGTCCTAGGCTTGCAAACCATGCAACTAGGTCAGCTTGGCCGTGCGTGCCATTGGCACATGCCAACACGCACCACTAGCCAATTTCTAAGCCTCTATACCGTTTGGCACATGCCAAAAATAGCACCCTAGGCTTGCAAACCGTGCAACTAGGTCAACTTGGACGTGCGTGGCATTGGCACATGCCAACACGCACCACTAGCCAATTTCTAAGACGCTATACCATTTGGCACATGCCAAAAATAGCGCCGTAGGATTGCAAACCGTGCAAATAGGTCAACTTGGCCGTGCTTTCTATTGGCACATGCCAACACACACCTCTAGCCAATTTCTAAGCCGCTATACTATTTGGCACATGCCAAAAATAGCGCCCTAGGATTGCAAACCGTGCCACTAGGTCAAATGGGCCGTGCGTGCCATTGGCACATGCCAACACGCACCACTAGCCAATTTCTAAGCCGCTATACCGTTTGGCACATGACAAAAATAGTGTCATAGGCTTGCAAACCGTGAACCTAGGTCAACTTGGACGTGCGTGCCATTGACACATCCAACACGCACCACTAGCCAATTTCTAAGCCGTTATACCGTTTGGCACATGCAAAAAATAGTGCCCTAGGCTTTCAAATCGTGCAAATAGGTCAACTTGGCCGTGTGTGCCATTGGCACATGCCAACACGCACCACTAGCCAATTTCTAAGCCGCTATATCGTTTGGCACATGCCGAAAATAGCGACCTAGGCTTCCAAACCATGCAACAAGATCAACTTGGCCGTGCGTGCCATTGGAACATGCCAACACGCACCACTAGCCAATTTCTAAGCCGATATATCGTTTGGCACATGCCAGAAATAGCGCCCTAGGCTTGCAAACCGTGGCACTAGGTCAAACTCGCCCGTGCGTGCCATTGGCACATTCTAACACGCATCACTAGCCAATTTCTATTTTCAAGCCGCTATACCATTGTAGCGCCCGCGACTTGGCCAAAGTATCCGTGCATGCCATTGGCACATGCCAACACGCAACCACTAGCTAATTCGCATTCCAAAGCCGTTATGCCATTATAACGCCCGTGACATGGCCAAAGTGGTCATGCGTGCCATTGGCACATGCCAACACGCAACACTAGCCAATTTCTAAGCAGCTATACCGTTTGGAACATGCCAAAAATAGCGCCCTAGGCTTGCAAACCGTGCAACTAGGTCAACTTGGCCGTGCGTGCCATTGGCACATGCCTACACGCACCACTAGCCAATTTCTAAGCCGCTATACCGTTTGGCACATGCCAGAAATAGCTCCCTAGGCTTTCAAACCGTGCCACTAGGTCAAACTCGCCCGTGCGTGCCATTGGCACATGCCAACACGCATCACTGGCCAATTTCTATTTTCAAGCCGCTATACCATTGTAGCGCCCGCGACTTGGCCAAAGTATTCGTGCATGCCATTGGCACATGCTAACACGCAACCACTAGCTAATTCGCATTCCAAAGCCGTTATGCCATTATAACGCCCGTGACTTGGCCAAAGTGGTCATGCGTGCCATTGGCACATGCCAACACGCAACCACTAGCCAATTATCATTCCAAAGATGCTATACCATTATAGCTCCCGCGCGTGCCATTGCCACATGCAAAAACGCAACCACTAGCCACTTTTATCCCCAACCTACTAGCCAATTTCCAAGGAATTCTGCACATGCCATTGGCACAAGCCAAATGCTTTACCAAGCGACTTTGGCATTGCCATTTGTACTCAAATTGCAACTCGCTGCCAAGGCATTCCGGACATGCCATTGGCACATGCCAAATGCTCCACCAAGCGATTTTGGCATTGCCATCCGCATTCAAAGTACAAATCGCGGCCAAGGAATTCAGCACATGCCAAATGCTCGACCAAGCGACTTTGGCATTTCCATCCGCACTCAAAGTACAACTTGCGGTCGAGACATCCCACACATGCCATTGGCACATGCCGCAACGCTTCACTAGCAACTTTGGCATTTCCACTTGCACCCAACTCTCGAGACATCAACGCAAACTGGGGGATGCTTTCTTAGGGTTTTGGTTTGGCGGCCACAGCGTGCAACGTACACTACGCTCGCAATAAAGCAAGGCGTGCAAGGAATTAATACGATCAATTAAATAAGGAAATTTATGGTGAAAACGTTTCTCACCATAAAGCCAACGGTTTCCACCTCCTCTGTTTTAATTGGCACATTTACTCAATTCCTTAATGAGGCCAGGGTATGTTCAATCTCACTTGTATAAATAGGTTTCACCTATTCTACCAAAACACACAAGTCTTGGTCAGGAAAAATACAATACTATCAGATAGAAACTTTGCAAGCTCTCTCAAAAGCTTCTATCACTAGCAATCTTTCGCAAACTTCTACACTTATGATACAAGTCGAGATACTACCTAGCCAGAACTCTCTGGTCTCATCACCCTTCTTCGCTATCCTCTCCAAATCAACCCTTCTTCTCCACTTTGTGACCGAAGAAAATCTGGAACGGCTATCTTCTTGGTTTAGGCCAGAGTTGTACAGATTGATATCTCGAATCAAAAGTGCTCACGTGCAGCACATTTGTTTAAGGGTTTAAACTAGTCTCTTCACCATCGAAATACCAAATTCGGCAAAGGCCATTTTCTCCCATAAACACTTGCATTTCCTCTTTCAACCCTGGTTCCTGTGAGAACAAACTATCGATCAGACAGACTGACGGTTTACTTGCTATACACAAATTTAATAACGATCACTGGACATTTTCTCATGTAATATCAAAGGGATTTAAAGGTTTAATAACTAGTCCCGTAACCCTAAATTTAGACAACGAAACTGGTAATTTGTTTCTTGTTGGTTCTGATGATTTAGTACTCGAAAAGTTGTATGAATTCCAAACTCAACATCAACAAGAACAAGGAACAAATATATATAGAGAAACACTAGATTCAAAAGGATATTTTAATTTATTCAAGGAAAGGATTGATGGAAATGTTAGTGCCACTAAGAATATATTTTTTCTTGTACAACAATGGTAATCTCATGAAAAGTGGACTGTTGGTGAAGATATATTTTTAGGGTTACTTTGTGCAGTAAGTTTATATTTGGTTGTGCTTATGTGCCTCATATGTTGGGATCGAAACACAAAGCAAATAATTGAAAATCGGAAAACCTCACAAGGTGATGTAGAATTAGGAAATTAATTTTCATTAGCTTTTTCGTAGGAGAATGTAAAATTTTTTATTGTTCTTTTTTCTTTAATATATCTTTTATAATTGTTATTTAAAGGAGTGTGCACAGAATTGGACTCTTGGGGAGCTATTAATTTTGTTCTTTTTGCTTTAATGTAGATGTACGTTTTGAACAATCACTAATATCGATTCGTTACATGCACACTCTTTAAAGGAGTGTGCACAACATTGAACTCACATATGAAACACACACATCTATCTTACAAAAACAAATGGTTTTTGTCCGATCTGGCGGCTTTGAATGACCGATTTAAGATAATCGACGGTTCACATTCCTTTAAAAAGGTAAAAGACAAATCGCGGCTGAAACTTCTTCCTGTTTCTACGCCTTAATCCAACGTCCATGATTTGCTGCATTAAATAATTCGATTCTTTTTTTTTGTCTTCAACCTATTCTCTTCACGTGTTCATACGTTACGTATAAAAGAATCCAATAGTATTAAACATGACCATTTTTGCTCCATTATTTCACCATTAATCGCGAATTTTTGGTACCAATTGTGATGGCATCAGTTGCAAATTTGTCTCTGTGTCACAGTTGGTGAACTTAATGTCACATCTGTATCATTTTCCTCGCAGTCAATGAAATTGAATCTCTAATTTCTTCTTCTTTCTATTAGGTATGAACAGACGCTCCCCATCCAATAGATCCATTCTCTAGGTATGAATCTATCTCTCTCTCTCTCTCTCTTATTTGAGTTTTATGAAATTAGGGCAATTGAACAAATTGGGGGAGAAGATGCAGTGAGGAAAGCTCCCATCAGTTGTAGTTCATGTTTGATTTTATTAGTTTGATACTTTGATTGATTGATTATGCTGATGGGAAAGGTTACTTCTGAATGTAAATGGGTTTCCAAATAAACTTCAAAATGTGAACCTTGAATTTGATTATTGGTCACTCATTTCAGATTCCATCTAAATGAATTTATCGGTTGTTTATAGGTGAAAATAGATTTTGATGATTTTGGTAATTGCAGGTGTGAAGGTGAGAAACTGTTTAAACCCTAAACAATGTACTGCAAGGGAGCACTTTTAGGTTCGAGAGATCAATCTGTACAAGTCCAGCCTAAACCAAGAAATGGTCATTCCATACTTGCTTCGGTAACAAAGAGGAGGAGAATGGGTTGGTTTTGGGGAGGGAAGCAAGGAGAGTGGTGAGACCAGAATAGTTGATTCTGGGAGAGAAATTGGGTTTTTACGACTTGTTGTTAGAGAAGTATGAGGGCTCACGAGGAGAGCTAACAGGTAAGTACTTCTGAGTGTTGTGTGGTCCGAATGAACTTGTTGTTCAAATGGAAATAGGTAAGACCTATTTATACAAGTCAAGGTAGAAACGTACCCGGGTCACTTTAAGGAGTGGGGAAGTAAATGTGAGGAGGTGGTAACCGTATGCATGGACTTGATATCCCATAAAGTGGTTAACGCATGAAATTGGTTTTCATGAAACTATCAACGTTATGGAATTGATGTTCCATAAAGTTTGTTAACTCACACCTTTATGTCCCATGAACGTTTCCCACATAATTCCTGTATTTACTAGGTGCCTCACCCTTATGACACTTCCTTATGAGGGACTTAGTGTACGCCGCACGCTGTAGACCACCAAACCAATACCCAAAGAGAATCCCCCTGTTTTTGTTGATGTCTCGAATATTTTGGAAAACATGTAAAATTTTGTTGTGGCTTGGCAAGTCGAGCTTGGGGAACTTGCTATCCAGGTGACCTTCGACGGTCGAGATGTTGCATCTTGAGAGGAGGGGCAACCGTTGATCGTTGCACGCCTTCGTTTTGGTAGCCGTGTAGCGAGGTCCAATAGGGTGGCATGGCTAGGGTGTGTTTAGACTTGGTATGGGGATCCAAGGGTTCTCCATGGGCATATGGCATGGCTAGGGACAATGCGAGGGTGCTTGGCTTGGCATGTCGTGGCTAGGGCCAAGGCAAAATGGGTTTGGCATGGCACGGCTAGCTTGTCTAAGTTAGGTTTGGCTTAGCACGTGGAGCCAAGGGTTTTCCATGGTCATATGGAGTGACTATCTTGGACTAGGCGCGTGACCAAGTTAGGGTTTTGGGCCTAAAGTCGTGAGGGGACTTTAGACGACCTGGATTTGCTTCTAGGATTGAAGGGTAACCGTGGATTGTTGCCTGACTTCACTTTGGTAGCTGCATGAGGAAGGCCAGCATGGTGGCGCGGAATGAGGGGCCATAGTTTGGCATGGCGTGGCTAGCTTGGCTAGGTGCGTGACCAAGCTAGGGTTTTGGGCCTAAAGTCTTGAGGTGACTTTAGACGGCCAGGATTTTCTCCTAGGATTGAAGGGCAACCGTGGATTGTTTCCTGGCTTCACTTTAGTAGCCGCATGAGGAAGGCCAGCATGGTGGCGCGTCATGAGGGGCCATGGTTTGGTCTATCTTGGCTAGGTTCGTGACCAAGCTAGGGTTTTGGGCCTAAAGTCTTGAGGGGACTTTAGACGACCAAGATTTGCTCCTAGGATTGAAGGGCAGCCATGAATTATCTCCTGGATTCACTTTAGTAGCCGCATGAGGATGGCCAACATGGTGGCGAAGCATGAGGGGCCATGGTTTGCCATGGCGCGGCTAGCTTAGCTTCGTGCGTGACCAAGCTAGGGTTTTGGGCCTAAACTCGTGAGGGTACTTTAGACCGACATGATTTGATCCTGAGATTGAAGGGAAACCGTGGATTGTCGCCTGGATTCATTTTAGTAGCCACATGAGGAAGGCCAGCATGGTGGCACGGCATGAGGGTCCATGGTTTGGCATGGCGCAGATAGCTTGGCTAGGTGCGTGACCAAGCTAGGGTTTTGGGCCTAAAGTCTTGAGGGGATTTTAGACTGCCAGGATTTGCTCCTAGGATTGAAAGGCAACCGTTGTCGCCTGGCTTCACCTTAGTAGCCACATGAGGAAGGCCAGCATGGTGGCGCGGCATGAGGGGCCATGGTTTGGCAAGGCTTGTCTAGCTTGGCTAGGTGCTTGACCAAGCTAGGGTTTTGGGCCTAAAGTCATGAGGTGACTTTAGACGGCCAGGATTTGCTCCTCGGATTGAAGGCCAGCCGTGGATTGTCGCCTGGCTTCACTTTAGTAGCCGCATGAGGAAGGACAGCATGGTGGCGCGGCATGAGGGGCCATGGTTTGGCATGGCGCGGCTAACTTGGCCTAGGCGCATGACCAAGTTAGGATTTCGGGACTAAAGTCGTGAGGGGACTTTAGACGGCCAGGATTTTCTCCTGGGATTAAAGGGAAACCGTTTATTGTTGCATGCCTTCACTTTAGTAGTCGTGAGGAGAAGGCCAGCAGGGTGGTGTGGCTAGCATAACTAGGGCCATGGCATAGTGCGATTGGCATGGCGCTGCTAGCTCGGGCTAGGTGTCGCTGGCATGATTTTCCAGCGATACAAGGGTGCGGATATCATGGTTGGAATGCTTTGGCGTGGTTGGGTGTGGCTATCATGATTTTCCATTAGCACACGAGATGTGGATAGCATAGATAGAGCCATGGCATGGTGCGATTGGCATGGCGCGGCTAGCTTGGGCTAGGGGTGGCTAGCATGATTTTCCATTGGCACACGAGATGTGGCTAGCATAGTTAGGGCCATGGCATGGTGTGATTGGCATGGCGCGTCTAGCTTGGGCTAGTTGTGGATGGCATGATTTGTCATTCTTACAAGGGTGCGGCTAGAATGGTTGGCATGCTTTGGCGCGGTTGGGTGTGGATGGCATGATTTTCCATTTGCACAAGGGTGCGGATAGCATGGTTGACATTATTTGGCGCGGTTGGGTGTGGATGACATGATTTGCCAGTGGCACACGAGATGTGGCTAGCATAGCTAGGGCTATGGCATGGTGCGGCTAGCTTGGGCTAGGTGTGGCTGGCATGATTTTCCATTGGCACACGAGATGTGGCTAGCATAGCTAGGGCCATGGCATGGTGCGCTTGGCATGTCACGGCTAGCTTGGGTTCGGTGTGGATGGCATGATTTGACATTGGGATAAGGGGGAATTAGGGTCGGTTTATCGTAACCCTAATTTGAAAAATATACCCCGGTAATTATTAGAGACATATTAAAAGCTTTTATTAAATGCGCCTAGTAAATGCTTGTTTTAAATTTCTGCTAGGGTTTAGCGTTTTACGATTTTAACCCTAAACTCAAAACCACCATCAACATTAAGTCCCATGCTTAGATCGGAACATGTGCCTTGTTGCGGGGTAAGCATATGATGGTGATAGACAACGTAAATCATTGCAAAGATGGTCAGGAGAGTCCGGCTAACCTTTTAAGTGATAGAGCGAGTTTTGTCTTTCCATGTTGGTAGTCACGGAAAGGGGGCGCTGTCTTGGAGGGCGGAGCAGGTGGATGGCTTGGACCGAAAGAGCTGAGAGGTGGAATGGCTTTGACCACGGCAATGGCATGGTGGAGCTTATAGGGGCGGCTAGGCGTGGTGGGGTCCGTGGTGATGGATCGAGGGCCGTGGCAAGGTGAGGCGCGGTTTGGACCATGGCAAGGCGAGGCGTGGTCTGGCACGGTGCGACTTTAGTAGGGGGCCACGAAAATAGTGTGGTCAGTCCTGGGCATGGGGATTGATCTTTGCGGGACCATTTTGCTCTTTCCCTTCCTTGGTTCAAAATTAGAAATCCTTTCCTTTTTCTAACTCCCAAGTATCACGCCCATAAAAAGGATGGCCGGCCTCTCCCTTTGATTCACGCCTTTATTGTTTCTCCTCTTTGGCTTGTTTTTGTGGGACCGATTTCATTTTATCATGCGCGACTTTAACATGGAATTTTTTCCTTATTCAAAAATATTTTTCTAGAGGTAGGTAGCATCTGCAATCCTTTTATCGGGTAGCTTTGCAAAAATCCA
Organism: Papaver bracteatum; assembly: GCA_023529315.1. Taxonomy (NCBI): domain Eukaryota; kingdom Viridiplantae; phylum Streptophyta; class Magnoliopsida; order Ranunculales; family Papaveraceae; genus Papaver; species Papaver bracteatum. The sequence continues at coordinate 177,294 of JAJJWX010001949.1, forward strand.
GGTATGATTGGGTGTCTTCAGGGCTAGGCTTTCGAGCGCGAGGCGGAGATGCTAGCATGGTCATGGCATGATTGGGACCCATTAGCACTAACGGGCATGGAACTGTTGTGGGCCGCTCTGTAAAGCGCTTGGCAGGGCATGACGCTGGTAAGGGAAGCACTATGGAAGGTAAACGCTTGCAAGGGAAGTGCTCGTGGTTTATGGCTTGACACGCCGAAACCCTAATTAGCGCCCTTTACTAAAATCGCTGTAGAATCCGCATATGGACTCGGATTTCGATGGCCCGCCCCTTTATCGGACACGAAACAGAATTTTGTATCTCCCCTCGCAGGAATATTCAGGTTTGGAGCTTGCTTAGAAGGTGAAAACGTCCTTCTTCTATTTTTTGTTGCTCGTCCGGACCGTTCTTTTGTCTGCAGTGTCTCTCCATTAGATTCCAGAATTTACCAAACTCCATTGCATTCTTGGGACGGATGGATGTGGTTGCGTTATCGGTCCATCCTTGATTTTAGGTTGTTTAGTGCCTGGACCCGCTGATCGTGATGACAATATGTTTTAGATGCTTGCATGGTCGAAATCTTCCGGAACCACTAGACGAAATAGATGAGTTGGGAGATATTTCGTTGCCAACATTCTTCTATCAAGTCTTCAAGGACTTTGTTTCAATAAACATGCATTAAACCACCTTCTGAATCTTGGACTACCATATGGACTGGGATGTGGTGAGAAGTCCCCAGTTATATTTTTGTTAGGTACGATGGAACGACCGAACATGCGAATATATCTCTGTGGCGTGCTTTTGGAGTCTCCGATGCATATGTACGGCTTCATGTTAAGAAATTATTGAGGCTCGTAAAATATCCACAGTGATGATGTTGAAATCAGAAATAACCTGGTTGATAGAGGTGAAGGCGCCCCGTGCTGGTAGTCCCCATGTGTAGCCTACTTTCATTGCATTGACTTGAATCCACGTCCAGGAGATTTGATACAAGCTTATTGTAGTCTTCTGAATGTGATGCTGGGATGCTCAGAATATCACATGGATGAAATACTCTGGATAGTAAAGTGGTAAAAATGAGAGAGTTATGTTGTTTATCGTGGCTCCCTCTGCTTCTTCGGGAAAATGTTTCAGTCATGTCTCTGGAGGTATCCTATGAATCTTTGATAGTCATCGGGATGGACTGCGATGAGCATTTCCCAGTCACACACTAATTTAGTTTCTGAAGTTGTTTCTTCCGAGCAGGCTTGGGATCCACCGCGTCCTTGTAAAGTGTTGTAGGCATCTTCTTGACAGAGAGGTGATGATATTCTTGCGTTGCACCCTTGAAGAGTATATGACCTTGTTGTGTCTATGGCCTTTTTGGTTAACTATGTATTCTGAGCTTTGATAGTGAAGGGATTCCGTGTATACCCTCAGTCCCCCAGTATGTTTTACAAGTTTCCATCTTATGTGGTCAGTGGGTTGACCATGATAAAGACATCATCATCGTGCATCCGTATTGTTGATTTTGGTACTTCTTCCACGTGGAAATCAGAACACGGGTTACCTTTGTAGTAATTGTTGCTGTGGTAAAGCTATGGCTGTCCATGGTCACAAGTTTTGGCGGGATGAACTAAAGGGTGTCCATGACTACGAAGATTGCATGGATGCGATCATGATCTTTGACATGGGGAGTGTGGTGGCATGACCCTTTACAGGAAGGAGTGGTGTTACAACAAACGTTGAAGAGGAGCCACTTCTGGAGAATGTTGAGATGATGCCTTGCAATTCTCAAAGCCTTGGTGGTTGCTATGTTGAAGTCGGAGGCTACGTCATGTTCTGTCAAAATCGATATCCCTCAAGTGTACATAGGATAGCAGTCCCCTGTTTCATCTATGGATCGTGTTTTCCAAGAGAGGTTGGGGTTTGGGAACGGCTTCCTGGATGGAAATGCTTTCTTTCCCTGATGAAGTGCGGTTGAGGGATGAAAATATGTCTTGACGTTATGCCTTGGAGAAATATAGAATTTCACATAAGTGTTTCATCATAGACTGTAATACTTTGTGTGCCAAGTTCCCATCATGCAGGTCCTAACAGGAAGAGGGTCTCTGTGAACGTGGGCCAATTTCCCATCGTGTAGGTCCTGATGGGAAGAGGGTCTATGTGAACTCAGGAGGGTTAATGATTTCATTTGCTTTCGATTTTGGAGAAGTCTTTCCTGATCTTTACGTGTGATGAAATTGGATTGCTTATCCCCGTCTACTAGGCGTTCAAGAGCAACGCGAGCCTCTTCATCTATAAACGTACATCCTGCTGAAGTATCTTTTGTCTTTTCATCAAATCAACAGTGCTCAAAGGAGGTCGGATTCTTTCGGCTCTTCTAGTATCTTTCCCTAATGGTGGAGTAGCGTCCCTGGTTATGGTTGGAGCTGTCGTGCTTGAAGAACCGTTGGGGTGGCGGAAGTGGCTCTGGTTCTGGTGATCATAAGTGTATCATGCAGAGATGACACGGTTTTGATCAAAAAGTGCTGGAGCCATGTCGTTGTTTCGAAGGGAGCGGATGGTGCTGGAAGGGCGCAAGATGTTAGCACTGGGAGGATGCAAATTGTTAGCACAAAGTGTGGTATTGCGGCTGGCATGCGCATGCGGCATGTGCGTATGGTAAGCATGTCTGGTAAGCGTGTCTGGGAAGCGCGTCTGGAAAGCGCCTCTGTTAGGTATGTATGGGAATCACGTATGGGAAGCGCCTCTGGTAGGTACGTATGGGAAGAACGTCTAGGAAGCGCGTCTGTCAAGAGCCTCTGGTAGGTACGTATGGGAAGCACGTCCGGGAAGTGGGTCTGGAAAGCGCCTCTGGTAGGTACGTCTGGGAAGCACGTCTGGGAAGCGAGTCTGGCAAGCGCCTCTGGTAGGCACGTCTGGGAAGAGAGTCTGGTAAGCGCGTCTAGTTAGCGCTAGATCAGCCTGGAATGGGCACTGTCTTGGCGTGGACGCTGGCTTTGGACTTTGGTATGGCGTGGACCGTTGGCTGGGCATGGCGTGAATCATTGGCTTGGCACAATACTAGCTTGACATGAGGCTGGCTTGGCATGGAGAAGACTTGTTCTTGCGGTCCCAGTTGCCTCTTCCTATACGTAGCTCAAACAGGAAATCCTTTGTTATTCAAATTCCAATATGCTTATGAAAGGGGTTGGCTCCCCTTTTTACCTCGTATCTTTGTTATCACGTCCTGGTGTTAGTGGTACCGCGGGATAAATAAAGTGGGCAAGCATATTCTAGCTATGTACTCCAGCGTTTCTCTTTCATTTTTTTTTTTGTTTTCTTGTGCCAGTGCAAACCATAGTTATAGGTATGACTTTCATAAATATGTAGAAATATTTTTCTTCTCAACCGGTGTAAACCCTAGCCATGGGTACGCCTTTCGTAAACTTGTGGAAATACTTCCTCATAAATAATTCTTCGAATGTTGTCATAGTAACGTCTGCTAATGGTGACGGGTAGTCATTGTTGTACAGAGTATGCACGTACGAGTAGGTGACTTTTTTTTAAAGACAAACAAAGCGCCTGGTTTATGGTTTTTGATTTTCTGGACTTCTTGGGTTGATAGATAAATGTTATCTTGACGGTTTTGGGTTATTCTTTTTGGAATAAATTGTTTAGGAATTGATTGTTTTGGTTATGATTGAAAGTGACACAGACATCCCAGGAGAAACCTTAGAATCGTGTATTGGTAGGTGACGTGGGGTAAACCATGTATCTTGTCTTGGAAACTTGAAATATAAAACCACGTATCTTGTTTATGTAAGACTTACTTGGGTTTTAGGTCTCCTGATGAAAAGTGAACCTTCCGATTGTAAGACCGGGTCTTATAGGAAATACCTCCATGGGAAGTCCTCAGTCGTTACTGAGCCATCTGATAAACGAGTTGTTGACCCTTGGGTGGATCGTCTGCTTCTATCCTCTGGGAAGTCTCCAGTCATCCCTTGTCGTGTCATGACTGATAATGAGTCGCCGAGTGACTGATTCGGAGTGAGTCGCCTTTCCCTACCATCTTGACGTCTGGGTCGAAGAACGAGACCGACAGTAGAATATTGACATTGTAACTGATAGATCAATCCTCCCACTGTGGTCGCCAATTGTTTATAGGTAAACATAGCTTTTGCTGATTTTGGTAATTGCAGGTGTGAAGGTGAGAAACTATTTAAACCCTAAACAATGTACTACAAGGGAGTACTTTTAGGTTCGAGAGATCAATCTATACAAGTCCGGCCTAAACCAAGAAATAGTCATTCCATACTTGCTTCGGTCACAAAGAGGAGGAGAATGGGTTGGTTTTGGGGAGGGAAGCAAGGAGAGTGGTGAGACCAGAATAGTTAATTCTGCGAGAGCAATTGGGTTTCTACGACTTATTGTTAGGGAAGTATGAGATCTCACGAAGAGAGCTAGCAGGTAAGTACTTCTAAGTGTTGTGTGGTCCGAATGAACTTGTTGTTCAAATAGAAATAGGTAAGACCTATTTATACAAGTCAAGGTAGAAACGTACCCTAGTCTTTTTAAGGAGTGGGGAAGTAAATGTGAGGAGGTGGTAACCGTATGCATGGACTTGATGTCCCATAAAGTGGTTAACGCATGAAATTGGTTTTCATGAAACTGTTAACTTAATGGAATTGATATTTCATAAAGTTTATTAACTCACACCTTTATGTCCCATGAACGTTTCCCACATAACTCCTGTATTTACTAGGCGCCTCACCCTTATGACACTTCCTTATGAGGGGCGTAGTGTATGCCGCACGCTGTAGACCACCAAACCAATACCCAAAGAGAATCCCCCTGTTTGTGTTGATGTCTCGAATATTTTGGAAAACATGTAAAACGTTGTTGTGGCTTTGCAAGTTGATCTTGGGGAACTTGCTATCCAGGTGACCTTTTGTAACACCCCGTGTTTTTAGCATGACGCATGCTGAAAGATGCGCCATGGCCTGAGATGAAGCTTCATCCAAATCTTCTGTTGGTTGGTAAGAGGTAGATTAGTTTAAGACCAATACTGCGCCAAAATGGCGCATTATGTTTGGAATTTGGCCAAGAGACAATTCTCGTGTCAAAGGATGCATTTGGGCAAGGGCCAATATTGGGTGCCAGGTAAGGCACATCGCGTATGCATATTGTCTAAGGCCAATATGACATTAGTTGGAAGTTATATTGGCCAAGAGCCAATCTCGCACCAAGGGTGCTTCAGGCCAATTGGGTAGATGGCCTTAAGAATGTACAACCATCACAGCTGGACATTAGTGTGGCCTATGGTCCAAAGTCGGAAATACAGCCATCACGGCCCTTCATCGGGTTTGGCTCGGGAAATGTTCAGCCATCCTGGCCGAGCATAAGAACTGGCACGTGAGCCAGAAATGAATGTACATCCATATTGGCCGGTTATTTAGGAAAATACATGGCAATGGCCATGAATAGTAAAACGGGAAGTTGATTAAAGAATTTACCTCCCCTAATTAGAGTTCTAAAAATGTCAAATAAACATATATAGGAAAGGGTAGTTGGTTGAAGGTGCATATGCGGACTATGTACCAAGTAAGCTCCATAGCTTAGCCGGAAGAGTATAAATGTGCATAAGGCTCATTTATAGTTGCGTAGCCTTAAAAACGGAGCATATGATGCTAAGGCATCACTATGCCATTCCACGGACACGATGATATATCACTTGGATGTATTTGACGTAACGGCCTATACGGACTAGGCCATTACCACTATTGCTTGGCCAAGGCCTAGCAAATGAGTTGGAATAAGTCGCTTGTCCCTTCGTGGATGAACTACGGTCTTTGCTTGATTCCTTTAGAGTAAGGAAGGATACGTAGGAAGCCGCAATGAGTTGCAGCGTTGCCGGTCCGGCACGTTGGCCCCTCATATCATCTAAGCTCGGTAGATCGACTCAAGAGATGATTGTGATCAGACTTGATGAGGCTAAGTTGCATGCCAGTAAGTGGATTCTCATACTTCCTATCGAGTTATAAAGAGTTGGTAAGAGAAGTAACGTAGGAAAGGGAAAGGGCTTGGTGCGGCCTATGCCTAAGTCCACGGCTTATGCCTTAAGTCTGGATAAGACCCGGAGGTATGAAGATTGCTCTGCTAATTAGGAAATTGAGTGAAGAATTCCCTACGTTGAGACAAATCCAGAGATGCATGTGAAGTGCATTGGCATTGGCCTTATGACCAGATACCCTTATGCGGACAAGGGTTACTTTAAAAAGGTGTAGAAGCTAAAACAGTTGGATCATGCTCCCCGTGCATGCTTACAAGGGAAAATGAGCGTGCATTTGCATAGGGATGAGGCCTGAATCATAGCTTCATCAAAGTGACGCACCGGGGGAGTTACGGCCTGCGGGGCGACGCGCCAAAGGCATAATTTTCCGGTCCGTCACAGTTGGTATCAGAGAAAGTTCCGAGAAAACTCTAGGGACTTGTGCGGAGTGGACTCGTCAAACGAGTATTTTTACTTCAAAGGGAAATTAAGTTGGAGAGTAGGCCAACTTTTGCACGGGAAGAGTTTGTAACTGCAATGCAAGTTACTTTTGCGAATCGAGTTGAGCTTGTTCATGTGTTGTGAGTTTGCTTCGCCTAAGTGGCACCCCACTTACGAGTGGATATCCGGAAGACCATCTGGGATGGTGGGTAGACAATGGGACTGATCATCCCCACACGTTGGAAACTGGCCAACGGTGTATGTTGTCAGGCCCGGCTAGCATCCCACTTACGAGTGGCAACCTGGATCACCGTCAGGGACGGTGGGCAACTGGAAAACTGTTTCACACAGTACTGTGCTAAAATCTTGTCATTTCGATGACACCTTTCAACCTTTTGAACCTTAGGGATTCTTGGGTGGTGGTATGGGACGCCATCTAGGACACCTTGTTGAGATATCCCTTTAGCACTGGCCAATTGAGATTCTTGGTAACGTTGTGGGCACTTTTTGGATTCCTGGGCAGGTGGTATGGGACATTTTCTCAGAAGGTCTAAATTGTTGTTCATGAGAACTTGAAGAAACCTGTGATTTCTGAGCATCTCATATGGGACTTTTTCTCAGGAAATCCAAAATGAAAGAAATTATCCACAATAGTTTTTATTTTGAATTTCGAGGACAAAATTCTTTTAAGGGGTGAAGAGTGTAACACCCCGTGTTTTTAGCATGGCACATGCTGAAAGATGCGCCATGGCCTGAGATGAAGCTTCATCCAACGCTTCCGTTGGTTGGTAAGAGGTAGATTGGCTTAAGGCCAATATCGCTCCAAAATGGCGCATTATGTTTGGAATTTGGCTAAGAGATGATTCTCGTGTCAAAGGATGCATTTGGACAAGGGAAAATATTGGGTGCCAGGTAAGGCACATCGCGTATGCATATTGGCTAAGGCCAATATGACATTAGTTGGAAGTTACATTGGCCAAGAGCCAATCTCGCACCAAGGGTGCTTCAGGCCAATTGGGTAGATGGCCTTAAGAATGTACAACCATCACAGCTGGACATTAGTGTGGCCTATGGGCCAAAGTCGGAAATACAGCCATTACGGCCCTTCATCGGGTTTGGCTCGGGAAATGTTCAGCCATCCTGCCCGGGCATAGGAACTGGAACGTGAGCCAGAACTGAATGTACATCCATCTTGGCCGGTTATTTAGGAAAATACATGGCAACGGCCATGAATAGTAAAACGGGAAGTTGATGAAAGAATTTACCTCCCCTAATCAGAGTTCTAAAAATGTCAAATAAACATATATAGGGAAGGGTAGTTTGTTGAAGGTGCATATTCGGACTATGTACCAAGTAAGATCCATAGCTTAGCCGGAAGAGTATAAATGATGCATAAGGCTCATTTATAGTTGCGAAGCCTTATAAACGGAGCATATGATGCTAAGGCATCACTATGCCATTCCACGGACATGATGATATATCACTTGGATGTATTTTACGGAACGGCCTATACGGACTAGGCCATTAACACTATTGCTTGGCCACGGCCTAGCAAACGAGTTGGAATAAGTTTCTTGTCCCTTCGTGGATGAACTACGGTCTTTTCTTGATTCCTTTAGAGTAGGGAAGGATACGTAGGCAGCCGCAATGAGTTGCATCATTGCCAGTCCGTCACGTTGGCCCCTCATATCATCTAAGCTCGGTAGCTCGACGCAAGAGATGATTGTGGCCAGACTTGATGAGGCTAAGTTGCATGCCAGTAAGTGGATGCTCATACTTCCTATCGAGTTATAAATAGTTGGTAAGGGAAGTAACGTAGGAAAGGGAAAGGGCTTGGTGCGGCCTATGCCTAAGTCCACGGCTTATGCCTTAAATCTGGATAAGACCCGACGGTATGACAATTGCTCTGCTAATTAGGAAATTCAGTGAAGAATTCCCTACGTTGAGACAAAGCCATGCGAAGTGCATTGGAATTTGCCTTATGGCCAGATACCCTTATGTGGACAAGGGTTACTTTAAAAATTTGTAGAAGCTAAAACAGCTGCATCATGCTCCCCGTGCATGCTTGCAAAGGAAAATGAGCGTGCATTTGCATAGGGATGAGGCCCGGATCGTAGGTTCATCAAAGTGACGCTCCGGGGGAGTTATGGCCTGCGGGGCGACGCGCCAAAGGCGTAATTTTCCTGTCCGTCATACCTTCGACGGTCGAGATGTTTCATCTTGAGAGGAAGGGCAATCGTTGATCATTGCACGCATTCATTTTGGTATCCGCGTAGTGAGGTCCAACAGGGTGGTACGGCTAGGGTGTGTTTAGACTTGGCATGAGGAGCCAAGGGTTCTCCATATGCGTATGGCATGGATAAGGCCAAGGCGAGGGAACTTGGCTTGGCATGGCTTGGATTGGTCCAAGGCAAAGTGTAGTTTTCATGGCGCGGATAGCTTGGATTAGTTAATTTTGGCTTAGCACGTGGAGCCTAGGGTTTCCCATGGTCATATGGCGTGACTATCTTAGACTAGGCGTGTGACCAAGTTAGGGTTTTGGGAGTAAAGTCGTGAGGGGACTTTAGAAGGCCAGGATTTGATCCTGGGATTGAAGGGAAACCGTGGATTGTCGCCTGACTTAACTTTGGTAGCCGCATGAGGAAGGCCAGCATGGTGGCGCGGCATGAGGGTCCATGGTTTGGAATGTCGCGGCTATCTTGGCTAGGGGCATGACCATGCGAGGGTTTTGGGCCTAAAGTCGTGAGGGGACTTTAGACAGACAGGATTTGCTCCTAGGATTGAAGAGAAACCGTGGATTGTCGTCTGGCTTCACTTTAGTAGCCGCATGAGGAAGGCCAGCATGATGGCGTGGAATGAGGGGCCATGGTTTGGCATGGCACGACTAGCTTGTCTATGTGCGTGACCAAGCTAGGGTTTTGGGCCTAAACTCATGAGGGGACTTTAGAAGGCTATGATTTGCTCCTGGGATTGAAGGGAAACCGTGGATTGTCGCCTGGCTTCACTTTAGTAGCCGCATGAGGAAGGACAACATGGTGGCGCGGCATGAGGGGCCATAGTTTGGCATGGCGCAGCTAGCTTGTCTGGGCCAAGCTATGGTTTTGGGCCTAAAGTCGTGAGGGGACTTTATACGGCCAGGATTTGCTTCTGGGATTGAAGGGCAACCGTAGATTGTCGCCTGGATTCACTTTAGTAACCGCATGTGGAAGGCCAGCATGGTGGCGCGGCATAAGGGGCCATGGTTTGGCATGGCGCGGCTAACTTGGACTAGGCGCGTGACCATGTTTGGGTTTCGGGCCTAAAGTCATGAGGGGACTTTAGACGGCCAGGATTTGCTCTTGGGATTGAATGGCAACCGTTGATTGTTGCATGCCTTCATTTTAGTAGTCCTGAGGAGAAGGCCAGCAGGGTGGCGCGGCTAGCATAGCTAGGGCCATGACACAATACGTTTGGCATGGCGCGATTATATTGGGCTAGGTGTGGCTGGCATGATTTTCCATTGGCACACGAGATGTGGAAAGCATTGTTAGGGCCATGGCATGGTGCGATTGGCATGGGGCGGCTAGTTTGGGCTAGGTGTGGCTGGCATGATTTTCCAGTCGGACACGAGATGTGGCTAGCATAGCTCTAGGGCCATGGCATGGTGCGGTTGGCATGGCGCGGCTAGCTTGGGATAGGTATGGATGACATGATTTTCCATTGACACAAGGGTGCGGCTAGCATGGTTGGCATGCTTTGGCGCGGTTGGGTGTGGCTGGCATGATTTTCCATTGGCACAAGGGTGCGGCTAGCATGGTTGGCATGCTTTGGCGCAGTTGGGTGTGGCTGGCATGATTTTCCATTGGCACACGAGATGTGGCTAGCATAGCTAGGTCCATGGCATAGTGCGATTGGCATGGCGCGGCTAGCTTGTGCTAGGTGTGGCTGGCATGATTTGCCATTGGCACACGAGATGTGTCTAGCATAGCTAGGGCCATGGCATGGTGCGATTGGAATGGCAAAGCTATCTTGGGCTAGGTGTGGCTGGCATGATTTGCCATTGGCACAAGGGGGAATTAGGGTTCGGTTTATCGTAACCCTAATTTGAAAAATATACCCCGGTAATTATTAGAGACATATTAAAAGATTTTATTAAATGCGCCTAGTAAATGCTTGTTTGAAATGTCTGCTAGGGTTTAGCGTTTTACGATTTTAACCCTAAACTAAAAACCACCATCAACATCGGTATAACTCACGTATTCAGGTAAAATTAAAATTATAAAATCCCCTATTGTTCATTATGTTTCTGATCCATAAATTTTTAGTTTAGTTTGATTTATGTTGTAATTTATTTATGTAGGTTATTCAAATGAATTCCCAGATTCGCACCAACCCTTCTAAAGGCATTCGTATAGAGGTTGATTGATCATGTTTTTTTTCTTACAATTATCGAGAAAGTAAGTAATTTTTTTAAGCATTTCTTATGAAGCATTTAAATGGACGTAGGATGTATGTATCAAATTTTGATTGTTGCTGAACTTCCTTGATATAAAAGGTTGAATCCCAGACTGAGTTCCCAGATTCGCACCAGCCCTTCAAAGTGCTGGTGAAAGTGGTAGTAAAGGTGTTTGTGGAAACTGTTTAAAAATCAGCGTGCCAATTGTTAATATTATTATCATTTCAAATAGGAAATTTTTTGTGATGTTGTCTATGGATCAAATGTACTACCATGGTTTCTTCTGAAGGTGTTGATCTGGGTTCGTTTCGTATCTTATTAATTTTCTTGGGTTTGTGTTGTAGATAGATCCTAACCTTCATTTTTTTCCCTCTATAGTAGATAAAATCCAGTGATGAGTTTGTTTGAATATTTGAGAGAGAAAACTGGTGGTGATGAAGGTGGACCTGGTGGTGTTGAATAGTGATGATAAGAAGACGTGCGTCCTTATTCCAAAGATTATTTTTACGTAAAATCACCTTGCATCACACTATACTACCTACCACTGTTACAGAGGCAAGACTTCTCAAGAGTTAGGGTAAGAGGATTTGGAAAAGATACAAACTTTCAAGGCCAGGCCAAATAAAAACGGAAAATGGGTCATTTGTCCAAAAAAATTTAAAACACGGTTCAAATGGACGAGTAAAAAATTTTATGGGTGAAATGGACAAAAAAAATAGCAAGGATGAAACTGGATTCATCCTAGCTTAAACTTATAAAATAGCAAGGATGAAACTGGATGCATCCCGTGTAAAATAAAAATAAGAAAAAATATATGAAAATGGGCAAGATGAAACTGGTTATATCTTGCCTATTTTTAAATTTTTGTCCATTTAAACAATATCTATATCTAACTGTCCTTTTCACCCAGGAAATTTTGATTTTGGTCTTTTTAACCAATTTTGTGAAATAAAAAGGTCAGTTTACTTTTGTTAGTTTATGATGCCAAAAATTGAGGTTGATCAGACATAATTTGTAGCAAACCAATGGTTGGAAGCAAAACTACCAATGGTAACATTTTTTTTCTTCATTTCTGCCATGTTTTATCTCTTTCATGAATCCACAAAATATGTGCTCATAAATGCTTAAAAAGTCTTGCAGTAACAGCAGTATTGATTGTATTTATTTTTATTTTTGCAGTTGAAACAGTTTTCATAAAGTTAGTTCGTATTGCTGTGCATCATTCTTTGGAGGCATCAACATTGGAGAAAACCAGTTGATTGAGGCAGCACTGGAAACTTCTTCCCAAAACATTGGTATTCCTACTTGATAAACTCGCAATAATTGATGACTGGAATGGGTACAGTGACACTAAAATTTCTAAGGTAAGTAAACAAAATTCTATAATGATTAATTTCCTGTTTTGGAGTATGCATGAATTCATCTGTAACGAACTCATGTTTTATGTTTTTAAAGGCTTTAATGCATTGTAATGCAGTCACGAGTAATTATAAAAAGTACGTAGAGTAGCTTTCAACGAATAGTCTATGCTCTCAGACCTCATACTATAGAGTAATAAAATCAGTAGTATTCATTAGTTCCTTAGTAATTGTTGTATGACACTTAATCATACCATTGGTTTTCTTAATGCAACTTTTCCCTTTATTCGAAGATTTCTTTTTTTTTGTTAGGCTTTCTTAGAAGATATCAAGATCATAATCCAATACTTAAAATTATCATATTTTTGGAACTAAAAAACATGGAGTGCGATAATTGCTTTTTAAGTATCTAAATTTATATATCAGTAAATAAAAATAATTTAATAAAAGGGTGATGATATCACACACCAAAACTCTTTTCTTCTTCATTTGGATTAAAATGTTTTAGGGAGTCGTGATATGGTTTAACTGTGTTCATACGTAAACAATGGATGGGAATGAGGCTACCTTATGCCGTGAGGTTGATATTCGTCTAACTAATAGTATCAAAATTAGATGTGCAAGATGTAAGAAATTAGATATTTGTCTAACTAATATCTCAGGGTTCAACAGTTCATCCAAAATGTGAGAAATTGATTGATTAAATTTCTAAATCTGATTGTTAATTTTTGCACGATAGGATTTTCTTCTGGAAGGTCGTGCTTTCCCCCGCTTGAGGAATAATGTGCAAACAAGCTTCTGGAAGAGGCAACAGTAGCATCAACATCAATCTCAAAGGAGACTGATGCTAGCTCAAGTTAGCAACAATTAGCACTCTTATTATCTAAGAGTTGTTGAAATAGATAAGAGGTGAGAAGGTGGAGTTCGAGGGCATCTTATGGGGGAAATTTGGTTCGTATGGATCTGCAATTTACTTTATGCCGGGTCTCTTACTGTATAGTAAAACAACAAGATTGTGTTGGTAATTTGCAAGGAATGACATATGATGGATTTCAATGCAGATTTAACCCATCAAGATATTTTTGAAGTTTTTTTCGGTAAACAAATGACCAAACGTCGATGACTGAACTACCGTTTATAATGTGGAAAAGTGCAATGGACAAGTTACAAGTTCTTTCAACTCAAATTAGCAATTTCTAGGTTTTCAAGTTGGTTGGTCGCTTTGCAACTACACTATGAATCCATGGTTTATGGTTCTTCAGACTTTTTGGTGGATACCAGAGTACGTCTTTATCGGGACAACAATTCGCAGCCCGGGCCGTTACGGCACGGGTCATATTTTTATTTTTTTTTGAAGATAAGATTATATTAAAGAAAAAGACCAAGGATAAAACCAAGGTTAAAACAGATTACATACACATTAGAGTCTCCCAATGGCTCCAAATTAAAGTAGTATCAACAAACTTAAAAGTATCATTGTCACAAGACCATAATACTACCAATTGCTTAACCAAATCAATGCTCTCTTGCACACTCTTGTGACGGCCTCCAAAAACTCTTCCATTCCTCTCTTTCCACAAAATCCAACAAACCGCATAATGTAAGATTTGCCAAACATCCCTACCTCTCCCTTTCAACATATTGTTAGACCAAGCTTCGAATAACTGAATCAAAGTACTTGGTATTGGCCAGGCTATTCTAAAGGATTTGATGAAATAATTCCAAACCTCAAAAGAATACTTACAATGCATGAACATGTGATTTGCCGACTCCCTGACGTCGTTGCAAAAGACGCACTGCTCACTCTCAATGTTAACACCTCGATGTATCAACATATCCCTTGTCGGTAACGAATCATGGAAAGTAGCCCAAATTATAAAACTCACCTTGTTTGGAATGTTACCTTTCCAGAGGAAGTTATCGAAACCGCAGTCTTCCAGGTTACCATAAAGTTTCTCATAACAAGTTGATGTGCAAAATTTTTCCATAATCTCCAACTCATCGTCCGCTTCTACCAGCTCCGGAACATTACTTAAGTCACGGGTCATATTCTAGTCAACCATTAGAGAAACTCTTAACTGAATGTGGTTATTGACATTGTCGGCCGACTTGTAACGCCCACTTTTAACCTGTTAATAATTATTTTTCATTTAACCGATTAAAAAAAATACTTTTCATCTAAGGATTCTAAATATCATCAGTTTCCTGAATTCAAGTAGGTTTCCATAACTTGTCGGTCGAACCGGTTTCCGAGTATAAGTATCAACACGTACCTTGGTTGGTAATCCACGTTTCCAAATTCAAGTAGGTTTCCATAACTTGCCCGGTTTGGTGCATTATATATAGACAGACCTCCTTGTAACTCTGTTTGATCAACACGTAATTCTCTATTCTTAGACTTAGAGCTGACTGCTGATACAAAGAGGAGAAGATTATCTATGGCAGATGATCACCGTGATAATACAAAGAGAAGATACATAGAAAGAGAAGAAGAAAACGAGAATCATCAGAATCGATCTCGAAAAAGAAGTAGACAAGTTGACAAGGTGGAGAAAGAGGATGAACATCAATACTCGAAAGATCTCGAAGCTATCAGAGAACAGTACATGGGTACCACCACAAAACCAAAAAAGAGAGTTGCGAAACCTAGCGACAAATTTCGATTCTCTTTTGATTGGGAAATCTCTGAAGATACTTCAAGAGATATCAATGTCTTGTATCAAAACCCTCACGAATCTCAGCTTCTATTTGGAAGAGGATTTCGTGCTGGTATAGATCGTAGAGAACAGAAGAAAAAGTTAGCAGCTGATGTTTATGATAAGATGGATCGCCACTGGTCAGATAAGAAACTGGACGATATGACTGAACGAGATTGGAGAATATTTAAAGAGGATTTACTGACAAACCAAAAACGAAAAACAGTTTTATTTTCTAAGTTATTGAAAATATCCAACAATCTCCTCATTTTCAAAAACCAAAACATAAAATAAAATAAAACTTATAAAACCGTGAGTGGTCCGCATCACTCAAGTGACCGCTCACGCACTCCGAGCGGGATCAAGCCAACGTAGTTCAAGCATAATTGGGACTAGCATCATCGCCGAAATCAATACATAAATGATAGGTACCTTCGGGTTTGAACCTTCACTTAGTGTAAGAAACTCAAAGCCTTATCGAGATTCTATGGTGAAACCAAGGTCTTGAACCAAGTATCCCTTATGATAAAACTAGGTCTCCACATATTGATTCCATAAATCATGTGTTGCAGCCAAGCACTATAAAGGCCTTGTGTTATATCTTTTATTCATGAGTCTTCTTTAGAGAACTTCTTCTCTTAGAAACGCCCCACATTTCATACTCATAGGTAAGTCTCAACAGCCATGAGACACCTTTTACTAATCACGAACTCATTAAGGATTTACATCCATCCTATTTTTGTGAAACCGCACTAAATTTAAATGAGAAATTTTACTTAGTGCACCATAATCACTTCCATAACTTGTTGGTACCACATTGAACCTTGTTTATCTTTTCAAAACATAGGTTGGGTTTCTACTATGGATGATCGAACTTTCATTCAAAGACCTTAGTCCCATTTCGATATACTTCATTGAAATTAATTCCTTTTGGGAGACTCTTCATAAGTAGGTCTACCAAGCTTTTCTCCGTTTCAATGGTTAACGCAATTACTCCTTTCTTGAGTAATTGACTTCTACTGCTCTGTCTAAGACTTGTATGTCTTGATTTTCATTATAAGTCTGTTAAAAGACGTTATAGATCATATCCCGATTCACAATTAATCAAGACCTCCCGAGATGGCTTCTTCCAAAATAGGATCTCTCTACAAGTTAGGTTTTAAGCCATTTCTTCTCATTAATATTGCATCTACTAATGTAATCAATTCGAAAACATTACTAAAAAATGTTCCTCTTTGATTTTACAAAATAATTGTAACTTCTCTATGATCCTAATTAACATTTTAGGTTAATTCACAAGAAGTCATTATAGACTTGCATACACTAGAGGCATAGAAAATTTGAGGGCAACTTATATATTTTGCTATCTCAACAAATATAATACCTTGATGAGTAACTCTTTTACTCATGCCCAATCCTACAAATTCATGCAAAAACATGGACAATGTCTATTTAACATTCTACATTATGTAATGCAAATGTTCATAATTTATGCATCGTAACATCGTAACACCTCATCATTGGATATTTGTCGTCGCTTCAATCTTTGTCACGTTACATTTTCACCAGTATTAATTTTCCTTCGATGTCATTTAAGACATCCCATTTTCCAAATTTTGGAACCTATAATTCCTATCACAGGAATTATATTCATGTCGTAAAATTGTTTTCATTGTATTAAGATCAATGAAAGAGAATAGCAGAAGAAAATTAAAAACGCATAGGCATATTTTTCCCACACTCTATAATTAAATCCATAGCCACTAATCATGGAGTTATGTTTTTACACTAGCATCACCCAAGTTGATTAGTATAACTTTTAGGAAAATGGAATAATTGATCAACCGGTTACATCATTATATGAATCCCACTGGTCAATACTTCCAAAAGAAGGAAATAATCTTCAAACCTGCCGATATAGCGTTATCGTTACTATATTTGGGTCAGCTTTCTTTTAACCACTAATGGCGGTCACAGATTCATCATGATGCACGACTCACACCGATATTTGATCAAATTAATTATCTATAATGCAAAGACTAATAATTCTAACTAATAAACAACACCCAATAATTAGTTTCCAAAATCGTAAAAGGATTTGGTTGGGGAAATTTGTCAAACAAGTAGTGTTCAACCAACTATGTCTCACAACTAGCAATTCAAGAGTTTAAATTACCCCATAACTTCATTACGTTATATCACATGAAATTCAAACTAAACAAGTCATCCTTACCAATCGGTCACCACATGATTGCTAACTTAACCATGAATTTAATCAATATCAACAACATTCGATTAATGTAAAAAACAATTTGTACTAACCGCTTTTTCTTTTTGCTGTCGTCCACCTTGACGGAATCATAAAGTCAGTCATATGATTGATCATTAATCATACCTAGATCAAAAGAACAATTCTCTCAACTCTTGAGGGGATCGAATACAGGAATATTTGAAAGACCTTCCCTTTCTTTTTATTTTCGTATTTCGCTGGATTTCCAAAGTTTGAGTATTTTGAAAGAGCGTTGCTTCATAAATTAATACCGAAATTTATGAAACTGTTTTTCCCTGAAGGTGTATGCCAGGGAATACTCACAATGGACACTCCATAAACCATAGTTTCTTTTTCTTGTCAGGATGCATTAATTCTCTCTTTGATTTCACGTTTTCTTCTTGTTGGATTTCACCACCACTTGACAAAGAATTTTTTTTTTGCAAAGTCACTTACTGATTCATGAATTAGAATTCAAACTGTAACATCAATTTCTGGAGGTGTTCATGTCAAGGAAGGTTCTGGCACCTTTTATACTTTAACTTCCTCCGGCCACTAAAGAAATCAAAACACCAACTATCGAAACCCACGTTTAGAACAGGACCCAATACCGATTTCCTTGAATTTATGGAACCACTCAGTGTTTATTGTACACGTAACGACTAAACTTTCACCCTCTGTCGTCGAAGTATATATTTGGATTAGCACCGAGAATCAACGAAACTGGATTTTTAGATTTCTTCCTCGCTTCAAACTATCACCGTGTTTCTTGTAAAACGGTAACAATCAAACTTTGATCCTCCGTCATCGAGAAAAATAATCGTCTAAAACTGTTGGAAATTTTGGGTATAAAACAGAGGATGATAACACTAAAAGAAATTGTTGTTGTACTCAAAAGCTTTCAAGGCTCGGGTGATTTCTTTAGACGATTATTTCTCCCAATATAAATTGGCGATTGCAAAGGTATGCGAAATAATGCCTTCAGGATACAATGAAAGCCCTACAACGAGAAGATGGATTCAAGGTTGCACCCTCGGACCCAACCAAGAACACATGAGAGAGATTTCGATGATGCTTTAGATGAGAGAAAACAGTTGAATTCATATTCTAGAATGGGAGAATTCCTTCACTACTTATAGGGTTATTCATGCCTATTGAGATGCCCTCTTCACTTCCAAAAGACACATAAGGTGTCCGTTGGGAATGGTTGTGTCCTTTATGAACCATCACACCTATTAGAGGTGTCCCTTCATCTCCAACTAACATCCATTGTGTTTATCCAACATAGAACACTTCCCCATCATAGTGACAAACCAAAAACGAAAACAGTTTTATTTTCTAAGTTATTGAAAATATCCAACAATAAAAGTGTAGGTGTGTAGAGTCGATCCCACGACCTCAGGGTCATCTCCAATAGGCATGAATAACCCTATAAGTAGTGAAGGAATTCTCCCATTCTTGAGAATGAATTCAACCTGTTTTCTCTCCATCTAAAGCATCATCAAATCTCTCTCATGTGTTCAAAAACTTGAATCCAACTTCTTTAGGCTTTCATTGTATCCCGAAGGCATTATTTTCGGAATTCGTCCAATTTATATTGGGAGGGTAGCGTCTAAAAGAAATCAAGCCTTGAAAGCTTTGAGTACAACAACAATTTCTTTTAGATGTATTACTTTATACCCAAAATTTCCAACAAGGATTTCAATATTTCCTACAAGGGTTCAAAAATACCTAGGCCTATGCGGAATTCTTGGCATGAAAGCAAGCTCATCAGTACTGAATTGTTAAAAGCTGTGGAGAAAAATGGGTATAAGACTCCTTCGCCGATTCAAATGGCTACCATTCCATTAGGTTTGCAGCAGCGTGATGTGATTGGAATTGCTGAGACAGGATCGGGGAAGACTGCTGCTTTTGTACTTCCTATGCTGGAGTATATATCTAAACTCCCCCCTACGACGGAAGAGAATGAAGATAAAGGGCCTTATGCTGTCGTGATGGCGCCTTCAAGAGAACTCGCACAACAGATTGAAGTTGAAACCGTGAAATTAGCTCGTTACACGGGTATCAGAGTTGTTTCTATAGTGGGTGGAAAATCTTATCAGGACCAAGCGTTTAAGATTGGACAAGGTTGTGAAGTTGTAATTGCAACTCCTGGACGTTTGGTCGATTGTTTGAAGAACCATTATGCTGTTTTGAGTCGGTGTAATTATGTCGTCCTTGATGAGGCTGATCGTATGATCGATATGGGTTTAGAATCACAGGTGATGGAAGTTTTAGATGCAATGCCTTCGAGTAATTTGAAGCCACGTGATGAAGATGAAAAACTCGATGTGAAACGTATTTACAGGACAACTTATATGTTTAGTGCTACAATGCCGCCTGCTGTGGAGAGATTGGCTAGGAAATATTTGAGGAATCCAGTGGTGGTCACTATTGGGACTGCTGGTAAACTGATTACGCAGAACGTAGCCATGATTAAGGACTCGGAAAAATTCACCAGGCTGCAGATGTTGCTCAATGAGCTGAACGACAAGACGGCCATCGTCTTTACAAATACAAAACAATCATCCGATTTTCTTTCCAAGAATTTGGAAAAGAAGGGTTATCGTGTGACAGTTCTTCATGGAGGGAAATCACAGGAACAACGTGAAATCAGTCTCGAGGGGTTTAGGAACAAAAGGTTCAATGTGTTGGTAGCAACGGATGTACTGGCGCGCGGAATTGACGTACCCGATGTTGGCCATGTTATAAACTATGACATGCCAGGGAGTATTGACAAGTACACTCATCGCATTGGAAGAACGGGTCGTGCTGGGAAGGCAGGTGTGGCCACCACATTTTTTACTGCGCATGACAAGGATGTCTTCAACGCTCTTAGACAGACTCTTATTAAGAGTAACAGCCGCGTGCCACCTGCTCTATACGAAACAACTACTACTACTAGAAATTGATGGCAAATATTCTTTTTCTTCTCTTTTGGCGATGTATCTAGTCTAGAAATTGTATTTGTATTGTGATATTCTTGACAAGGTGAAAACATTTTATCGTAACTTTTTTATTACTTTGTTATAGTAACTTATTTATTTCCCGTCTCCTCCCATGTCTTAGTATAACTACATAATAACTGTCGCTGTCCTTATCAATGTCTAGTGGAATTGTCGTTGTCCTTCAATCTAATAGCACGTCCAATGACCATTAAAGATTGAATGAAAACCCATTTTAAAACGAAAACAAGATCACCTAAATAGTGAAAAATATGTGTTAGAATTTTGGGTGATTAAACTTAGATGATTTTGATGAATTTTGGTAATGAAGGAGTGGGAACTTTTTGTTCTTCTCACTCTCTCTCTATTTTGATTAATTGAAGAGATAATACTAATTCTCTTCTTTTTGTTTTTACAACTTATGGATGTCATGCACCCACATGTGTAGTCTACACACACACAACTTAAATATAAAGTTGACACTCCAATTACACTCTTAACATAACTCACATTACTCAACAATCTCCTCCTTAATGTGATGTTCTTCTACTCCTAGTAGTTCACGGAAATGTTGAAATTTTCCTTTGGGAAGTGCCTTGGTGAATATGTCCGCCAATTGGTCTTCCGTCTTGCAATATTTGAGTTCTATCTCACCATCTTCAACCGCTTCTCGAATGAAATGGTACTTGAGTTTGATGTATCTTGCTCTACAATGCTCAACCGAATTTTTGGACATAGCAATTGCCGATTTGTTGTCACAAAAGATTTCGGTTCTTTCTTCTTGCTTCTCTTGAATGTCTTCCATAATCCTTCTTAGCCATACAACATGAGATGTAGCTATTGATGCTGAAATATACTCCGCTTCCGATGTGGATTGAGCTACGGTTTCTTGCTTCTTCGATGCCCATGTAAATATACCCGAACCAAGAGAAAAAGCATACCCCGATGTACTCTTCATGTCATCAATACATCCTCCCAAGTCGCTATCACAATAGCCAACTAATTTGACATCCAAATTTCTAGAATACATGATTCCAAAATTCATTGTTCCTTGTATGTACCTCAACAACCTCTTTGCCGCGCCAAGATGTAGATGACTAGGTGAACTCATGAACCTAGAAAGCATACTTGAAGCAAACATGATGTCGGGTCTTGTATGTGTAAGATACAACAAGTTTCCAATAAGACCTCTATAGTAAGTCTCATCAACCTTTTTTCCTCCATCATCTTTTTTTGAGTTTCTCATTCACTACAAGTGGTGTTGATGTGGGGTTACAACCAAGCATACCAAATTTCTTCAACACTTTTTCGGCATACTTACTTTGAGAAATGAATACTCCATCTTCACTTTGATGAACTTCTATACCAAGGAAGTACTTGAGCAAACCCATGTCACTCATCTCATATTTCATCATCATTTCTCTCTTGAATTGTTCAATCATATGAACATCATTACCCGTAAAGATAAGATCATCAACATACAAGGCAACGATGAGAATAGACGTACCTTTGGTCTTCACATATAGTGTAGGCTCACTCTTGCTTTTGCTGAAGTTTTGCCTTTTGAAGTATCCATCTATCTCACTATACCAAGCTCTTGGTACTTGCTTGAGGCCATACAAAGCTTTCTTCAACTTGTAAACTTTGTCTTCTTCTCCTTCCTCCACAAAACCTTGTGGTTGTTCTACATAGACCTCTTCATGAAGTTCTCCATTCAAAAATGCTGATTTGACATCAAGTTTATAAAGTAACCAACCTTTTTGGGAAGCCATAGCAATCACGGCTCTAATGGTGTCAAGACGAGCAACCGGTGCAAAAGTCTCATTGTAGTCGATGCCGGGTTGTTGTGAATATCCCTTTGCCACCAACCTTGCTTTGTGCCTTTGAACTGATCCATCCACATTGTAATTCACCTTGTATATCCACTTCACACCAATAACTTCTTTGTCACTTGGTCTTTCTACTTTCTCCCATGTATTGTTCTCGTCGATGACAAAAACTTCTTCTTCCATAGCTTTTATCCAAACCGGTTCTTTTGATGCTTCTTCAAAATTTTCCGGTTCCACCATACAAAAGTTACATCTTTCATACACTTCACTCAACCGTTGCATCTTCTTTGGTCGTGGTGGTGGTGATGTTGACGCACTAGTACTTGGAGACATACTTGGAGATGCTTCTTGTCTTGTATTTGGAGGTGTTTGAGGTAGTTCTTCCTCATTTTCTTCACCTTCTTCAACTTCATTTGTTGCTGAATTTTCTTGCTCTTCATCAACAATAATGGTTCTCTTCTCAATTTTGCCTTCTTCCCAATTCCATGAACTTCCTTCATCAAACAAGACATCACGACTTGTAATCATTGTGTTGTTCTTCAAGCTAAACAACCTATAACCTTTTGATTGGAGGCTATAACCGAGAAATACACATTTCTCACTTGATTCATCAAGCTTTGTTCTCTTCACCTTTGGAATTTGAGAATAACACACACTACCAAAAACTTTGAGATGTCTTACCGATGGTTTTCTCCCACTCCATGCTTCAAAAGGAGTTTTATCCCATACGGCTTTTGTTGGACACCTATTCATCAAGTAGACGGCGGTGTTGATGGCTTCGGCCCAAAACACTTTAGGCATACCCTTCTCATGAAGCATGGACTTCGCCATCTCCATAACGGTTTGATTCTTTCTCTCGGAAACACCATTTTGTTGAGGAGTATAACCAACAGTTAGTTGCCTTTCCAAGCCTTCATCTTCACAAAATTTATCAAACTCTTTGTTGTTGTACTCTTTGCCTCTATCACTTCTCAAAACTTTGATGTAGTGACCACTTTGCTTTTCAACAAGGCTCTTGAACTTCTTGAAGATGCTAAAAACTTCGGATTTTTGTCTCATGAAGTAAACCCAAGTCATACGACTAAAATCATCAATAAATAAGATAAAATATATATTACATCCATGAGTTGGTGTGTTCATTGGTCCACACACATCGGTATGTACCAAACCAAGAAGTTCATTTGCTCTCCATGCTACACCTTTTGGAAATGGTTGGCGATGTTGTTTCCCAAGTGCACAACCTTCACATACTCCATCCTTGTGGTTGATATGTTGTGGAAGTCCTTGCACCATGTTCTTGTTGGAAAGTAACTTGAGACTATTGAAATTCAAATGCCCAAGTCTTTTATGCCATAACCATGTTTCATCAATGGTTTCCATCCTCAATGCAACATTCTTCTCTTTTTCAAAGATAATTGGAAAGCTTCTATTTTTCTCCATCTTGATACTCTTCATGAGTTGTCTCTTGTTGTTGTTCTTCTTGTCATAAATGGTGCAATATCCATCTTCAAAATGGACAGCATAACCAAGCTCCACAAGTTGCCCAACACTAAGCAAATTTTGTGCCAAATCCGGAACATATAACACATCTCTAATGTATTTTGCACCATTGATAGTTTTCACACAAATTGTACCTCTTCCGTTAGCTTGAACCATGTTTCCGTCACCCATCTTCACTAGAGAGTTTATGGATGTATCCATGTCAACAAACAAGCTCTTCACACCGGACATATGAGTTGTACAACCACTATCTACAAACCACACTTCACTTTTGGAAGTCTCCATAGCACTTTGACAAGCATAAAACAAATTTTGTTTTTCTCCTTTCTCTTCGGCTCTACCGGCTTGTTCTTCACCTTTGTACCTACAATCCTTCTCCAAATGTCCATACTTCTTGCAATGTTGACATTGGGGTTTTCCTTTGTTCCAACAATTCTTCTCCAAATGACCATTCTTGTTGCAAAAATTGCACCTTGGTACTTGAGAAGTATCACTCTTTGTGTAGTTGTTGGAGTTAGCTCCTCCTTTCTTCCATTTTCCCTTTCCTTTGAAGTTTGATGTTGATTCACCCTTGTACTCATTTTTATATGTTGCTGAATTTTTTGAGTTCAAGCTCAATTTTTATTGAAATGCACTTTCAATTGATTTTTCGGAATGCCTTGACATCCTTAGTTCATACACCTTCAAAGAAGCCCATAATTCTTGTGACTTCAATGTATCAAAATCCTTTGTCTCCTCCAAAATTGCCACAATGGGTTCAAATTTAAATGGCAAACAATTCAATATCTTCTCACAAATTCTTCTTTCTTCCATCTTCTCTCCACACATCAACATATTATTAACAATTTCAACAACTCTTGAATAAAACTAATTCAAACATTCATTCTCATTCATTTTTAGATTTTCAAAATCTCTTCTATATGATTGTAATTTTAATTCTCTTACCTTCTTATCTCCTCCATACTCCTTTGGAAGAATATCCCAAGCTTCTTTAGCTTTAGGAAAATGAATTACTCTTGGTAGAATAGTGTCTCCAACTCCTTGTTGAATGTACATGGATGCTTTAGCATTCTTCTTCCTACTCTCCTTAAGTAAATCCTTTTTTTCTTTTTCTAGAGTTGTTGTAGCTTCAATTTCATCATACCCATCTTCAACAATCTCCCACACATCTTGTGACATGAACAAGGTCTTCATTTTGATGGCCCAAAAATCATAATTTTCTCCATGGAAGAGAGGTATTGAAGGTTGTTGAATGTATAAACTTGAGTTACTACTACTTGCCATTGATTTGGTTGAAGATTGATTGAAAAATTGGGTTTTTCTTTTTTGGATCTAGATTTAAAAAAAATTGGGTTGCTGATTTTTTTGAATTAATGGGTAGAAATTGATTTTTCTTCACTCTCCAAGATCCGATTCAAACGATCTATGCTCTGATACCATTTGTTAGAATTTTGGGTGATTAAACTTAGATGATTTTGATGAATTTTGGTAATGAAGGAGTGGGAACTTTTTGTTCTTCTCACTCTCTCTCTATTTTGATTAATTGAAGAGATAATACTAATTCTCTTCTTTTTGTTTTTACAACTTATGGATGTCATGCACCCACATGTGTAGTCTACACACACACAACTTAAATATAAAGTTGACACTCCAATTACACTCTTAACATAACTCACATTACTCAACAATATGCATCAAAAGACATCAAAAATGACAAAACAACATCTCATTCGATTAAACTCGTACGGTTTTATACATGATAAAATATACACTGTGGTGTCCCAAACTGAACCTCTTATGTCTCATTTTTAAAACACATTCAAATACCGAATATGTCCAGAGTGGTGGTATAACTAAGATGTTAATTTATGATTTTGGGCTTTTTACCTTGACGTTCAAACATTGTGGGAATAATGATTTTCTCTTTGCTTTAATGTACCAAAAGCAAGTTCTCAAATTACCTGATAGAGCGAGCTATTAATTAAATGGAAAGAGTTCAGAGGCAATATTGGTGGCAAAATCACCCTAATCATAGGTCTCCTCGCATAATTTCCTGAGATAGATAAACTTTCTCTGCTTAAAAAGAAAAGAATCCTAAGAACTATAGTTCAGCTTTTGTAGCAAAGTTGAATCTGATACATAATGAAGATAGCTTTGTGGGATGAAGTGTTGAAAGGCAAGTACTTTATTTTCATGATTTAAGGTACCATCCTCCTCCTCCTCCTGCTACAAATACTAGCTGGATTTGGCAAAGCATTGTCCGTGGTCTTCATATTGTTCTTGAACATGCAAAATGGCAAGTTGGTAATGGTTCTACGATAAACATCTATAGATTCCAGACTTTGCTTTTCCTCTATTTGAAATTCAGTGATTACTAGTATTTCGCCCGTGCGTTGCACGGATAAATTTGGTTGTACCAAATTTAAGTAATTAGCTTGTTTCCTAAGTCAGGTCGAATTCATGCTTGGTTGAAAGGGTCACTCCATGCATTAAAATGGTCTATTTGGTAGACCATGCAATCTAACATTACAGGCCATTACATTGATAAAAAATGTAATAACGGGAAATTTTGGGTCATTATTTGATCGATCAAAACAATGTTGAAGTGTCCCATTTTCCAAATATTTTTGAACTGTAAATTATGAATGAGTGGTTTTCCCTGTCCGAAAATTAGTACAACTATGGGCAGAGAACAAAAAAGTCATGTTGCTGTTACTCTTACGAAATTACTGGTGGCAGTTGTGTGTCTATGGCATATTGTACTCGTGTGAAAGATAGTTTTCACATCCGAAGGTGTTTTTTTTTTTTTTTTTTGAGCCTATGTTACGACTTGAATGTAAGTGTTTTCTTACTGGCGATGTACCAGGTTACACTGTTCAAATTTAATGTGTTTTAGAGAGGGTGACAATGAACCTCAAACAGACTCACTAATGAGTCACAGAGCTCCAAAGCAAAGCTTAGAATACAACAAAAGTTTATATCCTTGGATTCGAGTTTACTAACATACACCTCAATCTCGAGTACTTTTCTAATTTCTGTATGAACTTGCCAATAACATACACCTCTATCTCAAGTACTTTTCTAATTTACAAATAATAATTCATATAAGTTAGTAGAATTGATCTTATTCATGAAGTGGAGAATGTAGTCTGATTTCTGTACGAAACAGAAATCCTATGGAAAAAAAGTTGATTGTAAATCTTTTAAAACACAAAATATGTAAAAGAAAAGCTTTGGCTACTTCGAGTTCAAATCCAGAATACTAATTCGATCAATATTATTGAACAGTTTGCCTCTCTATAGAGTGTACATCTGACTTGTTGTTCATTTATGATTTACCCAAATCTTGAAGTCGTATGTTGAAGAGATTTCCTAGAGAATGCAGAACTAAGCAATGAAAACACATGTTTTTATCGGCTCATTGAATCCAATAAAATTACACAGCCAATAAAAACGACTTAGGTATTCCAACGACAGAAAAACATATCTTACTTGAACTTCTTCAAAGCTGTTTATTCTTCTCCTCCCAAAAGTAACTTCCCTTGATCTTCCAAGTGATAGATAGTTGTAAGGTCTGTTTCCAATATGAAAATAGAGACGATTCTTATAAATTACTAATCATCAATCCAGACCAGATGGGATTGCTTACCCTATAAACCAAAATGTCCTCGAGCTGCTACCGTGACAGGTTGTTCTCCCTCAGTACCTGTACAAATCCAAATTTCATGTTATCTTTTGTTATCCCTTAGTCGATACAGATAAAAATTTCAGTTTTAAAATTAAGCGACCGCTGGTCTATCGCCATCAAGAACACCATAGTATAATATACTTTCCGTAGTTGGAAGTTATAGTAAAATTACTTTGGGAAAGGAAAAAAAAAAGAAAAAAAAAAGTTATACACCATAATATTAAATCATCGGTTATCATCAACTTGGATTACAACCCAATGCAACATCACCTGGAAGCACGTTAGTACAGGGAAGTCCAGCAGGATCTACCACACTTTTCGGTCTCCGAAATCCAAAATATGTCGATGGTATTTGGTCCATCGGACAAAAATAGTATGATTCAACTTATCTACTTCAAATTGTGTGGTAAACTGAAGTTCAACGAAAACTACGAAATTATATAAATAGCTAAAAGCGAATTATATAAGGCCATAATCTCTTTCAAACGTTCCCAGTACCTAAAGTCTGTAAGTTTCACTTAATATATAGGGATTTTGTGGCATAATATATATCTTGCTGAAATACACTAATCAACGTAAACGTTCTCTTCATTTGTCTACACTACCTGATCATTTTGATGTAAATTCAAACAAAATCACGATAAAACATTCGTTGTAAGTGAAGGCTTCCAGCTTCCCCTTACAATCCCTACCCCAAACAGATAATTATTATAACTTAGCTGAAAATAGTTGCTAAATCACTGTTGAATTCATGTAATTGATAAAATATACCAAGTCCTGGTAACATTCAGCAGTCACCACGCCTCAATTATCAAAGGAAATTGCCTCTTTGAGCCAATTTCACGAATGTGCCTGCACCCAGAAAATAAATACTCATCAAAGATCAATATCGCTACATAATGAGAAACTATAGAGCGAATATTTTGCTACATAAAAAGTCATTACTCAATACCTACATAAATCAAAATGTCGTCAAGATACACTGTGCCGGAGCATTTTTCTTTGTCTTCTTTCTACAATACTTGTCTATTAGATTTCCCCCAAGTCTAACCTTCCGTGATTCAGTTTGGCATCTATCTTTTATAGATTTTCCACGAAGATTGCATCTTATATACCACCTAAAAATTCCATAACATTCACCGGAAAATTCAAGTCCACCCTGCCGATTAATAAGAAAATTCACAATCACTAAGCAAACACTATATTTTGACAATCTTCTAATATCGTACACTTTTTTGATCTTTGTGGCACCAAACATAGCATATGTCACTCGTAGTTCAGTTTACTATAAAAGAGGCATTTGAAATGAAATGTTATTTTTCCATCATTAGACCTCGTTCACGATTCATCCAATATGACTTCAGCTTTTTCCTCAATTTTTTGTTGTTTCTCTTTTTCCTTTTAATATAACCTTCTTCTTCTAAAAAAAAAGCTTTTTCCTCAATTTCAACAACCTTCAACACAGTTAAGTGGTAATGAGTATCATTTCTTAATAACGGAATCCAGCATCGATGCAAAAAATATGACCATAATAATTAATAAAGAATAACTACTTACTACTTAACATAATTAAAGCATAAGAAAGAACCAAAACCCAAAATAGAATGGAATGGTTGTGTTGACTCAAGGGAATTGATGCCAAGACCACTTGTATACACATGATAATGAGGGAATAAAAATAGAGTAAGAAGTAAGAACACTAACACCAGTGAATGCTATAAAATCCCGAGGCATTATTTCTTAGGAGGTTACCTGATCAAGGATTTTGGACCTTGTTTTTCTCCCCTCTAGAAAATTTCAGCTTCGTATTTCAAAGAATTTTTGGACCTTAACTACAAACTATGAGTAAGCAGAAAATCTAATTAGTGGTGAAAGTAGAAGTTCTAAAGATTAGCAAACCGGATTAAGAGAAAGCTTATAATACCTTCTCCTCCTTTCAAGAGCCTCTTAAATACGTATCTTGTAGCTCTTCTCACTGCGCCATGCCGCCGTGGTTTCTTATTATCCTTTCCACTTTTTTTTTCTGCGTTCTATAGAAGGAAAATAAAAATCCCTAATTTAACAGAACCCAAAAATCGAAAAAATATTAAATGTCAGTAGGTGATGAATAATCTGAAAAACACAAAATAAGCAACAAAATCTAAATCAAAACAGAAGAGAGCCAAGGAATGAACCGTGCTAGGTATCAAGCGGATATCGATTGTAAGGCGCTTCCTCTCGTCAGTGATGGGGTAGCAGCAGGCTCTACATTTCGAGGATATTCACTGTTTGTTTTTAGAGAATGAGGGAAGAGAGGACGGAGAAGTAGAGAATATGGACTTGGAGATTACGTAATCATCCTAGGATATATAGTGATTGATTCTCCAAACTAACCAAGAATATGAAAGGAGATACACAACAGAGGAAGTGGAAGATGGAAAGTTAGGGTTATGGATTTTTGGCTGTTTAGGGTTTCATGCGAAAAAAAGAGAGACAATACAGTAGAATAGAAAGGGGGAGAAACGCGAGTGAACTAATGCTTTTGGAACGTACTCATCACCTACTCGGCCGTGAGTGCTATAAAAACATTAAAAATCATCCGAAATTCTCAATTCCTATTGGCTGGGGCCAGGAGCTCTAGAATTCAAGCTTTTGGCCTAACTTTTAATGTGAGGCCAGCAATTCCCACTCAAATTATATATACAAACTCAAATTATATATACAATTAGAGGGTCTCCCAACTTATTGACTTCGTTGTTGCTCAGTGGAATGTCCCCTTACTCGGATAACTATTTAGTTCTTCTCGAGTTGATTCAATTATCACTATTCCTATTCAGTTAGATCAATAGAAAATTTAAGATGCCCAAAACTTAAACTTCCAATTAGTTCCCATTTATCAAAAAATGGCAAAATTGTGAACACAAAGCAAATGTTTATCTTCTTTCCTACTGTAAATGTGAGCATACAAGTCTCGTGCCGTGATGGTAGCTGCATAACAAGGTGCATATCGAACAACAATCGATTATCAGTAATGTTGCTCCTCTCCGTCAATCACCTCTTAGCCTTCTCATGCGCACCAACATAAGTTAAGCCATATACTGAAGTCCATTTGTTACACCATTTTTCTTTTTTTGTCTACCTAAAAGTTACCAAGACATCATAAGTAAAAAATATTGTTTCCCCTATTCGTAAGGGATGTAGGGAAGTGAAACTTTAGTAATCCCAGATGAGCAAACTGACTGAACTGATCAGTTAAGAAGAGATTTTCTAGTCGAGCAGCTGAATGAGTTGCAAGATACTTGGTGTAGCCTCTTTTCATACTATCATGAATTCTGCAGTTTACATAGGATTGGATATAACAGAAGTATGCGACCTTCTTCTACAAAATCATCTGCTAAGAATGTGAGTTTTGTTCTACTTTTATGGGTTCTTCCATTGTTACTTGGTCTTCCAAGAAATAATCAATTGTTTCAAGGAGTCTTGCTGAAGCTGAATACAAATTACGATGGATCACCTATCTTAGGGAAGAATTGCACATTGTTGTTGATTATCCTATCAATTTATTTTGTAATAGTAAAAGTACCTTGTGTAATCTTGTCTTTCATGTCAGGACTAAACATGTTGACGTAGAGCTACCACACCCTTAGGGTGTTAGCTAGCTACCTCTGTATTTCTCAAGTGTCAGCATGTTTCATCTGAATAGCAGGTTGCAAATGTGATGACAAAAGGACTTTGCTTCCCTACATTCTCCATGTTTCTGTGAGATTTGGTGGGTTCCTCTCCATCCAACACTTCTTGAAGACTTCGGTCAATCTTGTAGCTTTTCTTGTTTTGCTTGTCAAACTGATCATTCTTTATGTTTCTCAGTTCGAGGGGCTGTTTTTACTTTAGTGCTTCTTTCGCAGATTATCTTCTGTGTTACATCAGTATTAGTTAGATACACTTTAAATTCATGAGTACATAATAGAACCAATACCAATAAATCTGAGTTTAGGGTGACAGAACATAACATTAAGTGTAAGTAACACCAGTAGGGGAAAAAAATAACGTAGAGAAGCACTAGATGATGAAGTAATGATGAGAAACATAACTTGATACAAATATACCGAGGCCTAAATTATCCATCTTTTTGTCCCGCAAAATTTGGGAATCCTATTCGGACAGTTTAAGGAGATGAAGTAAAACACCATTACGGGCTGCTGAATTACGTTCCCCAGTTCCTAGCCGTGGCTCCTGTTCAACAAAGATATAAATTAAAAAGTTAAATGACACTCAAGTTTTTGTTGGACTGGGATTCATTATATTAAACCCGATGACATTACAAAATTAGTCTAGCCTGGCCTAATTATGCAGCACTTTATGTTGCTACCAGTGAAAGCTACCTGAATAGACACTTCAAGTGGGTCAATTGAATGTAAACATCGGTAACCACAGAATAATTGATTCGTTACACTTAGTAACAGGTTTATTCAGGATACAGACGTGGGAAGACTGCCACTGAGCCGTCTGAACTGACATAAATAATTGTTTACTTCTACAACTACATGACAAGATTCTGTGCACACCATTGAGGCCTAAGGACTATTTCACATTCCAGACTTCTGACGGAAGTCTCTCCTGGTGATATTTTAGTATATTGCTCCGGTGGGAATATTTCTCTTTAGGTTACAAGTACCTCCGTTTTCAAGCATATTGTTGCTAGTATACCATACATAGTTAAGTGAAGGGCCTTTAATGATACCCACAACACCCAAAAGTTCATTCCTAGGTTGTGGAATCTGAATAAACAAATCCAAACAATTTATCTCAGACAGACATAGCATGTGCAGCAAATAACTCTTGCTGAAAAAGTGCTCGAGGAGTATATTATAGAGATCAGCATGACTCTTCTCTATAACTACATATATAAGGATTCCCTATATCCCCACAACAACGCATGTACAAAGTTCATGACAATCAATCAGGAGATGCAAAGCAAATCCAACTAACGCAAGGATATGAGAAGTATAGAGGTCAAGACATTTAAGAAAATCAGTATCTTTGGACGAAAGCTTTCAAGTTCATCATAAGCAGAATGAGTGGAAGAGTCAAAGCGAGGATAGCTTACAAGTGGAAGATCATGCAAGGGTTGGATGGTTTTGGCTTCACCATCAATTCCCCATAGATTTACCGAACCATTACCAGCTCCTGATGCAATGAGATCACTGCTTCTACACACAGCGACAGAACCAACGCAAGATCGCACAGATGAAGAGAGTCCTTCAGCTTTTATATTTCCATTTCCGGCTGGAAGAAGGTAGGGAATAGATAGTTTTTAACACAAAAACATATTTACAAAATACAAGTAATAATGGTTACACCACTCTAAAATTGAAACTGGGAAACATCCATACCCTCGTCATCTCCATTGGAAACTCTGTTATCTTTTGTAGATAACTCATCATAAGAAGGCAATATCGGATGTGCATTTTCTACAATAAATGCAGGCTCTCTTCGCATTGGATTCCAAAGCTTAAGACTTCCATCATCTGATCCCGTTAAAAATTCATCATTGCTAATGAAACAACAACACTCTAAAGACGCTGCTGGAGCACGGAAAACTAGTTGAGACTCTTCAGCAACCTGTAATTTTGAAAAGCCCAACTGTTAATGGCATATGAGTTAAAGCGTGCGAAACCAGGCCCATACACGTCCATAAACCATTAACTGTGGTAGTGTTTTAGCTGAACATAATATGGTTCATAATATGAGAACGTGAACAATGGGAAAGTAAAACTTGGAACCAAAACTCCAATTTTAGCTCAAATTCAATGGGCAGGAGAGACAACTGACATGGCAGGGAGAATTAATAGCTTTGGACCAAGAGTCCACCCATGGATGTTTATGGGTCATGTTTAAGTAGAAACATCTAGAAAAAATGAGCTCTCACCTTAAATAAGCGCATAGTCCGATCACGTCCCACAGACAATACACGTTCTTTCTGAAGACAGTCGATTGTCAAAACTTCACCTAGGTGACCATATAAAGTGTCCATGGAAGCTCTATCTTCCACATTCCATAACTTGATTGTCCGATCATATGACCCAGATATTAACTGGGAAGCTCCTTCTCTAAAAGGCAAACAGGATACAGGGCCTCCATGACCCGGAAATGCCTGTAAAGCAATGGAGGACAAGATTGTCATATAAGAACCAGAAAAGCATAATCACGTTAACTTTTTAGTTGCCTATATAGATGTCGTAAGCAGAGTGTTTCAAGAATATGGGTGTATAAAAATAGGCGACTAAAGCACAAGCTAGCAACACAACACAGACCTGCCCTCAAACAGGTTTTAAGTACCCCTGAGGCTGAGGATGAGACCCCCATTAGATAAGTTCACTGTAGCAATCTTTCTACGCAAAGAGCTTCTGGAGAAAATCAATGTCGTGCAATAGTTTCATCTTTTTCCTATAACAATCACTTGGTGGGGAGTTTCCAATACCTCGGAAGATTGTTTGATTCACTGCATGTATGATTAGATATTAATACATCATACCATCCTAATATGTTCAGTGGTTCTCTATATATCCATCTCCATAGTGGCGGTAGCCTATTGCCTTATAAACGGTGGAAGTACAGTTTTCGGAATGGTAGGGTCTCATGCCAGAAAACCCTGGGCTTCACCCTGCTCTGACAGGCCACATGCACCATCGTCTGTGGACTAGAAATCCCTAAGGTGTAAAAAAGTATACTATACATATTCACCTCCATGATAATTGTAGTCTATTCATGTATGAAAAACCAGGTATAAAATCAGCAGCTCAAAATATACCCAAAACAGTCTATTACCTGTAAAATATTTAACATGAACTTCTCAAAGTTTACCTGAATATGCTGTCGTGTACGAGTATCCCATAAGTGAACATGGCTGTCCAGACCCCCGGCCGCCAAATATCGTCCATCAGAGCTAACAGCTATTGATAGAACATCTGTACTTTCTTTGTTTGGCCACATATATTCTCCAGTATTCCCACTTTCTACATCCCACTGAAAAATGCTTCCATCTTTAGAGGCAGAAAAGCCTGTCAAATCATCATCAGCCAGAGCTATAGCCGTGACAGACTGATTATGCCTCGCTAATAACCGAAATTCGTCATGAGATTCTGGCTTTTGAACCCTAAGATGTTCAGAAAGCTAAATTAGATTATGCACATCCAAATTATTAAGAAAACTGTGTATATACATGAAAGTTATGCTTAGTGCCAAATAACAGAATGTTTTCCTCTCAATTAAATGGTCAATTGTACGAAGGAAAAGATATTCAGTACAAACTCAATAGAAACAAAACCCAGTTTATGGTTCGTAGTTTGAAGATATAATCCAAAAGTTTATTGTTTCTAGGACGACCGTTTGGTTGACCATGTCTGCAACTGAAACCCCACAATTAGGCACTGAATTGTTCATACCGAAATTGTCCACTACAGAATACTCCCTCGGTTTCTTTTTAATAGGCCAGTTTCTTTTTTTGAGAAAATTAAGGAAATTAAGAGAATTAATTATTGAAAGTGGTCCTTTAGACACTTGTCAATAAAAGAAGTGAAGTGAAATGGTCCCCATGACACTTGTCCAAAAAAATAAGTGAAATGGTCCACATAACACTTGTCATCAAAAGAAGTTAAAAAAAAAAGTGGTCCCAAAAAATTAAAGTAACATTAGATTTTCCCAATTAGAAAACTAACCTATTTTTTTAAAACATTTATTTATAGAAACTGACCGATTAAAAAGTAACGGATGGAGTATGTAATAGAGAGGCCCACAGGAGATGGTTTGCAACCCTAATATATACCAAGGGTTTAATGCAAGGTCATTACCAAATCACAACAATTTATGATTCCTAACATTTTTCACTTTGTCAAATGCTTTTAAATAACAAGGATTAATTGGGGGCCAGACAAATTTTGTTTACACCCAGGGGTGTACCAATAGTACAGATGAAAATACTGTTTTACCTTTTATTTTATTTTAAATTTTTTTAAATCAAAAACAAAACTTAAAAATAAATAAAATCAAAACCTTAAAATCAAAATCAAAACTTTAAAATCAAAATAAAAAAAAAAAATCGATTTTTTTTTCTGCTCAAATTGTATGAAAAGTCGTCATCAATTATTTTTAAAAATTAACGACTGTCTAGAGTCGTCATTGTTTCTTTAACGACTCTAAACAGTCGTTATTATTTCAAAAACGACTCTCAAGAGTCGTCATTGTTTCTTTGACGACTCTAGACAGTCGTTATTGCTTATAAAAGAGTCGTTACCTTTTTTAAACATTCATTAATGGCGGAATACATAAAAGGGTCGTCAAATGCTTTTTTTTAAAATTAACGACTGTCTAGAGTCGTCACTGAAACAATGATGACTCTTGAGAGTCGTTTTGGAAATAATAACGACTGTTTAGAATCGTCAAACAACAATGACGACTCTAGAACAGTCGTTAATATTTTTTTAAATATGGTGACGATTTTTCATACACATTTGAGCAGGAAAAAAAATCTCAAAAAAAATCAAAATTTTGATTTTGATTTTGATTTCAATGACGACTCTAGCTTGTCGCTAGGATGCAATCTAGTTACTTGTAGAACCTTTTTCATTTCAATAAAAAAAATTTCCCAAAAAAAAAAAAAAAAAAAAAAAAAAATTTTGATTTTAAAGTTTTGATTTTTTTTTTTTTTAAGTTTTGTTTTTTATTTAAAAAAATAAAGGGTAAAACAGTATTCTCACATGTACTATTAGTACACCCCTGGGTGTAAACAAAATTTGTCAGACCCCAATTAAAACCTCTGGCCTCCAATCAATCCTTGTTAAATAAGGCTTCTCTTAAACATAGCCCACATAATTATTAATCATAATCCATCTAAAATAAGTGCTTAAACTAACCAAACACACCTTTATAATCATTCTACATAGCCTATAAAATTATATATGATTACTATATATATAGCCCAAAATAATAATTCGATCAATCATTAAATCTTTAAATCAACATCAACAACAAAAAAGAAGAAGAGCTAATTATATGTAAGATATTTGATATAATTAATGTTTTTGAAAAATAATCAATACCCTCGATCAATCTTAATGTAATCATGATTAAGAAGAAAAAAAAATCATCTTAGAGATTTTTTTTTGTTTTATGGATTATGTTTATGGAGTTCTAGGAGAATGGTGATAGGAAAAAAAAAACCAAAATCTTAGGTTGTTCCATTTCGATTGATATTGTTGTGGAGTTTTTTTAAGAGAACAATTAGAATATACATCAATTTTAATTTAATCATGATTAAGAAAAAATTATTTTAGAGAAAAAAAAATTAAAATTTATTTATTTTGTTTTCGGAAAAAAAATAAGAATCGAGGTTTATATGATTGTTCAATTTGTGATAATACTAAGAACAATGATAATCAATTTTAAGTATGATTAACAAAAAAAAAGTTAGGGTGTATTTTGATTTTGAGTAAAAAAAAAGATATTTAGGTTGAATTGTTAGTAGAAAATTAAAACATGTTTGGTTCTTCATTTTAATTTTTAACTTTTTATTTGAACTTAAATTTTTTGGGCTATGGTTAATAAATGTGTGGCTATATTTAAGAAAAGCCTTAAATAATTAGGAAAAAAAACGGATTTTTATTACCTAGAGGAGAATAATCTCCGCACTGTATGACTTTGTTCTCCTTCTTCTTCATCATCATCTTCTTTTTGTTTTTTTGCAATCCCTTTAACATCATCATCATCTTCTTTTTGTTTTTTTGCAATCCCTTTAACATGATAGAAGTGTGTGGGCTTCCAACTCAAAACCAATTGGCTATGAGTGGAGAGGCCAAAGAATTATAAACCGCAGGATCTTAGATTTCCCAGACAATGTGGGACTAATAATCTCAACATGCCCCCTCATGTGTATCCTCGTTGGGTCTAACACGTGGACAATAAATCGGGTGACGTGGAGTAAAGGCGCGGTCTAATGACTCGTCGCAAATAACCTGCTCTGATACCATGATAAAAGTGTGTGGGCTTCCAACTCAAAACCAATTGGCTATGAGTGGAGAGGCCCAAAGAATTATAAACCGCAGTATCTTAGATTGCCTAGACAATGTGGGACTAATAATCTCAACATAACATTCTCTAAATATTCTACAGCATATCTGTATTTTCTTCCATCAACAGTTTCATTAGCAAATTCAACCTCTTCTTCATCTTCATTATGTCTACCATACTTATTTTTTTCATCTTCTTCTTCGACTTGATTATCATCACGATCATCACTTTCAATAATACCATTATCACTCTGAAACTTCCTTGTTGTCTTGGAATCATGACTAGAGAATGAACCATGTTCTAGTTTTAATGGATTTTCTCTGCTTTCTTTTACATCTGTTGTTGTTGCCATCGTAATTTTGTTATTCACAGAATCACATGATCGAACTAGGGTTGAGAGAGGCAGAGAGCTGCTTATCTTTGGTTAGCTCTAAGGGTTTTCAGAGTAGTCGAAAGAGGAGGCTGGAGGGTTTTCCCGATATATGAATCAGACTACCGATGGGTTGGGTTTACACGCGTAGGCCTCAGCATGTTTTAGCCCATCCGCATCCAAGATGATTTATGACCAAACTCTTCATCTGTTTGGGATTTAAGTTTAACAGCCGAGAAAATGCATGGTCAATGGCTTGTTTCGGCTAACAAATCAATCTTCAAGTTTGGGGTGGAAGGATCAGGCAGCCTCATTGCTGCTTGAACGGAATAGAAGAACCTTCCACAACAAGGACCAACCAGAAGACGAGATCATCATAGCTGTTAAAGCTTTCTTATATCAA
Organism: Papaver bracteatum; assembly: GCA_023529315.1. Lineage (NCBI taxonomy): Eukaryota > Viridiplantae > Streptophyta > Magnoliopsida > Ranunculales > Papaveraceae > Papaver > Papaver bracteatum. The sequence continues at coordinate 215,322 of JAJJWX010001949.1, forward strand.
TGGGGGCTCCCTAGCAAACTTTTAAGGGCTTATTCTTAGATGATCTAGTAGCGAGATGGGATGGGAAAGTATACAATTTTCATAATATGTAATCTTTTGTTTATTTTTCTTCCGATCTGCCCTGTTGTAGCTCTTGCTCTTCAGGTTTTTAAGTCCCGAGGACTTTTGTTTTCTTGTGCCTTCTTGGCACTCTATTATCAATCTTAATCTTCTTCAAAAAAAAAAAAAAGGATCAGGCAGCCTCATGTTGCGAGGAAGTCGCTAAGTTCATTACTTCGTCTGGTATTTTGATATTTAACAGGTGGAGAGGGTTCCAGAGACATAAATATACATACAATACACTAACGAGCATAATGTATCCTACCTTCTGTTATTTATAAATTTACTTATACAACGCAAAAGCAAATAATCTACATTTTATAAGTTAATCATAATAAACAAAGATAGGTCGATAATTACTGATGCCATCACTTCTCCTGGAATACAATTCTACTCCGGATTTTTATGAAGGTATAGGAATTCAAAACCCATGGGGAGCAGGTGCTTTAGGATTCCTCCTCCTCGTAATCCCACCCTGCAATGCTCTTACAGTGAATAATCCCTTAAAGGTCACACCACCTTTCTCCCGCAACATCCTGTTAGCTAGAAATTTAGGAGCGCTGAAACTACTTGCCATTTGGTTCAGTAAAACCTTGACCTTGTCCAATTTACCTGCAGAAATCAACCCCTTAATAACAATCTTGTAACAAATTGGCTCGGGTATAACATCTCTTCCAAGTGCTCCCATTTTCTCAATAACATCTGAAACTTCCTCTATTTTACCCTTCTTAATCAATTTATCAAAAAATCTCTCGCAGAAACCCTTATGAGGTATCAGTTTCGCTTCAAACACCATCTTCTTAAACAATTCAATCGCAGTACTCGCCTTTTTTCTTGGTTTCAAATATGCCTCTATGAGGAATTGGTAAGTTGCGAAATCGGGTGCCACTTTCTTCTTCGGCATTTCTTCTGAAAGTAGTTTTCTAGCTTCAGACACTAACCCTTTCTCACAAAGCTTCTCTATAAAATTATTAAAACAAGGTAGATCATGCATCGCATAAGGTATCTTCTTAAAAATTTCCTTCGCCTCTGAAAACTTGCCGAGTTCAAAACAATGATTCACCATAATGTTAAACGAATCAGAGTTAACGCGACAGGATTTTGTGGACATGTAGTCGAATAATTTCGAAGCTTCTAAACTCTCACCATGTTTTGTTAGACATTTTAAAAAGGCATTACCTGTTTCTGGTATCATAGGACGAGTTTTAGGATCATTCATCATACCTCGATAATGATCCATGGCATGTGTCTTAATACCATTGCTCAAGTACCAATCCATAAAAATGGCAGCACCAGTTCCCTCATAACCAGGGATACGACGCCAAAGTTGATCTACATATCCAACAGCTTTACCCCAATGATCATCATCTTCACGACTATGTCTGAGATGTCCTGATATGAGGTTACAATAAACTGCTGATTTCAGTCCACCGGAAGTACGAGAGTGTGGAAGGTTCTTGTACAGAAGACGTTCAGCTTCTTCAAATCGATCAGAATTAACAAGTGCTTTGGAAAGATATACTTGACTAGCACGACCAAGATTAAAGTTGTATACATCAACAGCATCATCGATGCAGCCAGTATCACAATATGCACGTATGAGATGATGGTAAGATTCGGAATTAGGGACAACTCTTGGTCCACTAAAGAAGAAGCGGAAGTACGAGAAGAAATTGTTGTACCGACCAGCACTGCACATTGAATCTAGTATAATGTTACAGATAGATACAGGTGTGTATTTCCTAGAAAAAAAGGCATCACGAGCAATGGCCGCAGCTAGATCATGATAACCGGATCGAGCCAAGTCTTTGACTCTTTTCTCTAGAATCATCAGATTTTCAGGGGAGCAATTTTGTTGTTTTTCTTTTAGCGTGGATGACGATGTTGAGCTCAAGAATCTGAGTGATGAGATGTTGGAAGGAATTTGGGGAAGTTCCATTGATGATGATGACGACGTTAAACGTCGGGCAATATTAAAGTAGCGGAACATGATTGATCGACTGAATTGTGTTTTTTTTCTTTTTTTGTCCGAGAAGATTGAGGTAAAATCGGAACCAGACTAAAATATTAATCGTGTGCTTTCAAAGATATATATGGAAATAAACCCGGAGATTCCAAATCTTCTCTTTTTTTTTTCTTTTTCTTTACCAAAAATACGACCGAAAGAGTTTCCACAAATCTTTGAAATATTTACCATAGATTGTTCTGGAACCGCCCCAATCTTGGCGTGACTTTCAGCTTTGGGCAACTCCCATCAGTTATGTTTGGATTTTCTTTATCCCACTCATAGTTCTCATATGATCAGAAGGCTAGTTTCCCCCAGTATATATAATATCACCATCCTCCAATGCACGGTAAGAGTTGGTGTCGACTAAGACGGATACCATATCATACTGAAAATACAAAAGACAATACTTAAGAACATTATGTACCCTATATAGGAGAAAACTTTACTTTTGATTTTTCTGTTAAGGCAGTATTCGAAACAGTATTCTGCAAAAGTTCCCATGGATTTCATTTGTTTCAATTTTGATTTTATTTTTGCTAGACATTCGTTTATCTAACATGGATTCAGCAAATATGCCCGTCTTAACAAATTCAGCACCAATTTATAATTAGATAAACGACCTTGAGATCTTATCTTATCATAACTTAATGAAGTAGCTCATCCAATTAAAGGCATGGGCGCTAAAAATCCATGATAAACCATTATAATCCCAAGGTACCCATTAGCCTTGAGTGCCAGTGACATGAAATTTGCATCCCATTGCAGAAAGGAATAAAGTACTTATACCTATCCATACCAACATTATCGGACATGGGGATGCACCTTCCATCCCCATCAAATATATCATACTTGATGCTAAGTCAGAGACGATTAAGCTGAAAAGAATAAGCTAACCGGTCTTTAAAACCCTTGAACACTCACAATAGTGAAGGTTAAAAAGTCCATACCTTTAATTTAGCATTGAGATGAATAAATTACTGAAGGCTTTGCTGTCCAGACAAATTTTCACTTCAGCAACAAGTACCACCACCATCTTCTTCTTATGGTTCACTTGTCTGTCTGCAAAGGTGAAATACAGAAAAGTTCAAAGTGTAAACCTAAAAAAATCTCTCTAGACGAATATATGCTTTAGCAAAATGTAGAAAAGCAACTGCAATGGTAATCCCAAGCGTCTTCCAACTTCCACATTCTAAGGCATGGTGGTCTAAGGATTCCTGGAAAAAATATTAGAACAACTCCAGAATGCAAGTGACCTTACGTTCCAGAACACAAAAGGACCTTATGTTTTGGCGAAAAGAGAGCAAAATGTGGCGGCTCTTGTGTTAGTAATTGTTACTGTAGAAAACCTAGGACATTTAGTTCTCAGTTAGACTACCATAACTGAGCAGGAGAGCATATAAGATTCAAGGATTACTTACTTTTATACAAGTGAATTACTGTACTTCATCGGCCAAGGCGACATAGTGGTGACTAGGATGCACCGTCGAATACAGTATTCCAATTTCACTACAATCTCACTACAATTCCTTCCAATTATCCTACAATCTCTTCAATTAACAAAAACTTATTTGTTCACTTTTGTGGTTCTATAGTCTAAAAGAAATTCCGCGATCAAAAAAAAAAAAAAGAAAGAAAAAAAAAATTATTGTGCCATGTTGATGAAAAAATAAGTTTTTGCACTACGAAGATAAAATGAACAAATGTAATATTTTAGTTATAAATATAATAACCGAGATTTGGATAGAGAAAACCAAGAGGTGATCAAACATTGAACGCTGGAGTTTTTGGATTACACGCCAGCGTGTTTACTTCTCCCACACGATTGTTTATCAAGCGCACATTTAGTTTGCCACACTCTATAAACCCTCAAATTTGTTGGTTTGTCCATCCGTTTTCCATGTTTGTTGAGTCCATAATGTGAGCAAAATCCTTGATTTGTTCATTTCATATGAGGGAGTAAATTAATTTCACGTGGAATAACCATAGGGAGGGTGAGGAAAATATCAAAAAGAGACTGGATACAGTTTCTATCAATGGCGATTGGCAAAATCAATTTAGAAATTCAACTCTTAAAATTTTGGTTCCAGTAGGATCAGATCATAGTCCCTTGCTTCTAAATATTGAGGGACAAAATAATTTTGATCTGTCTTTTTCTTTTAAATTTTTTGACTCTTCGTCAAAAGAACTGTCATGCATTGAACTGATTAATTCATGTTGGAATCCTGATATCTCTTATCCTTGTTACAATGGTTAAGGATTTGGAAATCACATGAAACCAACTAGCATCTTGAAAGAAAAATGTTTTTGGCTTACCCCAAAAAGAAAATGAGAAAAATGCTTTCTAAACGAAAAAGCCTAAACAAGAAAAATCAAGAAAAATGTTTTTGACCTTCTTGTGTGGAGGTTGTTTGTTGCTCCTAAGTGAGCTTGTTTTCTTTTCCTTTTTATTTTTTTTCTCTTTTGCTTTTTTGTAACTTTGGTGTCGCTCTTGGTGACATCTCTGTTTTTTAATTGATTTTGCCCTTTTTCAAAACCAGATAAACATAAAAATGATTTTCTTAGGAAAACTTTACAATACTTGAGAAGAGATTGCAAAACGGATTTCTCGGGATAATATCATAAACTTGAGGGAAAGAAATACATGGTATTTCCACTTAAAAACACCGAAAAGAAGAAAACAACAAACAATATTGACTGCTAAAAAAAAAACAATTGATAAAAAGGAAATTGCTGCCAATCTAAAATATTATTTTGAAAACTTATTCCAAGCAATGCCAACCGATAGTAATGAGGAAATCTTATCCCATCTATCTTCTAGTGTAACGGAAACCGACAATAATATGCTTATGGAAATGCCAACAGCGGCCAAGATTTGGGAGCTGGTGAAAAACATGAAGCCAAAAAAATCTCCGCGTCCTGATGGATTTCCGGTCTATTTCTTTACACACAAATGGTCTCTTGTTGGCAAGATTTTCTTTTAACAAAAAATATGAACCTTGATTTAAACAAAACATTTTTGTTCTTCATACCAAAAATAAAAGAGTCAAAAACTCCGGCAGATTTCAGACAAACTGATATGTGCAATACTCCTTATAAAGTAATTTCAAATAGGATGAAACCCTACTTGACAATATGATTTTGTCCTATTAGTCAGCTTGTCAGGAAGACAAGTATCTGATAATACCATTGTTGTGCATGAATTAATATAATTAATCAGAAGAAAAAAAAAAGGAAAATAGGAGGATTGGGAGTGAAAATTGACAGGTCGAAAGATTTCGTCAGAGTAAGTGGGGATTTTCTAATGAAGGCAATGGAAAACCTAGGATTTTGTGAGGAATGATGTGAACTAATAAGTCATTGCATTTCTACAGCTTCCACAGTTGTTTCGTTAAATGGTAAAGATGGGATCCTTTAAACCCACAAGAGGACTTAGACAGGGGATTCTTTATCCCCCTGTTTATTTCTTATTTTTTCATTAAAAAATTTCTTATTTGTATGGAAGTTTTTTCCGGACTTCATATTGCAAAATAAAAGTCAAAGGAAATTCAGGGAATTAAAAATAGTAAGATTAGTAATCCAGTATCACATTATTATTTTTTGCAGATGATTGCCTTATATTTACTAAGGAAAATTTGCAGAGTTGCAAAAACATGTTGAATGTCTTGAATGAGTTTGGTTTGACTTCAGGAAAAATGGTTAATTTTGAAAAATAGGTGATATTTTTCAATAATAAATTCACCCAAATTTTAAAAGAATGATGTCTAAGTTGTTAAAAATTAAAAGAATAGATATTAAGGACTCCTATTTGGGAGGTCCATTGTTTATTGACAAATCTAAAATTAAAACTTCTGATGAAATTGTTCGCAAGATGGAGGAAAGAGTGAAATGTTTGAAGAGTAAGATTCTCTGTCAACCAAGTAAACTAATCCTTAATATATATGCGCTTTCGAGTCTCCCAGTCTACCAAATGGGGTGTTTTAAGCTCCCTAAGAAAATAACTAGTAGAATCAACACAATCCGGCAAAAATTCTGGTGGGAAAAAAGAATCCAATGCAAAAGAATTATATATAAAGGATTGGAAATTCCTTTGCAAACCTTTAAGTACGGGTGGACCGGGTTTCAAATAATATGACAAAATGAACCAGGCAGTGATTGCTAAAATTGTCTGGAAAATTATAACTCATCCAATGTGTTGGTGGGTATAATAATGATCAAAGACTAATATTTCAAGAAGAAATCAAAATTTTCTTTAAAAAATATGTTAAATCCTCTTGGATGTGGAATCATGTCTTGCAGGGAGTGACAAATGTGGGGTTACCAAAATACACCACCAACTTTTTCTTAGGCAACCCGTATGGACTAAACAAATTCCGAGAGATCAACTTAGTGAATCTCAATCAAGGAATTATATGAAGAGCTTATACCTCTTTCTATCATAATTAGAATGTTTACAGAACCAAGTCTGTGAACCTAATTATGTGTAAGAGTGCTTGAACAATCTCAAAAATCAATATCCAAGAATCAATCAAGTCAGATCCAACAAACAATTATGGATATATCAACTTTGGTTGATTTACGTTCAACCTATGATATTTCAAGAGAAAAAAACACAGACACCAGAAATTTTGTTAACGAGGAAACCGCAAGTGTAGAAAAACCCCGGAACTTGTCCATTTTTCAACACCAAGCGGTATTAAACCGTTACAGACACTAGCCTACTATCAGAACTTCGGAATGGAATGTAGTTGAGACCTAATTAAGCCTTCACAACAATTCAGTTGCAGTCTCCCTCCTTATGCCTCTTGAATCCCATCATGACTCTGCCCCTTTTATAGCCTAAGAGTTGCTTCAACTCGATTGAAGACTTTAAACCAATCTGCCTCTCACAGATAAGCATATTTGTGATTTCTGTTTTGATCAAAGATCAAGGTTTTACCTATTATGCAAAATATGTAAGTATTGATTAAGGGGGAGAAACATACCACCGTAGTCTTACTTCATAGTTGAGATACAATTGAAATTTGGAGAAGATAATAATAATATGTTTCTGTATAATGACGATTGAGAATATTTGTTTTCAAAAGTTGTTATATCTATGCATACGGATATTCAACAACAACGATGTTGAGTTTAACACGTTTAGAATCATTGCAACTTGAAATTACGAAGAGTTCAAGGAGCTTAAGAGGCATGATGGATTGAGGAGTTTTTGATGCTCTATTTTTTATTCATATGTATTAATAGTTTTGTCACTAAAATTGACAAAGGGGGGTATTGTTAGAGCTTATTACTCGGTCGAACTCACAAGTATTGCTATCTAAAGCTTGTTATCAAATTTAGTTTTCAAAACTATATCTTGATTTCTAGTCTACAATTAGTTAAGTCTCGGTCTAGGATAGCCAATAATCAACCGAATCTTTTGGAAAAATTCATAAACAATAGGTAAGTGAAGACTGAACCACCTATTTTTCAAGTTATATTCACTTTTCTATCATTTGAGAAGATGTCGCATAAGTAGACTATCACGCATATAAAAAAAAATCAAGTCAAGAACTAATGACTATGCTTAATGAACATTTGTTCATACTAGATGAATTCGGTTAACGATAATTTAGTGTTCGCAAGAAAATACCTAAATTTTTTATCAAGACAACAATCTTTGTTCCTCCTAATGATTGAATAACTATTAATATGGATTTTTTACTCAATAAGGATGATCAATTTTTAGGTGAAGACATTAGGCTAGGAAAAAGGCACAGAATCATGGACGAATTGACCGAACCTCTTACTGAAGCTGACAGCTCGTCTGGAAACAATCTCTTAGATAACAACACTTCTATCCAGACTGTTCATGGGGTCATAAATTCAGATGATCATTTTGTTTGTCCAGGAAAGGAGGATCAAGTATTCATTTATAACCATCTTTTAAATACTTCTACTCATATTCTCAAATTTCTTGCATGGAATTCTGTGTTGCGGTATATTGATCTTTTGGAGAAATTTTGGGGAATTTCATCAACAAAAGGTAAGTGAAGACTAAACCACCTATTTCTCAAGTTATATTCATATCTTTCTATATATGAGACGTTCTCACATAACTAATTAGACTATTATGCATAATGAAGAATTTTGAGTCAAGTATCTTGGTAATTAGTCCTCGAAATATAATGAATACGCTTAATAAACATTTGTTCATACTTGATGAATTTCGAATCTATATATTATTCGCAATCAAAATCATGATTCAAGTTTTATCGTTTGAAAATTTTGATTCAGATATATCTAGTTTCAAGTTTCGATTAAGGGAAATCTAACCTGGAACAGTATATGTGTCATTGATGTTACTCGGGAATGTTTCGAATCGATTTAGGGAGAAATATAGAACTAATATTGATTCAGATATATCTAGGACAGTGTTATCAATCTTACAAACTGGGAAAACTGTTATAGGTCTAAAGTCGTAATACATGTATTCGTACACGTAGCATAGTAGCTATATTTCGACTTGTAGATTTGTGATATGCATATTCTTATGCACATCATGTAAACATATGTTTGAATCGTGAATCAGATCGGTACACATACACGTATGCAAACCAAATAGGAATGGCAGTAACAGATTTGGCTTATTATCCATACTGGTACACGTACCAAAATAGTTATGTGTTCAGGAACTATGTTTTTGTATCCACACCAGTACACATACTAAAATAGTTTTGTGGACTCCGGAGCCAGTTATATTCTTAAGTTACACATACCTAAATTATTCTATGAAATCCAGAACTCGTTTTGGTTAAAAGTTCACAAATCGGTACATGAATTATGACTAACCTGACTCACAAACGATTATGGTATTTATATCTTGTACATATACTAACCATGTCGAATATTTTCAAATGCGTAAAGTTATTTCTAAGATATCATTAGCACTTGATCAATTCTCTAAAAATACTAGACTTATTTGATCACATTTTTGTGACTCAAGGTTATGTCTTGTGTGTTCATGAAAATGAATATTAAGCTTAATTATAAGTTCAAATTGGTTAGTTTCAGCTAACCACCTTGAACATAGTCTTTGTACATGGGTCAGTTACAGTTTACCTAACTAAGGTGTATATGTTTTTTTATGTAAATCAGATTCAAAGATTCATCTAACGGTGGATATTGATTGCTTGGTAACAAAGCTATCTTAGCTTAAACCTAAAGCAACCAATGCTTTGAATTTCTGTAAAAGGGAAACTTCAAGCAACTAAGATATTTGAATACCGACATTACTTTTGTGTGTCCTAGTTGTAACTATAGTCGTCCTATTCCTAACCATTTTAGGGTTTAGCGATTACAAAGACTTCATAGGGAATCTTGAATCCAGGTCCAGTTATTTATCTTGATAACTTGAGTATCCAGATCTTGATCGATTGTTGAGCCGCTCACTCGATCAAGATAGATAGAAATCATCAAAGTTCTCTTCGTCTCTAATTTTTTTGATTCTACAAGTTTTATACTTGCGAGGTGAATTTTAATCTAGGCTGCACTTCGGGTTGCATAAGTCTGGATTTTGAGGTTAGTTAGACTCTGTCTATTGCTATCGATCTCATCACCTTGATCAAACTTTTTGATCGTAACGAAAATCATATATAGGTTCAATCTGTGGGAGGCATATTGGTTTAAAGTCTTCAATTGAGTTGAATCAACTCTTAGTTGGTGTGACGTCGGCTAAGGAAATCAATCGTGCAGAGTCCTACTGGGACTCAAGAGGCGTAATGAGAGCGAATGTACCTGGATCGGTGTGATAATGAGTTCGGGATCAACTACATTCCATTCCAAAGTTAATTGGTCATGGGCTAGTGTCAGTAGCTTCTTAATAAATTTTGGTGTTCAATCTGGCCTAGGTCCCACAGTTTTTTTTGCATTTGTGATTTCCTCGTTAACAAAACTTATAGTGTTTGTGTTATTTATTTTTCCGCATCATATTGTTCATTATTATAATTTAAATGCCATAGGTTGTACGTTAATCAATCATAGTAGATACATCCGACCTTGTTTGTCGGATACGACTTGATTGATTCTTGGACATTGGTCTTTGGTACCGTCCAAGTTATTTGTTTGTAATTAGGTTCACGGAATTGGTTTTGTAAACGTTTTAATCACAATAGAGAGAGATATAACTCTAGATATGATTCCTTGAATGAGTTGAACTCCCGGAGCTATATTGAGTTTGTCCATACAGATTGCCTAAGAAAAAGTTGGTGGTATATTTTGGTGCCCCCATGTTTTCAATCTTAATAATTTTCATATGTCTCTTAGAGCAACCACAGTCACGACTAAATTTGGGTACTATACCCAAATTTGGTCCGAAAGTGTAGCGCAGTGGGACGGACCATAGGTATATTTAGTCTGGAAAACTAGTGTTTGAGACTAAATGTAGTCGTCAACCCAGACTAAATCAACATATAGTGGGGCGTAAGTATTGAGAGCGTGTGTGTTTAGGCGAGAGTATAGTGATCGTTTCATTTTGGGCGTGAGTATAATTAACGTATGAGAGTTGAGCGGAGATAAAATATGCATATGAATGAGGCGCACTTATAAAATCCGCCGGGAAAAATATATACAGTACATTTTTTGTAGACACACTTTAGATGGTTAACATTGAAAACCCTATATCCTAGAAGGAAGGGCTTCACTTATGCTAATATAAAGTTCCCATGTTGTGGAGCGATGTTTTAATGTTCGCCTGGTGTAAATCACACCCCACTACATGAAGCTAATACATCCGCCCCTCAACAGGCGTTCTTTCTATCTCCGTTTCGCATCTGGCGTGGGTAATAGATACGCCTCACATTAAGCGACCACAATACCTACGTCCCATTCACACGGATACAATACATACGCCTCACCTTCAAGCGCCCATAATATGTGCGTTCAAGTGTTATTATAAGGTCCGACAAACTAAATTTTAGTTGTTTTCCATTGCGGTTCACCTCAAAAAAAGCCAATTCTTTTTATCTTTTAGTATGGAGTTTGGTCTTTTGTCCCCATCATAACTGTGGTTGCTCTTAACCCTACTATATTGATATTGATAATGTCATGGATAATACTACTAGGGAGTTGCATGGGACTAGCTCACTGTTACATTTATATATTGATGTTTCTTATGACTCATTGACTAATAATGCTTGCACCAGAACGAGTCCAACTTTGTGCACCCCGGTTTTACATTCCGGCCACTCTTATTGGATGAATTTTTCCAATAGAAAAACACTTCCGGTATTTTTTTTCCATTTAAACACAAGTTTCCATATAATTAAAAAAAGAAAAGAAATCTCTTTCCATAATATCCTTTCCATAAGAAAAAAATCATAACCAGATCATCTTTTTGATACTGCACCATATGTGTTCTGATAATGAAGAAGCTATCCAAGATTTATAAGATGGAGATGAAGGTTTGGATCTCACCAAGGAACATGGACATGGCTAATTTTCTTGTGATTTGGGTAATTATTATCTCTGTTTTGTCATGGATGGATTTTTATAGTGAAAATTACAAAACTTCCTTGCAGTAAATTCAAGGAGATAGTTGACCGTATTTCAGAGGGTATATAATATGTACGTCTGTTTCATATATCTAATTTAAGTAATGAAGGATCTGGGAAAAAAAAGTGATCCTTGTTCTTAATTGATTGCAAGATTTTTTCGGATAGATACTAGCCCAAGCAGATAATGATCACTGCTACAATCGAATGGTTGGGTTCCAAGTTGACCAAGCGGAAATGTTGTAGCTTAGATAAAACAGAAGCAATAAGATTTGGTGTTGGTGTTAAGGAATGATGTTTTGACAGTGGAATCAAATGTTGATCATTCACTAATTTATGAGAACCATTAAGTATTCATGTGTAGTAGAGTTGAATAGATTAAGAGCCTGCAAAATAGACTCCTCTGCAATGGAGGTCGTCTCATTTTCGGAGACTTCTTGTGTATATGTAGTACTTCGATAATCACCAATTTGTAGCTTCAATTTTTGAATAGATTGGTGGATTTATTTTGTTGGGAAGTTGGATGAGTTTCTTCGTGATTAATTTTCTCTACTTCGCCCAGTATTCCTAACTTATCATGGGTATGAAAAGATTAATAGAGAATAATCAAAATGAAAAGAACCCAAAATCATAAAAATATCCATAACCATGAAGGCGGCTTCTCGAGCAGATTTGATGAAATCAATCTATTAGTTTTAGGGATAATGGAAGAGAGAAGATAGAGAAAAAAATAGTTCAGGGATTCCGACGGAGTAGTTAATTTCACATATTTTCGATGAACAGAAAATAAAGAGAAAACAAAAATCACAAAACCACTTGATGTTATTTGACCCAATAAGAGCATCTCCAACAGTGGGTGCTAAAAATCATATGTGGAGTTTTTATTTAGATCCTTATTTATGGGGTCATATGTATGTGGTAAAAATAACAATGCTTTTCTCATGGACTATCTCCAACAGTGAGGGTCTTATTTTGAGGATTTGTTTTTCAGGATAATGATAAAATTGATTCTCTTTTTCCTATTGGTTAAGAAAAAATTATTTAAAAGTAAAAATCCAAATTATGGTTAATATGATGACGTGTAGGTCATTCCCAATGTCTAAATAAGACTTTCTCCAAGACCTTCATATTTAGTTTGACACCCTTCCTAATTAATAGGATCCACTGTTGGAGATGAATTTAATGTAAATGAGGGTCTAAAATCCTATGTGTCATATAAAAAATAAAACCTTCACCCTCTATTGGAGATGCTCTAAGAAGGGCCGGAATGTGCACCCCGGTTTTAGAGGGGTGCACAAAATTGGACTCCACCAGAACGGTGCTTTCTTCTAATACATATGAGCATGTTGAAGTAAAAGGCTCATTTGCAGCTGGGGTGATGAATGCTGAAGCATAGGAATGTATGGCAATGCTAGATGGTGTGAGATGGATGCAGAGTTTAAAAGTCGACAAGTTTCACCTGATCGCTGACGAAGAAGTCGTAGTGAACTCAATAAATTTTGACAATGTACAAGTCAGATCGGAAACTCTAAAATCATTAGAGAAATTAAGTTTTTGCTTTCTCTTTTTAATTTCAGCAAAATTTCCTATGTTAATCAATAAGAATAGCAATCAAATTGCTATTACCATTTCTAAAAAAGTTAGAATCGAGAAACTTAGTGTAGAGGAGATGGGGGACTACTTTCCATGGATTGTTGATTTGTTATCCATGCACTCCATGCCCGAACCCCATTAGTTCAGAAAGGAAGGAAGAAAAAAAAAAGTCTTCGTAAATCCAACATATTGCCTTTTATTTATTTATTTAAAATAAATTTGGAATTTATTTTTTTCTTGGTAATATATTGAAGTGAAAGAGAGTTTTTTTTTCTTTTCTTTCTATCGTTTTTCCGGATTTTCTTTATTAGTCTTTCCGGCATCTTCAGAAGAGAGGAAAACGCAACCCCTAAAAATTAGGTTCAGTGATTCAATAAGTCAATCAATCATGTCCCGGTACTACAATATTATCAAGGGTTTATCATCATCTTCATCACCACTACGGAAATTTCCCCTAATTCCTTGTACCACCACCTCATCACTCAGATTAATGTACTCCTCATCATCATCTGATTAAAAACAAAAACAATCAAGCATTCCAATAAGTTATCATAGACTTGAGGAAATAGCTAGATCCAATTATATCGATTTTGCTTCTGCTATTGCCCGCAATACCTTTTTCTCCCTGAGAAATAATAAACCATCTGAAGTTTTCTGTAATACTATACTGGAGTCAATGTGCAAGGCTGGTAGCTACACAAATTTCTTCTCGCATTATCGTATGTTTTTCAATCATGGACCCAACTCTGTCCCTAATTTGGAGTCTCAAGAGCTACTTATACGAGCATACTGTGAAACTGGCCGTATTCACGATGCTCTTGATGTGTATTACCACATGTTTGATTTCTGGGTTTCAGAAGAAATTTATGATGCTCTTTCTAAAGCACTTGCCAATTCTAGTCAACTTGTCGAAGCGGAACTTCTCTTACAAAAGGCTAAGGAACGTAATTGTTTTAACCATCAATTATCAGTTGTTTACAATAATATAACATCAGGATTTCTCAGAATTGGTGATTTAGATAGCCCTTTACAGTATTGTGATAAACTCCGATTAGAATGCCCGGATGATGATGGAATTGTGTTTTCCAATTTCGCGGATTGGTACTTGAAGAATGGGTTAGAGGCAGAAGCCATGAAATTGTATCGAGAGTTACTAAATCGTCTTAAAGGTCGTACTGATCATATCAAGTTGACACCGGAAATGTGTAATGCCTTTTTGGAATGTCTGATAAAACATGGCAAGACTGAACAAGTTTCAGAATTATTCACAAACATGTCAAAGATTTCTGACTCCAAAACACATTACATTATGGCAAACCACTATCTTGATTTGGGCAAGATTTCTGAGGCGCGAATGATGATTAATGAGAAATCCAGATATTATTGGGATGCATCTCGTTTGAACAACGTTATAAAGAAGCTGTTATGACCAATGGCTCTTCTAAGCACAATCAATAGAGAATTGAAATAGAAATGAAAACAAATGTAAAATAGGCACACACACAACACAAGGATTTATAGTGGTTCGATCAAGATGATCTACATCCACTTTGGAAGACGACGATAACGTTGTACTATGATATGAACAAGATTACAAGAGTGTAAACTCCTCTCAAGAACAAGACCTTGTTCTTGCTCTTACTCTCTCTATACACTACTAATGTTTCTCTCTTTTGTTTAGGAACTTGAACTGATTTTGGGATGCTTATACAATGGAAACTAGAAGGCCTTATATAGGTTCTATGAGGTAGTGTATATGTTGACATAGAGTACACAAGCAACATAATGGGAGCTCCACTTCTTAGTGGTTGTTCCACTTCTCTTAGTGGTAGTTCCACTTCTTAGTGGTTGTTCCACTTCTCTTAGTGGTTGTTCCACTTCTCTTAGTGGTATCAAGGCACATTACACTAAAAATCTCCACCTTGACTTGAATACCATCACCACTTATCATCATCGTCTTCGCTCAGCCCCTCAGGGGCTCTCAACACCTGTTGACACCAACCAAGTCCAAGTAGTTCTTGAACTTGATACTTGGAACTGGCTTCGTCAACATGTCCGCAGGGTTATCCGCTGTAGGAACCTTTAGCATCGCTATCCTACCTTCTTCAACTGCATCCTTGATAAAATGATACCTGACATCGATGTGCTTCGTTCTCTCATGATACATCTGGTTCTTGGTCAAGTGAATGGCACTTTGACTATCACAGAACAAAGTTGCATTCTCTTGCTTGAAACCTAAATCACCAACCAAACCCATCAACCATATACCTTCCTTCATCGCTTCTGCTGCCATGTACTCTGCCTCGTTGTAGACAATGCAACCGTGCTTTGCAAAACCGACCTCCAAATGATAGTACTTCCACACAATGTAAAAGTATAACCTGTCAATGACCTTCTTCTATCAAGATCACCTGCATAATCAGAATCAACATAACCCACAACATTTGTCGAATCACCATAGTGTTTATCAAACACTAAACCAACATCTGTACTTCCCCTTAGATACTTTAGAATCCACTTTACATCTTGCCAATGAGCCTTCCCGGGACTTCCCATGTATCTACTTACCACACTCACAGTTTGTGCGATATCCGGCCTTGTACAAACCATAGCATACATGATTCTACCAACTGCGCTTGCATATGGAACTCGAGACATATACTCTGCCTCATCTGCAGTTTGAGGTGATTGCTTTATAAAAAGTTTAAAATGAGCTTCCAAAGGAGTACTTACTGGTTTTGCATCTTTCATACCAAACCTCTCCAACACCTTCTCGATGTAAGCCTTCTGGGACAAATGCAACTTTCCTTCATCTCGGTTTCTATGAATCTCCATTCCCAATATCTTCTTTGTTGCGCCCAAATCCTTCATCTCAAACTCACTACTCAACTGCTCTTTCAGCTTCTGTATCTCTGACATGTCTTTTCAAGCAATCAACATATCATCAACATACAAGAGTAAATACACAAATGAACCATCTTGGAGTTTCCTGTGATATACAAAACTATCATACTTACTCCTGTCATAGCCATTTGCCACCATAAACGTGTCAAAACGTTTATACCACTGCCTTGGAGATTGCTTCAAACCATACAAAGATTTCTTCAACAAACATACATGGTCTTCTTTGCCAAGAACTTCAAACCCATTTGGTTGTTGCATATAAATACGCTCTTCCAAATCACCGTGAAGGAAAGCTGTCTTAACATCTAGTTGTTCTAATTCTAGATCTTTCAAAGCAACTATAGCAAGCAATGTTCTAATAGAACTATGTTTAAAAATAGGAGAGAATACCTCATTGTAGTCAATGCCTTCTCTTTGTGTAAACCCCTTTGCCTCAAGTCTTGCCTTGTACCTTGTTCCTTCATCATCTGAAGACCCATTTTCTTCCAACAATCTTCTGCCCTTTTGGTCTTGCAACTATCTCCCAAGTGCCGTTCTGGTCAAGAGACTCAATTTCTTCAATTGAAGATGCTCCCCATTCTGCTGACTCTTCACCACCGATTGCTTCTTCATAGGTTGTTGGATCATCCCTATCTATGCTTTCACCTACTGCAAATGCATATGCAACCAAATCAGCATGGCCGTATCTCTGAGGTTTTCTAACTTCCCTCCTCTCTTTGTCTCTTGCAAGATTGTATTGATGACCTTGTGCTTCTTCTTCCTGGGCAGGTTCTTGCACAATATCTTGATCATCATCATCATCAGAAACAACAGTCTTATTGCTTCCTTGAACTTGCACCTCAAGTTCCACCTTGTCACCAAGCTCCACCTTATAACTAACACCCTCTTCAGCTTCTCCATCTAGTTCTTCATTCTTTGGCTTCAACATCGATTGCTCATCAAATTTCACATCTCTGTTGATAAGAATCTTGTTTGATCTTTCTGCTGGACACCATAACCTGTAGCCTTTCATGCCCTTTGCATACCCAAGAAATATACACTTCTTTTCTCTAGGCTCTAGCTTCCCCTCATTCACATGAGCATAGGCTGGACATCCGAATATCTTCAAGTCTTCATAGTTAGCATGCGAACCTGTCCAAACTTCATTTGGAGTCTTGCACTCAATGGCATTCGATGGAGATCTGTTCACTAAATAAGCTGATGTGTTTGTTGCTTCTTCCCAAAACTTCTTTGGTAACCTGGCATTGGAGAGCATGCACCGTGCCTTCTCCATTATGGTTCTGTTCATCCTTTCTGCAACACCATTTTGCTTTGTTGTTTTTCTGACTGTGCGGTGTCTCACAATCCCTTGCTCCTTGCAGAACTCGTTGAACTCACCCCCACAAAATTCCAAACCATTGTCTGTCCTCAAGCACTTGACTTGTCTTCCGGTTTGCTTCTCAACCATAGTCTTCCATTGCTTGAACTTGACAAAAGTTTCATCTTTGTGTTTAAGTATGAATACCCATACTTTCCTTGAGAAATCATCAATCAACGTCAACATATATCTACCACCACCATGTGAATCGACCCGAGAAGGACCCCAAAGATCAGAATGAATATAATCCAGAATACCTTTGGTGTTATGAATAGCTGTACTAAACTTGACTCTACACTGCTTTCCAAAGACACAATGTACACATAAATCAGGTTTTCCTATTTTATGACCACAAAGCAATCCCTGCTTGCTCAAAATATCCAACCCCCTCTCGCTCATATGCCATAGCCGCATATGCCACAACTTGGTAGTATCATCATCAGAACTTGAAGAACATACATTTGCATCACCTGTCACAGTAGTACCTTGCAGCGTATAAAGACCATTAATTCTCTCGCCCTTCATAATTGTAAGACTTCCTCTTGAGACACGAATAACTCCACCTTTACCTTGATACTTGCATCCATTTGAATCAAGCGTACCCAAAGAAATAAGATTTCTTCTCAGGTCCGGAACATGCCTAACTTTAGTTAAAGTTCTCACCATACAGTCATACATCTTAATTTGAATTGTACCTACACCCACCACTTTACAAGTGACATTGTTTCCCATAAGAACTTTACCACCTTCTCTAGCTTGATAAGTAGTAAACCACTCTTTATGAGGACACATGTGAAAAGTACACCCCGAATCAAGAATCCACCCGTTCTCCGAGCTTTCGGTATGAACCGTGAGAACCGCTCCATCATCACTTTCTGCTTCAACATTTGTTGCGGTGCCTTGGTTGGTATTCTTCTCGACAGTCTTCAATTTTGGACAATCCTTCTTGAAATGCCCCTTTTCCTTACAATGAAAGCAATAGAATTTACCGGATTTTGATTTAGACCTTGACTTTGATCTACTCCTATCAAAACCGCCTTTTTGGTTTCCTCTTCCTCTAACAAACAACCCATCTCCCGAATTATCTTTACCGTCGATACCCGTCTTCTTTAACTCCTTAGAGTTCAAGGCCGCTTTAACGTCTTCCATGGAAATTGTATTTTTTCCATACATTACGGTATCAACAAAATTTTCATAAGATGGTGGAAAGGAACAAAGCAAACCCAAAGCTTGGTCTTCATCTTCAATTTTGACATCAATATTTGCCAAATCCAAGAGAATTTTATTATAATCATCAATATGATTTATAATAGACGTTCCTTCATGCATTTTAAGAGTATGTAATTTCTTCTTAAGATATAAACGATTAGTTACGGATTTAGTCATATACCTTTTCTCCAACTTGTTCCATAGCCCGTCCGGTGTCGTTTCCGTCGCCACTTCTCTCAAGACCTCGTTGCTTAAACACAATAGAATTAATCCATGTGCTTTCTCCATGAGTTCTTCTTTTTCTTCTTCCTTCAATGTTTCTGCTAGAGCCGTTTTCCCCTTCAAAGTTTTCACCAAACCTTGTTGCACCAAAACAGCCCTCATCTTTAGCCTCCATAAATTGAAATCATTTCTTCCATCAAATTTCTCAATCTCATACTTTGCCGCCATCGTAGATCGTTTTTAACCGGAGCTCTGATACCAATTTGTTATGACCAATGGCTCTTCTAAGCACAATCAATAGAGAATTGAAATAGAAATGAAAACAAATGTAAAATAGGCACACACACAACACAAGGATTTATAGTGGTTCGATCAAGATGATCTACATCCACTTTGGAAGACGACAATAACGTTGTACTATGATATGAACAAGATTACAAGAGTGTAAACTCCTCTCAAGAACAAGACCTTGTTCTTGCTCTTAGTGGTAGTTACTCTCTATACACTACTAATGTTTCTCTCTTTTGTTTAGGAACTTGAACTGATTTTGGGATGCTTATACAATGGAAACTAGAAGGCCTTATATAGGTTCTATGAGGTAGTGTATATGTTGACATAGAGCACACAAGCAACATAATGGGAGCTCCTCTTCTTAGTGGTTGTTCCACTTCTCTTAGTGGTAGTTCCACTTCTTAGTGGTTGTTCCACTTATTAGTGGTTGTTCCACTTCTCTTAGTGGTTGTTCCACTTCTCTTAGTGGTATCAAGGCACATTACACTACAGAAGCTTTGTAAGAATGGGCTGGTGTATGAAGCAGAGAAACTAGTGATGAAACAATTGCCAAACAAGGTGGTGAAAACGGATTTCGCAACTTACCAAATCCTTATAGAGGCTTATCTTAAAGAAGCTGAAGACGAGAAGAAGGTACACAGAGTTGACGATGCACTAGAATTGTTTGAGAAGATGGTGTTTGAAATGAAATTGATACCTCGTAAAGGTTTCTGCGAAAAATTCTTTGATCAATTGATTAACAAATGTGGAAGAATTGATCAAGTTGCAGACTTTATTGAAAGAATGGGAGCAAGAGAAAGAGATGTTAAACCAGAGCCAACTTGTTATGAGATTGTCATGACAAAGTTAATTGATGCTGGTAAACTGGACAAGGTTGAGGTTTTATTGGACCAGATGGTGAATAATTTTACTATTCCTACATTCCCAGATAGTAGCAACGATCATGGTCAGATGACTATTATACATGACTGAATAATTCTTAGCCTTCTGTTTGGTATATGCAAATTTATCCAACATCTTCGCTGTTTTTTAAATCAGGCTGTGTAAGTACTAACCTATGAAATTCTTGCTCAATTTATGATATTAAAGTTAGTAATTTTTGCTCTATTAGACTGCCACATTATTTTTATTTTCTTTTGCTAAAACGCAAGGTCCTTTCGTGTTTTAGAACATAAGGTCACCTTGTGTTTTGGGGTTGTTCCAAAATACGTTGTTGGAATCCCTAAAACATGCCTTGGAATGTGGGAGTTAAAGGTCAATTTATAATACCATACTAATTGCTTTTTCGATCCATTTCATGGGATCCCAAGAGTTTGGAAGGCTACAAGACTTGCTGCTTATCCAAATTATCTTTATGTTCCTAAGCATAGATAGGTGTGTGTGGTTTGTCTCAGTAATTGGTTTTGGATTTGTTAATGGATTATCAAAATTGATGGGTTGTTGTTTAATGCTTGGGTTCAATGAATTTTGAAGTTGTTAATTTAGTAGTACTATTAGTTACTGTAGGTGTGGTGGCATTGCAATTTTGTATTTAACTATGTTACCTTCAATTTTGCACTGAAGGTAATTAACTATGTTACATAATACGATTGTAGCTGGCTACTACACCGAGGATACATTCAATGCATGCTTTATGAACGCATTTTGTTTCTGTTGTTTAGGTAAATCAACTGATTCTAACATGTATGCCCATCTTGACTTCACTTCATAGATGAGAAGTATGCAGAGGTTTGTATATGAGAATGATCACTTATGAGGGACGTAGAGACTCACAATAGAGAACTCAAGCAGCACCGTAAGGAAATCGACAAGCGTGAGGCCCATTTGGATCTCAAAAGCAAGCAACTTTCTGTTGTAAGCGAAGCGGTACTTAAGCTTTTGTCAGCCTGAAGTCTATTGATTGATCAAACCCTCAATTACTGGAGATGTCTTTTAGCGCAACTTTGTGAACCATGAGAAGGAAACATCATGGGATCGGAAAAAGTTGGAAACCTTTTACCAGATATATATCTTTGTATGGATTGCCACTGCGATACAGGTTACAGGAAAGCTAAATACTGTGCAAGAGAATTTTGAAGGAGCGAAAGATACGAGTAGTGGAGAAAACGCTTAAGCCTTAAAAGAGGTGGATGATATGCACAGAAGACTGGAAGAGAAAGATTATGAGTGCAGAAGTAACCACGAGCTACAGGAGGCACACAAAGTTTTGATCGAGGTAAGAATATTATGAATAGATTTATTCCGTATGCACCAGAAAGTAATTTATTTTTATTCCAAAGCAAACAGGTGATTTTTCCTTACCCTACAGGGTATAAATGGGTTTGCAAATAACGTTGGGATAAAACGGAAGAGGGAGCTGAATGAGAAACCATTTCGAGATATTTGCATCAAGAAGTTCTAGATTACAGAATGGGAAACAAAATCTGTCGAGCTATGTTCGTTGTGGCAAAATAAAATACAAGATTCAGGGTGGTATCCTTATAAGCATGTGACAGTCGACGAAAAGCGTCATGTGAGTAGTCATTCTATTAATCAAACGCATCTTGTTTTACTTTTATGACCAATTCCTTCATATTTTCCTATCTTTCTTTTGTCCTTGATAAAAAGCTTTGTGTGAGTAAATTGTCTTCTCCCTTAAAGTACCATAACTGTGGAAGTTCAAGAGTGCCCTGAATTATGTGTGGTGCAGGAAGTTATAAATGAAGATGATAAAAAGTTGAGACTTGAGAGAGCTGAAAGATAAATGGAGCAAGGAAGTATATGATGCTGTAGCTACTTCTTCACTGGAGATGAATGAGGACAATGCAAGTGGAAGATATCCAGTTTGGGAGCTTTGGAATTTTAGGCAAGCCAGATTAAAGGAAGTAGCGGAATACGTCCTGCAAAAACTGAAAGCTTTTAAAGGTGCTAAGCGTCGAACATAAAAGCTCAAGGTGTGTAGTCATTTGTGCATTGGTTATATTCAGTTTTCTTTTAGTAAACAAAAAATCAATATTTTTCTCCTATTTTTAGTGAACATAAAAGCTCAAGGTATGTTTTCTGTATCTGATCCCACAAGCATTGCAGGGTGACCGAAAACAGAATAGTAAACAATGTTTAATCCAATCTGTTGTTCTAGAATGCTTCTCTGCTTTCTCAATCTCATGCATTACTCGTTTATTAACTGGTGCATCTAGCTATTTGTTCAAACTATGCAGTTTTTTTTTTTTTTTTTCAGATAAGAGAATGGTAGTGTATTGAGTGACACTATACCTAACCTGGCTAGAATATCCAAAGCTAACAAGAGTTGCAGACTCAGTAAGTGAAGAAAAATATACATAACTATAAGAGATTGGAAGATACAGAAACATTACATAAGATACTAAGAACATAAAACTTCCTTGGTTGATTAAAATTATTGAATCATTTGACCATCCTTTTTGGAACTCGGGTAATTTTGATCAAATCCGTTGGAATTATTATACACAAGTGGGCGCGTATCTAATTTTTCTGGTACATTTAGTTATCTTCTTGTTTTTGTTGGATCCCAATTTTTCGTTGTTTCCCGAACTTTCAATCATTCTCTCAAATCTAATTCATGAAATCCATTTCAAATTAGCCATGTCTTAAAAAACTCGGATACAAATTTATTTGTCAAAAATGTGAGCTTGAAAATAGGGCTTGTGCTATAGGGCAGTTCGCCTGTTTCCTGTTTTAGTAACCACTGGTGGATGTCTTTACTATCGGCTGCATTTGAATTTTTTTGAAACTGAGAGTTTGTTTTTATTTTCTCGTAAGTTTAAGAGTTATTCGGCAAGCGTTTTAAAATGTACAGAATGTTCGTATCAGTGAACATGTTTGGTTTGTCAAACTTATTACATCAAACTCCCTTTCAAATTTGAGATTTTTTGTTGTTGTGGTTGACATGCTTTGCCATTTTTTTGATTACTGCCACTGCATCTGAGGGTAATAATGCCATTAATTGGACCATCCTTTCCCTGATAAGAGATCTTCAGTTTTTTCACACCCTGTTTGTTTTTGAGTTTTGATTTTGAACTCCACTTTATAGCCCGAGTAAGATTGCCCAAATCTTATTGTCATTTCCTTGTAATTTGGATTTTGTTCCTTTAGCGCCTTAATTACATAGTTAAAGCAAATAGTCCTACAGTAATTACTAGTTAACTTCATCATGTTATGCAGAGAAGGAAAACTTGTGCTTGTATGGATTCCCTACTGAACAATGGGAGGTCAATTAACCTGCTGACGGGCCCTCCAGAGTTTCCAGAGACTGCACTGGGTTAGTAGAGACAGGATGCAAGAAAAGAAAGCATAAGAACCAACTATGTTCACTTTATCATATTTTTCTGTTAAGCTTATATAGACCCTAAGTCTTATAACCCTTGCCTAAAAAATCAGTGCCCTTGGTTTCAACAATTTTTACAGATTTAATTAAAAATTTAAATCTTAAACATCCACAAGAGGACAAGAAACAAGATTCTTACATATGCCCGGAATATGGAAACTCCATTCAATATGAGAGTCTTTTACAGATATGAGCTTCTGCTCGACCTTTCCCTTTATGCAACCTTTGTTGTGGATGAGTTACTCATATAGAGTCACTCGACATCCCCTATCCTCTGATAGGAGGTGAACAGGTCTCTGTTTCAACAAACATGTTTAGTGGCTCGTGAGTCCACCCCAATTTCTCACATTGGTTATTATAATAACTTCCGACATCATGCCACTGAACTCGTTCTAGTTTGTTTCAACTAAATTAGAATTAACTTTCTACTTATTAAGGTTTTTATGTTGTCTACAAATTATTGCCAGAAGGCCAGAAATTTTACAAACATAACAATCACCCTTAATTAAAGTAATGCTAGATTTAGGTCCGCGAAACATACCTTTCTTACGAGAGCTATGCATAGTGTTGCATTTGACGTTCTTTTCCTTGGAGCACAACATTTCTTCTACTTGAATCTTCTTACCCAAATCAACCATAGTAATTTCGGCAGTTTCATGTCTCAGTTTCTTCTTGTACTCGGACCAGGAAGTAGGCAATTTTTCGATGACAGTAGACACTTGAAAAGTTTCATCAATCACCATACCTTCCGCAAGAATTTCATTCATAATTTTTTGGAGTTCAAGAAATTGATCAACCACAGACTTGTCATTCGTCATCTTGTAATCATAAAGCCTAGCCACCAAGAATTTCTTACTTCCGTGAGTTTTCACTTGGTATTTTGCCACCAAAGCAGCCCATAAATCAAAAGCATTAAAGTTCTGTTTCGCAATGTAAAAGTCATACAAAGAATCTTCTAAACAGTTCAGAATATGATTTTTGGCCATATAGTTCTGCCTAACCCAATCCTCCAACTCAAGTTCATGTCCCATATCCTTAAAACCCTCATCAAAAGGAACCAAATCATAATTATCTAAGTCATGATAACTCAGAAAAAATAACATCTTCGATTGCCATCTTTTGAAATCTATTCCAGAAACTTTTGCTGGCCTTTCAACATCGTTCTTACCCATTGTTACAGACAAAAACGACTATCGTGTTAAGATTGTTGCGACTGTAACAATAAAACACTAAAAAGAAGATGTGAAGAAGTTAGAAGTAAAGATTCTGAAAGATAAAAAAGCACTCAATGGATAGCAAACAGAAGACAGAGTCACGTGTTCAACACACTGTCCTTAACACAATAGTTGACTGGTACGCCTCAAGAATGAGTGATGCCTATACCCTGTGGTCAAGTTGTATCCAGGATAAAACTTCCTGTTGCAAGTATTGTTAGCACTACAATACTTGCCCACTCTTACGAACTTAACAACAATGGCACAAAGAATGAAAAAACCACACAGAGGGAGAGAGACGAAAAGAAGAGGATAGTAGCTCTTCTGGACACAAGTTAGAATGAAAAGTTCGAGTCTCTTTTATAGGCATAATTGAGAGGGGCGCAGTAATGACAATTGATTCTCAATTAATTCCCTTCAATTAAAACGGAAATGAAACAACCAATTAATTTTATTTTCAAATCAAAATAAAGTTTAAAACGGAAAGAATATTTAATTCCATTAAACCGGTCATTACTGCATGCATAAGAGTTTTGGTAAGAAAAAGATATGGCGCCTGGTCAGCCCCCCACATTAAGACAAAATTTAATTTCATTTCAAAATCGTTTAGGAAATAAATCAAAAGAATTTTTGTCCAAAAAGGTAAGTCTTGGCAGACCATGTCATTCACGGTGCGTGAACGAACCCAATCCATAGTGAAACAAAAATATTTCGCCCCACTCGTTCCATCCATATTGTTTTATTAACTATTCATAAAGGATTAGCTATATAGTGGATCTCCTCTTTAGTTATACCCAATGTGGGACTAAAGGTTCTATTTCATTTACTCATAAGAAAATGAGTAAGACCTCTTAGTGACCCAAAGGTCCTAAGTTCCATTCTCACCAAGACTATAAAAATAAAACTCATTTTCTCCAACAGGTCAATTAACCTGCTGACGGGCCCTCCAGAGTTTCCAGAGACTGCACTGGGTTGGTAGAGACAGGATGCAAGAAAAGGACTGGTTATCTCTATTGTGGTTCACAGTGATACGTGGTTACTTGCAGTTACATTTTGTTTTGGTGCCAGATTTGGATTTGAGAGAAAACAACAGGTATGCTCTTCTTTCTTTCTGCCCATACTGATGTTTTCTCCCCATACTGATGTGCTATATTGCAGTTAAGCTTTCATTTTGTTACATCATCAAGGACCATCCAGATTCCATTCACCTGTTGGATAAGTAGAAATTGCCTTGTTTTCTGCATTACTTTTGCTTGTTACATCAGTGGCCAGTGGGGATATGCATGTGTATGTGCGTATAAGTTGATCCCTGATCCTTTATACGGTCACATTGTAGCTGTTTGTCATTACTGATTAGTTATAGCTCAGTTTTGACTAGCAGAAGTTAAAATACACATGCTTGATTTTTTTCAAATACCAATGCTAAATTGATAGTGGTAAATTTCTTCTTCTTCATGCCCCTTGAGCAACTGTAAAAATTTCGACTTCTTAAAAAGTTTCTCAACTTGTTACATTCTTCACTTAGGATTCAAAAAAAGTTTCTCAGCCTTTCATTACCTTTACAACAATCAACGGTGCACACTACGGATCCGTATGAAACCAAGTGCACCAATCATACTCTACCAGTCCTACATAACTGGCTAACTCTCTCTGTCCACAAATCGTTTTTTCGTCTCTTTGTTTGGAACTGAGGCGACCGAAAACACTCACTTTCTCCAAGTCATGCTCCTTTCTTTCGTGTCAAACATTTCATACATCGACTCTCTCAAATAAAAACCTCAAAACTCTTCTCACAATCTCCACTCTTTTCAATCAAATTCCAAATTCTTTGCCAAGCAATAAAGGAAACCAAATGATTAAAATTGTGAGATGAAACTAATTGTGAAAGAAAGTAACAGAGTAAGCTCCAGAATCACATAAATAGGTTCAATGAAATATATACCTCAATGTCAAACTTGAGGTTCATCTTTAGATTTGGTAGTGCGTAAATCTCAGCAAGTACACCAAGTATTCCAATGGTCTAGGGATTGTGGGGTTGATATGATGCACGATGTCTGTTTGGTTGACCATGTCTGCATCTGGAATCTACTAATGGGAAAACATTTGGAGTAATGGGAGTACTTGAACTCGATACTACGCAGTCGCAGCCGCTCCACATGACATTTACTTTCCGTCATGGCACACCTTCATGATATTTCGCATGATACTACGCAGTGGCAGCCGCTCCACATGAAATACTAGCATGGACATTTGTATTTCCCGATCTTTCACCATCGTTACGTTTTCTGCATTTTTCGAGTAACTTAATTCCATTGTGATGAATTTGGGGTTTCTTCATGTGAACGGTAAGGACCTAGGTAATTTCATTGGATAGGGCTGCATGCAAGTTCCCTCAAGGCGGGCCATGGCCGCCAAATATTTTGAAAATAGAAGCAGCAGAAGTCCTAGCTTTGCTGAAATCCGGAGCCAATGCATTAGTTTCTGCATTTTCCAGAACTGAAACAAGCAAAACAAAAATTACCTACGCCAAGAAAAGAAAAGAACAAAATCATTCATTAGAGATTAACCAAACTATAGTAACATCTTCTTACTTTGGGATCTCAAAAGTTTAAAATGCATGAATGTACCCTGAAAACTTGCTTGAAAGTTGCCTTTCCCATCTTTCACAAGGCGTGCTCCGACATAAAAACAAAGAGAACCACCAGCAAAGATTATGAAAATAGCAAAACCAAGGGAAATGCCACTTTTATATCCCCGTTGAAATCCTTGTTCCATTAAATTTGTGCATTTATCCTTGTACAGATGAACAACTTTATCTTCTGCGTTAAACGATGCAACTGTTCGAATCCCTCCTACAGCACCATATGCAACTTGATTTGCTTCTTCGTACTTCACCTACATAATATAGAAAATGATTGATGGCCTAGTCTGTATAGCGCCGCTGCTGCTAAACCTCAATGTTCTCCACGAGGACTCGGGGACCTCCATGTTTTCCAAGGGAACCGGATTTGGTCCTTGATGGTCTGTAGGAACAACACTACCTCCATTTGATTCTGCGTAGCTGGATGAGGTAAAGACAAGAGCACACTCGATAAACATAACAAGCTCTGAATGGGTTGAACATAGATGACAACTTTGCAGGATATGATTGCAATACTGAGGCCACTCTATCAAACAATCTACAAACTGCTCCAATGCCTTTGCCCCGAATATAAACATTTTGAATCTGCAGATTTACGCAACGCATCTAAAACTCCACGAAGAGCAACACCAAGCAAAACATGGGTCACGAGCTGGTTCTTTATAAGAGACCCAAAGAGAACGGAAACAACATTAAGCTGCCTTTCAGGATATCTTAGGAAAAACTTGTACTCCTCAAACAGATTTCCTATTATAGATATTGTTGGGGGAGGCTTACAAAATCCGAGCCGCTATGCGCAATACGAAAACTACACAAGCAATGACATACAAATGCAGAAATAACACAACTACGCAATATAGAAGCAATCACACAACACCGGAAATTACGTGGAAAAACCCCTCCAAAGTGAAGGGTTAAAAACCACGGGAAAATCTTCCACTATAATCAAATAATGGGTTACACACAATTCTCCCAATTTGGGGATATACTCTTCTTCAAGGTGCATATAGCACTTGGATATCAATTTTCCTAATTACACTCACCCCTAAGGATGGATCAACAATTGATTCACCAAACAGATAATATTAACTATCAATTTGACAATATCAAGTGATTGAGATACTTACTACTAGAGTTTGAACAAACCCTAGATTTTTTCCCCTTTGAAGAGATGTGGAAATTGATCAATCAATCTTCACCACAACAACCAAAGGAACCTTTGACAAGAACCCTTTCTTCTTCTCTTCAAGATACTTCAATCTCACCAAAAATTGGTGGCTTAATCTATCTACCTCACTCATTGTCTTTTCTCTTCTTCTTCTTTTTCTCTCACGAACAAAAATGAAGAAATGAAAATGAATCGAGTCTCCTGATGCCTTTTGCTTGTTATAACATAACAAGGCATGTGCTAAGTGACTCCCCCCATTTGATAAGGGGACAAAATTGTTGGACCATAAGGAGGGACCGGCCCAACAATCTCCCACCCACGACTTATGGTAAGGTACCCACCACCACCAAACCCGCCCTGCTGCAGATATACACATGCTTGTATTTTGGTAGCGACTTTGTCATCATATCAGAACCGTTGTCATCTGTATGGATCTTCTCAATATACAAGACCTTCTCGTCGAGAACTTCTTGTATCCACTGATACCTAATATTGATGTGCTTGGACCTCGAGTGAAAACTCGAATTATTGCTGAGATGGATGGCACTCTGGCTGTCACAGTAAACGATGAACCTTTGTTTTTTCACACCGAGTTCTCTAACAAACCTCTTCATCCATATCATCTCCTTGCAACTCTCTGTAGCTGCAATGTACTCTGCCTCTATAGTAGACAATGCCACACATTTTTGTAACTTGGATTGCCAAGACACAGCTCCCCCTGCATAGGTAAATAAGTAACCTGATGTCGACTTGAGACTGTCTTGAGCACCTGCAAAATCTGAATCTGTGTAACCAACTAACTCTGGCTTGACACCTCCATAGCTCAAACACATATTAGAAGTACCCCTTAAATATTGTAGTACCATTTCACTGCTTCCCAATGCTCCATAACAGGATTTGATAGAAATATGCTTACCACTCCAACTGCATGAGCTATATCCGGCCTTGTACACACCATTGCATACATCAAACTAACAACTTCGGACGCATAAGGAATTTTCTCCATCTTTCGTTTCTCAACATCATTCATAGGACATTGATCATGAGTTAACTTAAAATGGTTTGCAAGTGGACAACTTACCGGCTCAGCCTTGTCCATGTTGAATCTTTGCAACACCTTCTCAATGTAGCTTTCTTGTAATAACCACGGCTTCCTTGCTTTCCTATCACCAGTGATATCCATTCCAAGAATACGCTTTGATGCACCCAAGTCTTTTATAGCAAAAGACTTGCTCAGATCTGACTTTAACCTGTCAATCTTTTTCTTATCTTTGCCAACAATAAGCATATCATCAACATATAGCAAAATAGTAAGAAAATCACCATCAGCAAATTTTTGAATGAATACACAATGATCTGAAGCTGTCCTCTTGTACCCATGTTCCTTCATGAACGGTTCAAACATCCTGTACCATCTTCTTGGAGCTTGATTCAAACCATATAGATTCTTCTTTAGCTTGCATACCATGTGCTCTTGGCCTTTGACTTCAAAACCCTCGGGTTGTGCCATATACACATCTTCCTCCAACTCACCATGAAGAAATGTTGTCTTCGCATCTAATTGTTCTATCTCAAGATCCAAACTAGCGGCTATTGCCAAGACAACCCGAATAGAAGGAAATCTCACCACCGGTGACAAAATCTCGTCAAAGTCAACACCCTTTCTCTTCTCATAACCCTTCAACTAAGCGTGCTTTGTACCTTGGTTGTGAGTTACCATCTTCAGTCTTGATTCTATACACACACTTGTTCTTCAGAATTTTATGGTTATCAGGCTTGTCAACCAAATCAAAAGTGTCATTCTCATCTAAAGAGCCAACCTCTTCTTTCATGGATTTCAACCACTTCTGACTTTCAGGAACACTAAGAGATTCTTCATAAGACTCTGGTTCACCTGCATCTGTGAGCATCATATACTCATGTGGTGTATACTTTGTTGAAGGTAATCTGGTCCTGCTGGATCTTCTCAACTCAGCTTTTGGTTGTTGTTGTTGCATTTCTTGCTCAACATCACCCACTGGAATATCTTCATGAGCTTCATCTTCATTGCCATTACCATCAACATCATCATCATTTTGTTCAAGAGAAGGAACAACTGGATTTGGATCCAAGGTCATGTCATCTTGAAGCTTTGGAATCTCAATCTTCTCAAAGTCTTCAATAGTCTGGTCTTCAAGGAATACTGCATCTCTACTTCCGATAACCTTCTTCTCAACTGGATCCCAAAATATGTAACCAAACTTCTATGTACCATATCCTAGGAACACATACTGCTTTGCTTTGTCATCAAGCTTTGATCTCTAATCTTTTGTGATATGAACAAATGTCCTGCAACCAAACACTTTCAAGTGATCATAAGTAGGCTCTTTGTCTCTCCATACCTTTTCTGCTATTTCTCCATCTAGCGGTCTTGAAGGAGATCGATTGATCAAATACACAGCAGTACTCATTGCTTCACCCCAGAAATGCTTCTGCAACTTGGAATGAGATAACATGCACCTGATTCTCTCAAGAATAGCGCTGTTCATCCTCTCTGCAACACCATTATGTTTTGGAGTCTTCGGTACTGATTGTTCATGACGTATACCCATGCTCTTGCAATACACTTCAAGTGGTCCAATGTACTCTCCCCCGTTGTAAGAATGAAGGCACTTCAAGGTTCTACCTGTTTCTCTTTCCACCATGTTGTGGAACATCTTGAACACAGGAACAACATCATCTTTGGTCTTGATTGCATATGACCAAACCTTCCTTAAAGCATCATCTATGAAAGTAACAAAATAAACAACACCACAAAGTGTTTTGACCCTTAAAGGTCCACATACATCAGAATGAACAAGATCAATAATACCAGAATTGCGCTTGGGTAAAGCTTTATGAAAAAAAACTCTAGTTTGTTTACCAACTAAACAATGAGTACACTTAACCAATTGCATACCTTTGGCATTTGGAAAAACTTGTCTTTTGATGAGGATTTGAATTTCCTTCTCACTAAGATGACCAAGTCTTCTATGCCACAACTCGGAGGTTGAATCCTTTTCAACAGAATTCAACTCACCTACACCTTCACTTGTATTTTGTACAATGTGCCACACTTCTTGTCTCTTGCAATAACCATGGAGCCCTTGCTTAGCTTCCATTTTCCATCACCCAAGTGATTGTGGTACCCTTCATCATCTAACACTCCTGGTGACAATAGTTTCAAATGAAGATCTAGTACATGTCGCACATTTCTGAGAACCAAGGTGCAGCCAACACTGGTCTCAACCTTCACATCACTCATTCCTACAATCTTTGAAACACCACTATTTCCCATTATGACTGACCCAAAGTCACCAGCCTTGTAGGAGGTAAATACATCTTCATGAGGAGTAGCATGATAAGATGCACCTGAATCAACTATCCATTCTGAATCAGAACCTGCAAAACTCACACAAACACCATTACAATCTGAGAATACAATGATATCATCATTTGTAACAGTAGGTGCAACAACATTGTCATGTCTATCATTTCCTTTCCCCGTCTTGTATTCTTTCTTCGGCTTCCTGCATTCATTTGAATAATGACCTCTCATACGACAGTTCCAACATTCAACTTCCTTTCTGTACTTTGACTTACCCCTTGACTTGCTACGGCCAACTTGTCTTCTGTCTTTTCTTCTAACCCGATTTTCTGTAACAAGAGCTTTTGAATGAGATGAGTCTAATGACCTTCTTCTAACTTCTTCGTTCAGCAAACTGCTAGTTGCAACAGTAATGTTCAACTTCCTGTCTGGAGCAGAATAACTGAGATAATTCCTCAATGGCTCCCAACTGTCTGGTAAAAAATTTAACAACAAATAAGCTTGAATCTCTTCAGGAATTATCAGATCCATAGATGTAAGTTGATTCATAATACCCTTCATTTCATTTAAATGTTGCGCCATTGAACTTCCTTCCTTGTAACACAGCTTTCCAAGCCTTTTGAATAGAAGAGCTTTTGCACAAGGAGACTGTTGATCATATATCTACTCTAACTTGGTCCACAAAGAATGTACTAGTGTCTCACTAGCCACATGATGAAAAATGCTATCATCAATCCACTGATGAATAAAACCGACTGATTTTCTATTAGTAACTTTCCAATCTTCTTCACTTGTCTTCTCAGGCCTTAGTCCCTTACTCTCTATTGGACCATAAAGATCTTTACAATATAACCAGTCTTCCATCTTCACATTTCATATCACAAAGTTCTCACCGGTCAAATTGACCATTCTATTACTAGTGCTAGCCTCCGCCATTGCACAGGATTAGCTCAACCCAAAAGCTCTGATACCACTTGTTGGGGGAGGCTTACAAAATCCGATCTACTATGCGCAATAAGAAAACTACACAAGCAATGACATACAAATGCGAAAATAACACAACTACGCAAAATAGAAGCAATCACACAACACCGGAAATTACGTGGAAAAACCCCTCCAAGGTGAAGGGTAAAAAACAACGGGCAAATCTTCCACTATAATCAAACAATGGGTTACACACAATTCTCTTAATTTGGGGATATACACTTCTTCAAGGTGCATATAGCACTTGGATACCAATTTTCCTAATTACACTCACCCCTAAGGGTGGATCAACAATTCATTCACCAAATAGATAATATTAACTATCAATTTGACAATAGAAAGTGATTGAGATACTTACTATTAGAGTTTGAACAAACCCTAGATATTTCCCCCTTTGAAGAGATGTGGAAATTGATCAATCAATCTTCACCACAACAACCAAAGGAACTTTTGACAAGAACCCTTTCTCCTTCTCTTCAAGATACTTCAATCTCACCAAAAATTGGTGGCTTAATCTCTCTACCTCACTCACTCTCTTTTCTCTTCTTCCTCTTTTTCTCTCACGAACAAAAATGAAGAAATGAAAATGAATCGATTGTCCTGATGCCTTTTACTTGTTATAACATAACAAGGCATGTGCTAAGTTACTCCCCCCATTTGATAAGGGGACACCATTGTTGGACCATAAGGAGGGATCGTCCCAGCAGATATCTAGTTCCCTTTTGTCAGGAGATTCCTTGAAACGAGCAAGCATCCGAATGATTGCATTTGTGTTCAATTGCACAGAGAACATGTGGTGGAAGTATGAATTAGCTTTACATTATCTGGATATAAACCATCAGATGAAGATGAATCGGAAGCTTCACCATTCTACAGTTTAGTACTATTTTGGATAAATACCGCATGTAATTTTTTCCATTTCCGCAAGTAGATGTTGACATGAGACAATACATTATGTCCAGCATGACCTTGAAGAACCTTGATAAATATTGAAACTGTCTCCGAATAAGCAATGTTGAAGAACGTCTTGGGGTACGCCAACATGGATCTCTTTCAAGAACTTGAAGCACCGGTCAAAAAAGATTATCCATATGTGCTTAAAATTATCATTAACCACTTCTCCAGATTTTTTTGTCCCTTTCGAGAAGCAAGAGCAACCAACTTTATACTGAATGAAAATGGATCCATGTCCAACACTAGAGATAGAATCTTAAGATCAAAATTTTGAATCATGCTCCCCGATTCAAAGTTCTGGACATCAAAATGTTCCATAGGTGTAGAATAATACATGCTCTTGATAAACTCCAGACTACCAAGAAGTGATTCATTGAAAAAATAAAACTAGGGTTTTAGAATCGCACTTACAGAGGTTTTGGGGGGAAGTCGTCTTGTCCGAGTTCACTCGGTTGAAAGAATAAAATGAATATAAGGGCGAAATCCGAACGAACAAGAGTTTGCTTCACAAAAATAAAACCTAATTTCTAATTTTCCCGTATAGAGTTTACAAATAACTAAATAACTTGTCGGAAACCTAGCAAGTAACTAGGCATCAACACCTTTTTGAATAGTAACTCATAATCTTTGAAAAAGCAAATCACCAATTTTAACATTTACATCATGAATATTTACAAAATTATTCACTCTCTTTAAGAAATCCACGGTCTCATCTTCTAACTCACCCAACGTCGTGAAAGTCAGAGTACGGAAACCATAACCATGTGTAGTACACTTGTCAAGTTACTTGTTCGCTTTCGTGAAACCGCATTACATATAGCCTTCTTTGGTATGAAAGTATTAACTCCACCTCCTGTAAAAGGTGAAATTCCAATTACATATAAACACACATCGCGACCGGTGTCCCAATTACAAAAGAGAATATCTACGGGCCTTAAAGCACCACCTTCAGCTGATAAGAAACCCATATCCACTTCTTTTTCTTTTTGTGCGTGTATGCCAGCACGAGAACATATTTCAAACAAAACATCATGAACCAAGTCATGCCGAAACTTTAAACATATTTCGTATGCATTGTAAAGAGCATGGTCACCAAATAAATCCATATCTCGACTGTGAAAAGAACAAACACTCCCAGCTGGAAAGAGTGGTATACCAATGCGATAAAAAAGAATAGCACAAAATTATCGAGAACCAATTTCTAATTTATATATATATATATATAAATGTTCGACTTTCGCTACGATTGTCATAAACACTTCCAAGAAAAAATTTATTCATTAAATCACTTTGTGTTTTTCGATCATTGATCAAGTTTTGAATGTTATTGAACACCATTATGCGATAATTGTTCAAAGACTTCTAACTACGGACTATCATTGTACTTTGTTCTGTAACCTTGGACCATAATGCATATTCATATGTGTAATTTCAAGGCGTACTTCTCACATTCTTAATGTTTGGATTTCAAGTTATCATAGATTGTATATATTCAAAGATACATGGAGCCTTCAAAATCTATGAATAGAGAAACTCTTGCAACATGATTTCTTAATCCCTGGACTCTTGTGTCATAGTTGTTAAGATAGAGTCGTCCTTTATAACCTAGGTTAATCATAGAATTGTATTATAGGTTACAACTTTGAAAACATCACTTAGGGAGTCGTGAAGCCCAGTCAGACTATCTTTTATCTGATAGTTCAGGTATCCGGATCTTGTTTTTATTGCTATTGGAGGGTCAATTCGATCTCAACTACATTCCAGTCCGAAGTCTGATAATAGA
Source organism: Papaver bracteatum (assembly GCA_023529315.1). Lineage (NCBI taxonomy): Eukaryota > Viridiplantae > Streptophyta > Magnoliopsida > Ranunculales > Papaveraceae > Papaver > Papaver bracteatum. The sequence continues at coordinate 250,967 of JAJJWX010001949.1, forward strand.
CTAGTATCTGTGGGGGTTTAATACAGTATGGTGTTTAGAGATGGATGCGGTTCCAATGCAGTTTTCCTTGTTAACAAAAATTATGGTGTGTTGTGTTTTTCCTTTTCATAATTATATAGTTTTATCTTTATAATAAGATTAGCACGTAATCAATCTAGATAGATGAAGTCCTCATTATTTAAGATCAAAAACAAGACATGTTCTTGTTGAATTCATATCTTGAAAGATAGATTCCAAGTTTCATACTTGTTGGAATTCAGATCATTTTAATACGGATATGACTAGATTGATCTTAGATATTGATTTATTGAGGTCATCCAATATCTCTTCTACATAATCAATTAAGGGAATTTTATTTGAAACATATTGATTGTGGAAGACATAGGGGAAAACCCTATATACGATCTTCTTCAAAGGGATTTGTTTTGACCTACTTATGATTGTATTAGGTTTTTCCATATAGGTTTCTGAATGAAAAAGTTGGTGGTGTACGTGGTACTCTCTCCTTTTCAGAATTAAAATGAAAAGACACATTCTTCAAGGATGAAATGGGTTTCATAATTTATCCCACTAGATTAGTCGATTTTAGAATCAATTCTATTTTCCCTAAGAGATTCTTCTTTTAAGGGAGTTGATGTTCTAATGTCCCGAATGAATTCTAATTTCTTGTACGTTAAGAGGTTTTTCACAAAAATACATACGAAGCTTCTACGACCAATTACTTTTGTATCTTTTTTACTACTTGTTTCATTTATAAGTAACGAATGTTTTTCTTCTCCTTCCTCGAACAATAACTTTACCAGCAACATAACAAGTAGTGTTTATCTCTTTATACTACACCAAATGATATACACTATTTATTGGCGTTTTCCCTCGGGTAATTATATATATATATATATAAGTTACCATGTAATATACATTGTTATTAGCCCTAATATGGTGATTAGTACATCATTGATATATTAAATCATCGCAAAGACTCTAGTTTGGGATGCTAGTTGTAACAATCTTACATCATGTAAACTATCTTTGGTTCTCAGCACCAACCAAGGTAAGCTAGTCCTATAAGTAACACTATAACATAAAGATAAACTACTAACACCCAATTTACAGAAAATCATTACCCTACGCGAAGATGTTATTTCCCTCTTATACTAGTTCAACGTTGACTAATTAATATAATGTGAAAATATTCAACCTCTACTAGTATCAAACATCATAATGTAATCACTGATCATATTGTGTTGTTGGATTCATCAAAGATGCTTTAGAACTAGATGAGAAGAAATTAATGAAAACCCAACTAAATCTTGAGCTTCATGCAAGCTTAAAGCTGCTCAAGTTGCAGTATGAGAATAAGTTGATGATTTTGGAACTAGACAAGAAATTATGGTCATATCATTGATATGTTTCCAGAAGCTATGAAAATTAGGTGATGATATATGATGAAAGAACAAGGTGTTCATCTTCCGGTTTGGTTGACACATATGGTAATAAGGTCAGACAGTTTACCGGTTCTGATTAAATTTATCCATTGTGTCATTTTTATGTGAAACTATGTCTTAACTAGATGAGCAGTCATGGTAGATCTATCCATTGGTAATCACAATGCATTCATTATGATGACAATTTTGTAATATATGGTTCAAATTCTTAAAAAAATTGGGAGTTTTAGTTATCCTACCGATACTATTTTTGGTAGTCAAAAGTTAAAGGATGGAGTTGATTTGGTTTCCAGCATTATCTTCCCAATCCCGGTCTCGGTGAGTGTAAATCATAAAGAAGGATTAATTGGGGGATATTTTACTTTTCATACCTTCATGGAAAAACCATGTCGGTTTTGATTTCCGGCATTGAAAAACCATGCCGGCATGAACAATAAAATATCCCCCAATTAATTATTCATTATCAATTAGACAAATTGACCTCTTAGATATTATATATAAATTTAGTGACGACAATATCCACACATAGTTTGTTAGGAAAAATCATACCCAAAATTTAAACACATTTTGTCTTTAAAATTTCCTACGAAAACAATCCAAATTACAACTCAAATAGGAGTTTGAAAAAAAAATTCCTCAGAAAAGTAGAATCCAAAAAAAAATCATGAGAGAAGAAGGCAATTGCATATAATATCATTTTCTCTTATTAGAATGCAAGTGCTCTAGTAACGAAAACCAAGGAAGATGTTATTGGGTAAGTCGTTAATCTTCAAATTACTATTTTATTGTTAAAGTTACTCTTTTAAACATTATCAAAGAAATCCTACGTTATTTTTTACATTAATCAAATGTATTTTTAACGCATGAGACGGATTTTTAGAAGTGATAAGTACTAACATCTTCTAATTAGATGGAGTTAATAATATCAATCCTTTCAATTTAGATACCTTGATTTCCAATCCAATATAAACTTCGAATTACCTGTAAATGCAAGCCCCCAAACTTTCAAATCTTGCCCCAAACATTATAAAACATATATATAATTTGGGAGAGTTTTGATTATCCTACTGACACTGTTCTCGGCAGTCAAAAGTTAAAATATGGAGTTGATTTGATTTCTATCGTTTCCACATTCAACATTGGTTTCGGTGAGTACAAACTATTAATCAGACAAATTGACGATGTACTTGCTATATATTAACATAATGACGGTCGCAAAACACCTTCTCATGTGATATCAAATAGGTTTGAAGGTTCTATAATTAGTCCAAAAACTTAGGCAGTTTGTCTCTTGTTGGTTCTGATGATTTATTACTCAGAATATTATATGAAGGACAAACTCAACAGCCAACTCAACAACATCAACAAGAGCAAGGAAAAAATATATAAAAGAGCAATGCTAGATTATTCAAATGTGGATTTATTCAAGGAAAGGATTGATGAAAATGTTGGTGGGCAGACAAATCTTGTATTCTTTTACAATAATGGTCGTCTCATGAAAAGTGGATTGTTATTGAATGTACAGGATTAGGGTTACTTGTGCCGTAGGATTATATATGGTTGTAGTGATGTACCTTGTATGTTGGGATCGAAAGAAAAAACAAATTATTGAAAACTGGAAAACCTCACAAATTTAGAATTTGAGAAAAATTAATTAATTGAGAATATGAGATAGTGAGAATGACGATGTTTACCATTTGCGATCGGAATTTAAATATAAGATGGCATCAATTATGTTATTTATCTTTTTTAGAGGAGAATGTTAGTTCTCTTATTGTTCCTTTTGCTTTAATGTATCTTTTATTTGATGGAAATCTTTTTCCAATTACACCTATGTTTAATTGATTTTTGTCAATAACACGAGACTTGGAGTTAATAGCCTAACATATATAGTACAAGTTAAAATGTTAACCATCCTCCAAATCTTGGAGATATAGCCATATATTAACATGCATGTTATCACAACATCACCAAAATTTTGCAAATGAAAACTATGAGTTTTTGAGAAAATCATATAGTAATACCTTTATTGACGCACAAGGTGTTCTAGATAACATGAGTACAAAATAAGGGTGGAAAAGTAAATTATTTGCACAAATAGGCAAAACTACTCAAATTAACTTCTTCTTCTTCTTTTTTTTTTTTTGATAAGCAAAAAACCTTTTCATAAAAGGAAATTCGAGTTTAGAATGAGTTTAAGACTGATAATAAGAGAACACAAAGTAACAATAATATAGCATAAAAGTACAATACCGATAAATACGACAAGAGAAAGAGAAGGATGCTGGAGTAAGAAAAATATACAAGTATGAATAAGATCCGAATAAATCTAAGAAAAAATAGTTTTTCTCAGAATTAAATTCCAACCATTAATTTGGTTTTCTTCATTAGAAAGAAGTGATCTGAAATTAAGAGTAATTTGTTTTCTAACTAGTGATGAAGCTTCCTTCGTCAAAAAAATTACCGATGAAGATTGTGTCGCCGAATAAGTTGATGATGAAAATTACGATGAACATTTTGTCATCAGAGACAACAAAGATCGTCGTTGGAGAATATCACTATTGAACTTAAAGCCCAACCCAATAAGAATAACCATTTAAGCGAAGATGAACCTCAAAAGAGTAGATAAAATCACCATGTTAATGGTTTAGATAAGTAGAAAAAATAATAACGACTAAGCTAAAATAATAACTACCTAGAAAATAAGAAATAATGAAGAACTCCGCGAGCAGGGTTGTTAGTGATAGTTTTGTTGAAGAAGAAGAATGAGGGAGAGATAGAGGAGACAGAGGAGATACAAGGTATAAGATGATATATGCTTCCATATATTGCTACTCAAATTAACTTGGTACTATGGAAATATATTAAAAGCAGGTTCTCAAAATACCTGATATAGATATTATCTAAATGAAAAGAGTTTAGAGGCAATATAGGTGGCATAATTATCCTAATCATAGGTCTCCTCACATAATTTCCCAAGGTAATCTATCTTTCCCTAGAAAGATAAGAATCCTAAGAACTAGAGTTCAACTTTTCTAGCAAAGTTAGCTTGGAATCTGTTACGTAATCAAGATAGTCTTGTGGGCTCAAGTGTTGAAACGCAAGTACTTTCATTTTCATGAGTAGAGAAGAAGATGAGGTTTAGAGGGGAAAAAACGAATCCTAAGGTTTATAGGAATCAGTGATTCCAATGGTAAAATGGATGTTGGAGAAGCTTCAAATAACAAAGACGATTGTGTTGATGGTAAACTTAACTTAGAATCTCAATTGGATTGGATTTACGATCAAGATCGATTGATATACGAAGTGGATAATGATCATGCTAATGAAGATCCAATTTCTCAAAATCAAGAAACTAATGTTAAAAATTCAGGACCCGGAGCTCAAAATACTCAGGTAAGATACTTTTAGCCTCTGAATTGTCTATTTATTGCTCCAAGTGATCGAATCATCATAACAATGTTAACTCACAATGTAAGAATCGTCATGGTAGTTAGGTTAATCAAAGTCAATGGAAGAAAGTCATCATTTTGGTAACCACAACCAATGACGGCTCGGACCTGCAACTTTCCCAGACTACGAATATTTGTCATGGTATAACATATTACCATGGCGATTCTTACCTAGATTTCCTCACAAAGTAAAGTTATCGTGATATGTTTATACCATGACGACTCCAAAATATAAAATTATGTCTCAATATAACTGTTAGAATCGTTGTTGTGTTATTCTTATACAATGACGAAACTTAAGATGGTCTCGACATGGTCGATATTCATATACCATGACGACTCCTGTTGGGGGTGCTTTATTTTAAATCTTTATGTCAACTTAAAATCATTTCATTTCATTGAATCGCAAATTCGTACATTATTCACAACACATATCATTACATTTCACTTAAACACTTAATCATAGAAGTTGAAATCAGCATAGGTATTATCTTCAAAGATACGATAGCAATCCTCATGCTTAAACTTTTTGTCATGGGTAGTTTGATCATATCTGTCGAGAGCCATCCCCCGCAGAGAAAACAAATTATGTATAAGTTAGTATTATTCAAAAATTGTTTTTGATGAACGACTTATTGACATACATATACTCTCATCGGACTTAATTAATTTGGTGGGATGAACTTCCTTTACGTCTTTCATTTACTCTTTCAAAGCTTCCAATCGTTGATATAGCCTCTCGAATCTTCTTTTAATGTGTTTGAATGACTCTCCATTACGATTTCCATTTTACACCACAAAAACTATAATATGCAGTTCCAAATATGCAATGATGACCCTCAAATACTCAATCCTACATAAATATGTTGACGACCCTTTCAAATTTTGGTACAGAAACATAGTTTTTATCCTCTAGAGTTGTCATTTTTAAATAAGGGTCATCACCCCAACAAATTTTGAGTCATCATATGTTTTTATAATACACTAACGACACCGAACTAGCTCAAAATCTTCAGAAAATACAATAAGAGAGTCGTTATCTTCTACATCATATACGATGACAACTTTTCATAGCTCAACATACATATAAAAAGTCGTTAGGGTAGATATTTTCAAATGTGACAACTCTATTTTCGAAACTGCAACTTTTCGGTTAGAAATATGATTTTACAATCAACACACCGCATAAAACACAAACATCAAATAAATTAATGGATTTACTTGACTTAATTTCTAGTTGGGGTCACAGTTTTCTCTAGTTTTTCACGATTTGATTTTTTCTTCGTTCTTGAATACATCTTTCCTTTGATTTTATCTACGAGTTTAGGTTTCTCTATATCTCTGTGGTATCTCTTCGTACGAGCCATGTTTGTAGAAAAAATTAATTGCCGATTAAAGTTTCAAATCGGCGATTATAACAATCTTCTTAGACTGTTGTAAATGAGTTTTATTCTTTTAGAAAGTTGATCGTAATTATTTATATAATCAAGTTCATGATTTTGAAAGAAAAAAAAATAAAAATGAGGGTCGTTAGGGTTTGAGAGGAGAGATGAATTCTGATTTTTTTTTCCTGTTTTGGAATTGAAATGAATTGGGAATAATTGTTCAACATGATTTTAGGTTTTATAATTAAGGAAGGGTATAATAATACTTTCGTTACCATTTGTACCCCATGTCCGATGAAGACAAGCATTTTTTAGAAGGGCACTGCCACCCCGCACGACAGTGCACAATAGTTTTATAAGCTAGCATCCTTGGAACCGTCAGATGTAAAGCATCTTTGTATTTTTTTTCTTTCTATGAAACTATAACTGGTGACAGATGTTAAGAAATATATAATTTATATTAGTTCCTCAAACTGAATTAATATTTATTAATTACTCTATTTTTCGTTATTGGTTACCATCTCGAGATTTTATCATACTTATGAGATGCAAAACCAGTTGGCCTATTTCATTTTATGCATACCGACGAGATGAAAGCTAATTGGTCTATCCTTTTTCCATACATGTTCAACTAGCTAGTTGAATTCTGCACCAAACTCATTGGCAGCTTCTACACATAAGATTTTTACCCCTACTTCATGCTGACAAATGATATTCTCCCTTATATATGTCTGTCTTTGGCCTATTAATGACATGTTAATAGTAAAGAGATGAAGGCTCTAGGACTTTCGCGCTGGATTATGTGTATTGCTATGTTATATATTTAACTGTTAAGTTTTGTCTATGTTTGTTAGAGCATTGCTCTGTCGAACTCGCATACGTTGCTATCTCAAGCATGTTTGTCAATATTAGTGATCAAAACTATACGTCTTGATTTCTAGTTTACTTATGACTAAGTCTAGGTCTTTGATAGTTAAGTATAGTTGAGCTCCAGACTCCATGGCAATTATCTTACGAAGACGAAGAACTACTCAAGGAACCAGTGGAACTTCATCCGACCAAAAGGTATGTGGATACTTGAACTTATCTAGCACTCAAACGTCTATGTATCTCCTACTCTTGAGAAAACAGTCGTATAAGTATGATAGTTTTCATACATACACATTTGCTATTTCGAGTCGAGTTTACTCGCCTATCTTTTCTCGAAATATGTGTTGGTAAGCTTTCACTTTAACCATCTTTCATCTTTACCCGTGACGAAATTCATGATGACGTTTCAATCTTGAAAATAGCTTTGATGACGGTAGTCAATTCTTATGTCTAACGACTATTATAACATTATAGAAGAATGTTTCAATGATTGAAATGTAAAGTTGAAATTACGTAACCACCTATTGATATAAGCATATATAGTGTGTTCGCATATTAGTGTATAAATCCATGTAACGAAAACCAAGTGCGTGCATGTGTGCATGCGGTATTGGTGAAGGAGACAGGTTGGGTATGCGTACTAGCGGAAGTTTTTGAACTGAGAATTTCTGCAGAGTTTGTAGTTTGCAAACTAGTAAACCAGTCACCTTAGGTACGTGTACCCACGGAAGTTTTCGAACCGAAAATTTATGCTGAGTTTGTAAACTCAAATCCGGTAGCTAAGGTACGCATACCCGTACGCGTACCCAAGATGGTTATATTTCTCAAATCGGTTAGCTCATGAACTTAAACAATAAATCAATAAGGAATGAAATATTTGCAAACCGTGGCTATATTGTTCATGAATTGATTCGAATGAATCAAAACGATTTTGTTTCAATTGTGTCTATGTATAAAGATTTAAGCAATTGAACAAATCTTCAACTAGTTGTTTTGAGTCATTTGAACTAGTTGTGAAGAAGATGAATATGGTTGATATGAAAGTGCTCATATGGCTAACCATTGGTTAACTATTTGTGAACCTACCAAATGTACACGTTTAGGTACGGTTACTCAAACCTAAATAAAATACATTTCATGTGTGTGTGACAAGCTAAGTTTCGATCTAACGGTTGAAAGATATTAGCTTGGATAAATCAGGTTTTTCATCTAACGGTGAATATTGAATACTTTGTTACCAAGGTAACTTAGATTGCAAACCCTGATTTGAAAACTATATAAAGGAGACGTCTAGCAATTGGAAAAACTAATCCCTACACCTCCTATATGATACTAGTTGGTTTGCTAGAGTCGATTCTCCTTTAACCGTAGCTTTCTTCTCGAGACCTTGTCGGTTAACGGCTTAAAGACTTCATTGGAATTGTGAAGCCAGACGAAACTACTTTTCTTGTAGTTGACCAATCTGATCTTGCCATTTTCTATGGTACGAGTTCAATTGAATAATTGGCTTGAGATTATATCTCCGATAGGGAAAGATAAAAATAAATCACAAACATATTTGTCTCATTGTTTGTGATTCCGCAATATATATTTTCACTACCATATGATTTAGATTATTGTGAGATGATCAATAATTCTAGGCTGTTCTTCGGGAATATAAGTCCGGGTTTTTGATTAGTTCGTGTTCACCTTGATTTTATCAAAAGACGGAACAAAACTCGTAGGTTTATCCGTGGGAGACAGATTTATCTATTATCGTAGACGTTTATGTGTGATACATATTTGCTTATTAAAGTCTTCGACTTTGGTTCGTAGAAACTCTTGGTTGTGGGTGAGATCAGCTAAGGGAATTAAGTACATAGTATCCTACTGGGATCAGATACGTAAGGAGCGTAATTATACCTTGAATTAGTGTGATATTTATTAGGGTTCAACTACAGTCCAGACCGAAGTTAGTTTGTAGTAGGATTGTGTCTGTAGCGGCTTAATACAGTGTGGAATTCAATCTGGACTAGGTCCCGGGGTTTTCCTGCATTTGAGGTTTCCTCGTTAACAAAATTTCTGGTGTCTGTGTTATTTCTATTCCGCATTATATTTTTTTTATATAATTGAAATATCACAGGTTGTGCGTTGTATCGATCAATTGTGAAATCCAACCTTTGGTTATTGATTGGAAATTGATTGATCCTTGGATATTGGTCTTTGGTACCATCTAAGTTTATATCTCTTGTATTTGATAAAGACTCGCAGATTTCTATTTGCTTGAGTATAGATCAAATCGAGAGATAGAGATATTAACTCCTTGATATACTTTTTATTTAAGATTGAGTATGACTGTCTAGTTGATTCTCTTAAAAGTATATTCGAGTTAGTCCATACAGATTTCTAAACGAAATATTGGGTGAGGTTGTTAGACCCCGCTTTTTCAGGTCACACAAGTTACCAGGACCAGTTACATCAGTTACCAGGATCGGTTACATCAATTACCAGGACCGGCCACCATATACTCATGGTATTGCTTTTGATTGGTCACACCAGTTACTAGGATCGTTTACACCAATTACCAGGACCGGCTACCAATTACAAGGATCGATTGCACACACTATGTGATCGGTCGCACCAATTACTAGGATCTGTCACACCAATTACAAATATCTGTCACACCATCTCATGGTGATTACTTAGGAATGGTTACACAAATTAATAAAAACTAGTCATACCAATTCATACGTCAGTCATTGTGATTAGTTATACCAAGATACATAACAAAATTATGATATGTTCTACCATCTCACACATATTGGTAATCCAAATATTTGCAATGAATAGCCGTACCAATAAGCCTAACGATTTCCATTTTGATTCATAAAATAAGTTTATGAATGTACTTCCTTTAAACAAATGTAAAAAATTGTTTCCTGGGATGAAATCATCACCATAACCCACTCACATAATCATAACAGTATATACAAAATTATGTCGATATTATATCTACGAAGTTCAAATGATAAGCGTTATACTTCGTAATATAATTCCCTAATACTATGATCATACAAATATGACCATGTCATATCACTAGAGTATCATACAATATGTACAATGTATACATTTTCGCAGTTATGTTTTCAATATATCACGACTTGAAAGATACGTTAGGAATGAAACAATTCAAGTCAATAAAACTAACGTCAAGAGGAAGGGTAATGTTGTCGTTGCAGTTCGCTTCTTTTTCACATTATTCAGATCTTCGGAGTAATTCTTGTATGTCTCAAAATTCCTAGATTTGCTAGTCTAACCTAAACGAAGTTGACTCTAGTATATAATCAAGCGACTTTAGATGAGTTTTGAGTCACTAAAATATGACAACCAAACTTGACATACCAACGCTTGGTGAGTTCAAACGATCTATGCTCTAACAAAATCATTTCTACAATCTTTAAGAAGAGATTTGGTATTCTGATACCCACTGTGATACCCATAAAATACCTTTATCATAGTCTTGTTTTCTCCACAAAGAGGAGTAAGGAAACCAACGACATCTCAGGTAGACATTTTTTATGGGCAGGGTATCGAATAACTTTGAGTATTCTGAGATATCTTCTTCTATATCTTGATCAGTGTCTGAATCACCATCATTGTAAATTTCTTACAGTTGTTTTTCAAGGTGTGTTTCCCAGTCACCAGAATCCTCTTCAGGATCAAATTATTTAGAAGATTCACAAATGATAACTATATCAGATATTGACTTTACACAAATACCTTCGAAATCTTATCTGTCGTTAACTAAATCACAAACAGATTCAACAACAACCATTATGATTCAAATCTTATATGTTGGATCGCATCAAACACAACTTGTTATATCTTTTCGTGTTTGCCTCCTATGAAACAAATTAAAATGACGAGGGTACCCAAATACACCACATTCTTTCGTTTCAACCTATAAGTCCAATACCAAGTGTAATCATCTATGGACAAAGTTGAGACAATACAACAACTTGATATTCACTTAAAAATAGTTATGGTATAACACCGATTAACAGTAAGATCAATACCAACTGATTAGGATTTAACGTACAAGTGTAATTTACTTTATTATAATAAAATAATTATATTGCGGTAGTAAAATAAATGATACAACAAGATTTTTTTAATGAAGAAACCGTAAATGCAGAAAAACCCCGGGACCTAGTCCAATTTTGAATACTCTCAGAATTAAGCCGCTACACAAAGTACAAATCCAACTTCGTATAGTTGAGACCAAGTAATATACCCCTAGTTACTTAGTTCCCTTAGTATCCTTGCGTCTACGACCTACTGGTCACACCCGTGAATCCTAAGACAGAAAATAACTATCTTGAGTTGTTTTACCGATGTAAAGTCTTAAGCACTCAAGTACTTTTAATCGTATTCCAAATAGTAAAGGAACAAAGTTATTTGGTAACTACTCCAATAATGTTTTAGAAAAGATTCATTGAGTTTTAAAAAGGCTCTTCCGTTTAAACTAGTAAACTCCTTTGTCGGTGTTTATGGGTAAAAATCGTTTCCGCTGATTTTGGTAAATTCGGTAGGTGAGTGAGAAACTGGTTAAACCCTAAACAAATGTGTTGCACGTGAGAACTTTATATATTCGAGAGATCAATCTGTACAAGTCCGGCCTAAACCAAGAAATGGTCGTTCCAGACTTGCTTCAGTCACAAAGTGGAGGAGAAGGGTTGATTTGGGGAGGGAAGCAAAGAAAGGTGTTGAGACCAGAATAATTATGGGAGAGTAGTGTCTCGACTTGTATCAGAAAGTAAAATCTTAGGAAGCTTGCAAGAGATGAAAGCTTTTTTGGAGAGCTTGCAAAGTTTCCTTTTCTGAGAGTGTTGTATTTTTCCCCTGACCGAGACTTGTTGTCTGGTGGAAATAGGCGAGACCTATTTATACAAGTCGAGATTGAAACGTACCCTGGCCTCATGAAGGAAGATATTAAAGGGTGAAATATTGGGCGGAGGTGGTAACCGCAAGGTGTTTATGGGTGAAAACGTTTTCACCATTATTTCCTCATTTATTTGACCACTTTATTCCTATTCACACTTTCTTAATGTGAGCGTAGTGTACGCTGCAAGCTATGACCGCCTAACCAAGACCCAGGAAAGCATCCCCCAGTTTGTGTTAATGTCTCGAGTGTTGTTTGCACCTTGAGTGCAAGTGGCGCTGCTAGGGGCGCTTGTGGCATGTGCGTAATGCCTTTGTTGCGGGTTGCACCTCGAGCGCAAGTGGCAGTGCCAGAGATGCTAGTGTTGTTTTTGGCATGTGCCAATGGTATGTGTGGAATGCCTCGGTGGTAGGTTGTATGTTGAGTGCAAGTGGCAGTGCTAGAGCTGCTAGTGGCGTGTGTGGCATGTGCCAATGGCATGTGTGGAATCCCTTGGCGGTAGGTTGCATGGTTTGCAAGTTAGGCTACTAGCGTGGGTTTTGGCATGTGCCAATGGCGGGTACGACCAAGTTGACCTAGGTTGCAAGAATTGCAAGTTGGGCTACCATCGTGGGTTTTGACATGTGCCAATGGCGCGTACGGCCAAGGTTGGCCTAGGTTGCACGGCTTGCAAGTTGGGCTACCAGCGTGCGTGTTTGGCATGTGCCAATGGCATGCGTGGCCATTAGGACCATGTCTTGGTAAGAAAATCTATCGGTGAGCGTGTTGGCATGTGCCAATGGCATGCTCGGACATTAGATCCACGGCCTGGTAAGAAAAGCTACCAACAATGCGTGTTGGCATGTGCCAATGGCATGATTGGCCATTAGGCCTAGGTTGCATGGTTTGCAAGCCTAGGTGCGGGCGCTACTTTGGCATGGCGTGGATAGGGCCAAGGTAAGGGTGTTTTGCTTGGCGTGGCGTGGCCAGCGTAGATAGGGCCAAGGAAGAGTGTGTTTGGCATGGTGCGGCTAGATTGAGCTAGGTGTGGATGGCATGATTTTCCGTTGGCACGGAGGTACTGCTAGAATGGTTGGCATGCTTTGGCGCGTTTGGTGTGACTAGCATAGCTAGGGCCAAGGAAGAGTGCGTTTGTCATGGCGCGGCTAGCTTAGGCTAGGTGTGGCTGGCATGATTTTCCATTGGCACGGAGGTGCGGCTAGCATGGTTGGCATGCTTTGGCGCGTTTGGTATGGCTGGCATGATTTTCCATTGGCACGGAGGTGCGGCTAGCTTGGGATAGGTGTGGCTGGCATGATTTTCCATTGGCACGGAGGTGCGGCTAGCTTGGGCTAGGTGTGGTTGGCATGGTTTGCCATTGGCATGAAGGGGAATTATGGTTTTGTTCGTTGTAACCCTAATTTGAAAAAATACCCCCTATTAATTACTGACTATATATATTAAATGTTCTAATAAATGTGTCACCGGTGACATTAGGTTATTTGGGGTTTTATAATTTTACCCTTTGTTTAAAAAACGACCATCAACATTAAGTCCCTTGCTTAGCTCGGAATAGGAGATTTGTTGTTAGGTAAGCATAAGATGGTGACAAACTATCAACAGCAAATCGTAAAGAGAATTGAAGAGGCTTGTCTGACCTTTTTTATAAATAGGATTTGGAATCCTTGACTCTGGCAGTTTTGCACAAATCGGGAGGCTGGCACAATTGGAAAGTCAGCGTCATTGAGAGACAGGAAGCTGGGCGGCATAGAGAAGTTGACACGATTTGGAAAACTGAGCGTGCTAGCTGGAGGGACCGGCGCAAGGTGGGGAAGCTGAGCGTGCTAGCTGGCGGGATCGGCACAAGGTGGGGAAGCTGATTGTGCTAGATGGCGAGACCGGTGTAAACAAGGAGGGAGTAGATATTTCTACGGATAGCAAAGTTTCCTTGTTTTGCCTTCCTTCACACGCGCGGCTTCAATCAGGGCATTATCCATGCTAAAATCTGGAAGCGTTATGTCCCTCGTTGCTTCCTTTACTTTTTTAAGATTCTGTATTCATACCCAACATAATTGCATCATCTCTCTCATTTGAGAAAGGGTTCTTCTTGTCAAGTTTCTCTCTTCGTCATGTCTCACAGAGACGAATCATCTTCCAACTAGCCATATTCTCCATGTGAAGGCGTGAGGCCTGACTCTTGCAGGAGTATCCCAACAAAGGTTATTCGGGTTAAGAAAATCATACCGGTATGTTTTCTTCTTCTTTGGTGGACTGACGTTCGCTTTACCACTTGTTTGATGAATGGAAAAATTCCCTTTTGTGCAGAGATATCCCGTTGGAGCATGTGTTACTGTTATCGATGAGGATGACCTAGTCGTTCTCCTCCCTTCAAATCCAACCTTGTTGACTGCTACATACTTGGAGAACGCTGATTTAGGGCTCTCTTGTCATGAATACCCCTATGAAGGTTTGTCGTTTGGGACTCGTATGAGGTGTCTCTATTCCAATTATCAGAATGTTGGCGGTTTCCTGATGCATAAAGAATTTGTGGCCCTTTATATGAGGATATGGAAGGCATACGGCCATATCGCTACCAGGAGCGTGGTGAAGTGTTGTTCGTTTGCCTTGGTTTCCGTAGTGAACTGTCTTTTGCCAATGATTGCTGAGACGGAGAATATTTCCATCCGTTCTATTGCAGATTCAGTCATTCAAAGGTGGGATAACATGGTGTCCACCTGTGAATCCTTGGAGTTTAATATTAGCTGGTTGCGGCATCGTCTCAATATTGTGAAGGTCGACAGAGCTGGTATTCTTGCTGGTGTAATTCCTGCCACAAATGCCATATTGGAAGAGGAGAAATCTTTGGCCCTGGAGTCTCGGAGGATTAAAGAGTTAACTCCAGAATTGGAGAGTATGACTGAAAGATATCATGGTCGATTGAAGATGATATTTTGTATGGATTATAATTTACTAGATGGGCTTTTCTGATTTGTATCACGAGAGATTTGAAGGCTCCTATCTCTTTTTTTTTTTGAAGAAATAAAGAAATTCCATTAATATGTTGGATTGTATTGAAATTCGATAATTGGCAAGAAATAAAGTAAAAGCAGAGAGGGTGTCTGGACGTTCACATTTTTGTTGTAGCATGTTGCAGGGAAGTGGTTAGGCGTAGTATGCCTTAAGCCATTTTCCTTTGATGAATGCCTCTAGCTTTCCCCCATCTTATTTGATAATCTTGTAGTAACCACTGTCATACGCTTTAGTGATTATGTATGGCCCTTCCCATTTGGGAAACAACTTCGGTGTCGATGCATCTTGCTGGATGTGCTTGGCGGTTTTTAGCACCAGATCTCCTTCCTTGAAAACCCAGGATTTTACATGGCTGTTGTACGCCCTGGAAATACTGTTTCTGTATGCTTGTACATGCTCCTCTGCCCTGGATCTTCTGGAGTCCATAGTATCTAGTTCCGCAATTCTAGTATTGAGTGATTTGGCTTCATTCCACTGAGGTCCGCTCGCTGCGACGATTCTGGCAGACGGGATCTTGATTTCTACTGGGAGGATCGCGTCTATACCGTAGACGAGGGAGTAGGGAGACATGATGGTGGAGATTTTAGGAGATATTCTGTATGCCCAGAGAGCCATCGGCAATTGCTCGTGTCAGGTCCTGGGATTGTCGTGTACCGTTCGGCTGAGGATTCTGATCAGAGTCTTGTTGGTACTTTCGGCTTGCCCATTTCCCTGGGGATAATAGACAGTAGAGAAGACTTGTTTAATTCCGTACCTCTCAAGTAGCTCTTGTACTTTATTGTTAGCAAAAGGTGTGTCGTTGTCGGTGATGACGTGTTTAGGTACACCAAAACGGCAGATGATGTGTTCCTTGACGAATGCCGCGATCGTGGCTCCAGTGTTTCCTTTCAGCGGGACAACTTCAACCCACTTGGTAAAGTACTCGATCGCGGTTATTATGTATTCATGTTGTTTTGTGGATGGCGGGTTGATCTTCCCAATGATGTCGAGTTCCCAGCTATAAAAGTGCCACGGGATACTTATCGAGTGCAAGGGTGTTGGAGGCACATGGATGAGGTTTCCGTGAATCTGGCATTCTCGGCATTTCTGAACGAAAGTAGCTGCGTCGTCTTCCATGGTCGGCCAGTAGTACCTCTCGTGTATCTGTAGGAACAGTTTATGTTTCCCTTGGTGTTCGCCTTCGTGCATTTCTCTTAACATAACTGGGATTTATGTACCGCCCAAACACCGCAGTAGACTTCCTCCGAAACCTTTGCGATATAAAACCCCATCATGGAACACGAATCTTTTGGACTTTTCTTTTAGCTTGGACGCATCCTCTTTGTTAGCAGGAAGAATGCCGTCGCGAAGGAAGCCGATGTACGGCTCCCGCCAGTCCCCAGTTTGACTGATGTTGAGGACCACTGTCTGACATGGGGGCGCCTGGAAATTGGGACACGCTTTCTGGAGTAATCAGGATTGAGCTTCCATCTCCGGCCAATAGTATCCAAGTCGTTGTAAACGACGGTAGAGGGTTACTACTGATGTTATTCAACATACTTCGGTATGAACATGTTCAAGTTGTTGTTGTGCTTCCTCTTTTCCGAGACACCTTGACAGAGAGTTATCTGGATTTCGATGATACAAAACATCTTGAAGCATAAATAAATTCCGCAAAGTCTTGAGGTCGACCTTCCCTTGGAAAAGTGAGCTGTTGAGTTCTTGAATGATAGGAGTTCTCCAGTCATCCTCTTCGGCTTTCTCAGGTTGTGAAAGCCATGTTGAAGCTATGGTTCGCCGTTTTACTGTCAGGGTTTCCTCGGATCCTTCGAACTGTAGCTTTGATGCTAGTGTAGCTAGGCAGTCAGCATGCTTGTTACCGTTACGGCCGATATGTGTGATGGTTTCTTCGGAGAAATAATTTAGTAGTTTTTGTGCTTCAGCCATGTATGGTGACAGCGTCAGTTCTTTGAATGCGTAAATCCCGTTTACCTAGTTGACGAGTAATTTAGAATCTCCTCTTATCTCCAAACGCGTGGCCCCGGCTCGTTTATCTAGTGATAGTCCAATGAGGAAGGCTTCGTATTCAGCTGAGTTATTGGTGCATGGAAAGTCTAGTTTGAAAGAGTGCGAGAAGACTTCTCCAGCAGGAGATACGAGTACCACACCCGCTCTTACGGTATTAGTGCTGGGGGTGAGAGAGCCGTCGAAGAACAGTAGCCATGCTTCTTCTTTGACTAAGAAGATATTTGGAAGGTCTCCCGGGAGATCTTCTCATAACTCCGCGGTGTTCTCACCTGAGAATGCTGCTAACAGGTCTGCAACAGCCTGTCCTTTAATGGCCCTCGGGGAGACGCACGTTATATCAAACTCTGATAGCTACAGGAGCCATTTATCCGGCATCCCTATCAGGGCGGGTTTCGAGAGGAGAAACTTTACAGGGTCTGATTTGGATATTAACACCACCTTGTTAGAGAGGAGGTAGTGCATGAACTTCTGGATAGAATAAATTAATACTAAACACGCCTTTTCCGCTTTGGGGTATCTGAGTTCAGCGTCTCTCAACGTTCGACTGAAGTAGTATATGGGATATTCAATTCTTTTGTCGTCTTCTTGAGTGAGGAGGGCTCCAATGGAAGTATCGTTAAAGGCTGTGTAAAGACATAGTGGTTTCCCTTGCATAAGAGACTTCATGACGGTCGGCGAGGAAATCATTTGCTGGATCTTCTGGTATGCTTTTTGCTGAGACGTAGTCCATGTGAAATTCGCTCCCTTTTTCAGTAGAGGGGTAAACGCAGTAATGAGCTTTGCCAACCCTGGTATGAAGCGATGAATGTAGTTTACCTTGCCTATGAAACTCTGGAGATCTTTTGCGGTTCGTGGTGGTGGCATCGTGAGGATAGCTTGCGTCTTGGCTGGTTCAACTTTTATCCCTGCGGCCGTCACTTGGAATCCCAAAAACTTCCCCGAAGAGACACCAAAGGCGCATTTCAAAGGGTTCATCTTCAACTTGTATTCGCGACATCTTTTGAACCCTTGTCGTAGCGTTTTCGGATGATCCGCTCGAGTCTTCGATTTAACCACCACATCATGCACGTAATATTTGACTTGCTTGTGCATCATATCATGGAAGATGGTAGTCATGGAACGTTGGTAAGTAGCGCCAGCGTTCTTCAGACTGAAAGGCATTACGGTGTAATAGAAGTTTCCGAGAGGGGTTCTGAAATCAGTCTTACTCGCGTCGTGCTCATACATATTTATCTGGTTGTATCCGCTATATCTATCCATGAAAGGGAACATACCATGTCTTCTGGTAGCGTCTACCAGCATGTCGATGTTAGGGAGCGGGAAATCGTCTTTAGGGAAGCACTTGTTCAGATCTCTGAAATCGACACAACATCTGATCTGACCATTCTTCTTTTTAATGGGAATGATATTGGCCAACCAGGTGGGATGGTGAATAGGTTTGACAAATCCAGCGGCTAGTAGTTTCTGGACCTCCGCCTTGATTTGTTCCTCTATGTCGTGTCTGAATTGTCTTGGAGGCTGCTTGACTGGTTTGGATCTGGGTATCACGTGTAGATTGTGGGTGACCAGTTTTTTATCCAAGCCCGACATTTCTTTGTAAGTCCATGCGAAAACGTCCTGGTATTCTTTGAGTAGGTCGACTAGCTTTGAGCGTTCCGCGGAATGTAGAGTCGAACTGATCATAATGGGTCGCGGGAATTCCTCATTCCCTAAATTGAAAGTTTCGAGTTCGTCGGTGGTTAAGTCGGTCCCGTCTTGCAGCTTCTGAGGGGCGTCTGGAACTTCCTCCTGGTTATTGTGAAAACATTCTTTCTGGCGGAGAGGCCGGGTCATGGTCTCCCCTGCTAATTGCTAACAACGGTGGTAATGTGTGAGTTTTTCCTTTTTGTTTCGTCATGCGTTAAGGGTGCACTCTCTCTTGGTGCGTGCACGGGTTACGCCCGGTGGTGGGAGTCTGGCGGGTCTTCCTTCTGAGGAGACGGTGGGAGGGAGGTCTCCTTTGCAGAGTATCTACAGTTTGTCTCTATCTCTAAGCGATGTCCATTTTGGTAGCATAAAACTGTGAATCTTGGTCGTCACGCCTTTTGAACCCTCCTTCGGTCCATGTGCTTCTATGCAGTAGACTAGTTCATAGGGGGACAGTGACTTGGGGATACGGACAACTTCTCCATTCAATACTGTTTTCAGGCATTGGTGGTATGTTGAATGAACGATTGTGAGATTGTGCAGCCATGGCCTTCACGGTATCATGTGGTAGTCTGGTTATTTTTCAATCACTTCAAACTTCACGCTTGATTGAATTGGCCCTACTTCCAGCTCCAGGTTGATGTAGCCATACGTGCTAGTTTGGTTGCCTTCGAAATCCGTCATCGTAGTGGGTTGTCGTACGATCTCGTCAGGTCGCACCTTGGCATATTTAAGTTTTTTGAGAGTGATGACATTGGAAGATGCACCCGTGTCAATGAACGCTCTCCGAAACTCTATGTTCCTAACGAGAGCCGTAACATGCAAGGCCCGGTTGTGACCGTCTTCTACCATCATGTCGTCATCGGTGAAAACAATATTGTTGGTGGATCTTCCGGGGATCCTTGGAGTCCCCATGGGTGCAGGAACTAGTGATGTGTTCAGTGCTATTTGGTTGATAGCAGAGAATGTTTTTATTCACTGGTTCTTGGAGAAGTGTAGTAATTCACATAAGTTTTCTACCAACATGGTCGCCTCCTGATCCGCTGGCTTACAGTCAGTGATGAAACCATTGATTTGAGAATGCTCATTCAGGATGTTAGTCCCCTTCTCTTGATCTCCTGGGGAACATGAACCACTTAGCTCCGATGTTAGGCTGATGAGGAAGTCGAGTATGTTGTTAATCGCATCTTTCATTAGATCCATGTTTTTGGCATGGATCTCCTGAGCTCGCATCAGGTCAACCAGTCTTGGGATCTCTTCATAGGTCATATTGCTTCCAGAAATTGACGAGTTATCATGACCTTGAGTGGGGTCAATGTTTGTGGAGATGGCCTGATAGCCGACCATGCTTGCGCAAAATTTGAAGACGGAAGCTGGAATTTGATATTGTAACCGAAAGATCAATCCTACCGCTGTGGTCGCCAATTGTTTATGGGTAAAAATCGTTTCCGTTGATTTTGGTAAATTCGGTAGGTGAGTGAGAAACTTATTTAAACCCTAAACAAATGTGCTGCAGTGAGCACTTTATAGATTTGAGAGATCAATCTGTACAAGTCCGGGCTAAACAAAGAAATGGCCGTTCCAGACTTGCTTCGGTCACAAAGTAGAGGAGAATGGTTGATTTGGGGAGGGAAGCAAATAAAGGTGTTGAGATCAGAATAATTCTGGGAGAGTAGTGTCTCAACTTGTATCAGAAAGTGAAAGATTAGGAAGCTTGCAAGAGATGAAATCTTTTTTGGAGAGCTTGCAAAGTTGCCTTTTCTGAGAGTGTTGTATTTTTCCCCTGACCGAGACTTGTTGTCTGGTGGAAATAGGCGAGACCTATTTATACAAGTCGAGATTGAAACGTACCCTAGCCTCATGAAGGAAGAGAGTAAAGGGTGAAATAATGGGAGGAGGTGGTAACCGCAAGATGTTTATGGGTGAAAACGTTTTCACCATTATTTCCTCATTTATTTAACCGCTTTATTTTTATTCATGCTTTCTTAATGTGAGCGTAGTGTACGCTGCAGGCTGTGACCGCCAAACCAAGACCCTGGAAAGCATCCCCAAGTTTGTGTTGATGTCTCGAGTGTTGGTTGCACCTTGAGTGCAAGTGGCGCGTGTGTCATGTGCCAATGGCATGTGCGTAATGCCTTTGTTGCGGGTTGCACCTCGAGCGCAAGTGGCAGTGCCAGAGATGCTAGTGGCGTTTGTGGCATGTGCCAATGGCATGTGTGGAATGCCTTGGTGGTAAGTTGTATGTTGAGTGCAAGTGGCAGTGCTAGAGTTGCTAATGGCGTGTGTGGCATGTGCCAATGTCATGTGTGGAATGCCTTGGCGGTAGGTTGCATGGTTTGCAAGTTAGGCTACCAACGTGGGTTTTGGCATGTGCCAATGGCGTGTATGGCCAAGTTGGCCTAGGTTGCACGGCTTGAAAGTTGGGCTACCAGCGTAGGTTTTGACATGTGCTAATGGCGCGTACGGCCAAGGTTAGCCTAGGTTGCACGGCTTGCAAGTTGGGCTACCAGCGTGCGTGTTTGGCATGTTCTAATGGCATGCGTGGACATTCGGACCATGGCTTGGTAAGAAAAGATACCGGCGAGCATGTTGGCATGTGCCAATGGCATGCTTGACCATTAGGGCCACGGCCTGGTAAGAAAAACTACCAGCGAGCGTGTTGGCATGTGCCAATGGCATGCTCGGCCATTAGGGACACGGCCTAGCAAGAAAAGCTACCAGCGAGCGTGTTGGAGGCCATTAGGGCCACGACCTGGTATGAAATGCTACCAGCGAGCGTGTTGGCATGTGCCAATGGCATGCTTGGCGATTAGGCCTAGGTTGCATGGTTTGCAAGCCTAGGTGCGGGCGCTACTTTGGCATGGCGTGGCTAGGGCCAAGATAATGGTGTTTGGCTTGGCGTTGCATGACCAGCGTAGCTAGGGCCAAGGCAGAGTGTGTTTGGCATGGCACGGCTAGATTTAGATAGGTTTGGATGGCATGATTTGCCGTTGGCACGGAGGTGCGGCTATCATGGTTGGAATGCTTTGGCGCGTTTGGTGTGACTAGCATAGCTAGGGCCAAGGCAGAGTGCGTTTGGCATGGCGCGGCTATCTTAGGTTAGGTGTGGCTGGCATGATTTTCCATTGGCGCGGAGGTGCGGGTAGCATGGTTGGCATGATTTGGCGTGTTTGGTGTGGCTGGAATGATTTTCCATTGGCACAGAGGTGCGGCTAGCTTTGGATAGGTGTGGATGGCATGATTTTCCATTGGCACGGAGGTGCGGCTAGCATGGTTGGCATGCTTTGGCGCGTTTGGTGTGGCTGGCATGATATGCCATTGGCACGGAGGTGCGGCTAGCTTGGGATAGGTGTGGCTGGCATGGTTTGCCATTGGCACAAAGGGGAATTAGGGTTTTGTTTGTTGTAACCCTAATTTGAAAAAATGCCCCTTATTAATTACTGACTACATATATTAAATGTTCTAATAAATGTGTCACCGGTGACATTAGGTTTTTTGGGGTTTTACAATTTTACCCTTTGTTTAAAAAACCACCATGAACAGTCGAGTAAGAACAATCCAAATCAATAACTTAGATTTGGATTCACTACTATCATATTCGGATATTGAAGAATACCACCAAATGATAGTTGTCTATCTAAACAACTTTATGATCAAATATATCAAAAGATAAATCGTATCTAAGTTGGATCCTAGTTGATCAAGATGTGTGCACAAATCACGAGATATAAAACTAATAAGAAAAATCTTCTTGTTTTCAATTGTCTTCTTATATACCTGCACACCACAAAATTGAATCCACTTATGATCGATCACATACATAACGAAGTCTGTTAACAATGGATGATCATAAGTTGTCCTTAAATCTAAAAAAAGTTCTAAAGATACCGTCAATACTTTGATCTAGTTTGAGTGACCCTTATGTCAAAAGAGAAGGCTCCCAAGAATAATCAAACTAGGTGCAATCAAAAATTCAATAACCGTTAGTCAATCAAATCAATAGTCAAAAACTAAAATAACAATGAATTATCTAGTTTCCCACCAATGGTACTTATAGAGCTTTTTGATCCCACGAAAGTCTTTAAATAAGAGGTCTAAGAGTTTTCGCCTAATTTTGGTACTTTCCTCACCGGATAGATGACTCCACGAGAAACAAAACGAATAAAGTTGCATGGCTCTTCTGATAATTTGCAAGAAATGCAAACTCAACTACTCATTGACCAAGGTTGTTTGGACAACAAGGAAATTCCAAAACCGAAAATATTCTCAAAATATGCAATAAATACCCAATTTCGGTTTTCCTATTTCCAACTAATATCCAACCTGTAATTCTGAAATCTCTCATTAGAAAATATATAATATTACTTTAGCACTTAACTAATATAAATTTCCAAGAGATATTTTTTGAATCAAAAGCATATAATCAAAAATCTTAATTAAAAGATTTTTAATATTTCGTATCAGGATCACCTTGAGTATCAAGGAATATCTTTGAACAATAAAAGATAAGAATTGTATTCATGTCCAAATTATGTCGACATATAGAACTTTCCTATTTAGCAAACCTTAATTCCAAACTCATACATAACCGTAAAATTATATGTGAATATGAAGGATCGGTTTTTCTCTTGGGAACGGTTCTACCATGACTCTTAACATTGGTTAAGATCGGTTATACCAAGTAACCAAATATAGGTAGGGATTGGTTCTACCATAATTCCCAACAATAGATAGGATTGGTTCTACCAAGTTTTCTAATATATATAAGGATCGGTTTACCGTGACTCTCAATAATAGTTAAGATCAGTTCTACCATGTATCACAAAAGAGGTAAGGATTGGTTCTACCAAGGCTATCAACATAAGTCAAGATCGGTTCTACCGCATATCCCAAACTAGGTAAATATCGGTTCTACCATAGTTCTCAATATAAGTCAAGATCGGTTCTACCAAAGTTATTATCCTAGGTTCTAATTGGTCATCCAATAGATCTTCAATGAAAACCAGACCAAAATGATTATTGATTTCCTTTCGATTATAAAACAAGTTTCTTATATATATTTCCTTTTTAAACATAGTTTTCTAGGATGAAATCAAACCTATATCCAACACACAATCAAGTAACGTGTTACAAAATATAAACGTTATACTTCGTAATCAAATATTCTTCCTTGACACTTTGATCATAATAAAATGACCAAGTCTAATACTAGAGAATCAAATATAACCTCGCGTGTTATGTTTTTAATCTTAAACAACTTGAAAACAATGATAGGAATGGAAACATGTCAAGTTAGTATCACAATACCTCAAGTGGAAGGATGATGTCTCCGTTGTAGTCGATATGTCTTCACAATCTTCAGGTCTTCGGAGTAATACTTGTATGTCTCAACATTCCTAGACTTTCTAGTCTAGTCTAAACGAAGTTGTCTCTAGTACATATTTAATCAAGGGACTCTAATTAAGTTTTGATACTAAAATATGACAACCAAACTTGACATACCAACACTTGGTGGGTTCAACCAAACAATGCTTTAACATATATTCTTTCAACGGCTATTCATTTGTAACACTGACGTTTGTAACACCATTATAGCATTACAAATTCATTTGTTATATAATTTGTTCAATAGACACACCTTTTGAGCTATGTATTGTTATTTTGAGCGTGTTTTCACCATGAAGAGCAAAACCCCATCACCGATACAACGAAGGAAGATGTATTTCATCCATGTGGTAATTTAATTAATTATTTTATTACTTTTTGCACAGATTTTCATTGAATTAAGATTTCTATTAATTACCCGTGACTTTGTTTGATGGAGCATGCTTAATCTTAGTGATTTTTGATGCGCCATGCTTATAATATACAAGTAATATTTTAAGAATTAATTCTATCTTTGGAAAATAACTAGAGTTGATATTTCTTTTGGTTGAGATATTATTGTCTAAGATTAATTTCTGAAACACTTAAATATGAAAACAGTGAAATCCTGAGTCTCAGTACCTCTCAATATTGTGACAATCTTTTTTATATGTTTTTCAATTCTAATATTTTCAATTATTAAGTCTTAAATCGAATCTCAACAAGTTTGAGTGAACGACATCTTATTTACCACTTCTATAACACATCACTTACATTACTAAATTATATTCGGTTCTCCGCACCAACTAAGGTAAGTTAGTCTTACAAGTATCACCATAACATAAAGATAGACCCTTAAGACCCAACTTACAAGAACCAGTATCATACGCGAAGATGCATGATAATCAAAATTTTGTAATATATATATATGGTTCAAACTTTCAAATAATTAGAGACTTTTAATTATCCCACCGTTACTATTTTTGGAGGACAAGAGTAAAATGATGGAGTTGATTTGGTTTCCATCATTCTATGACTGACGGTTTAGCTGTGATATACAACAATATCCACACATTGTTTGTCAGGAAAAATCAAACCCAGAATCTAAACACATTTTGCCTTTTAATTCCATGCGGGAACAAGCCAAAGTACAACTGAAATAGGAGTAGCAAAATTTTAAGATCCACAGAAAAGTAGAATCCAAGAAACTTTTTATAAGAAAAAAAGGCAATCGCATCTAATATCATTTTCTCTTATTATACTGCAAGTGCTCTAGTAACGAAAACTAAGGAAGATATAACTGGGCAAGTTGTTAATCTTCAAATTACTCTTTTATATATTATTGATTAAGATACTCTTTCAACAAAAAGAAATCCCACATTACTTTTTACATTAATTAAATATATTTTTAACATATGAGACATATTTTTATAAGTGATAACTACTAATATCATCCAACTAAATGGGATTTAATAATATCATGTCTTTCAATTTAGATACCTTGATTTCCACTCTAATACTCCAAAAGACATGTAAAAATGCAAGCTCCAAAACTTTAGAGATATTTTAAATCTTGTCAAATTATAAAACATAGTAGTTAACCTCGTTTAGGGGATAAAAATATTTTAAAATAATAGTGGTATGTCTACCTAAGCAAAAAATATTTCATCATCAATACACCAAAAATGATCAAATGTTCTTGTCCATCTTCTTTAGTAATCATCTGGTAGACATGAATCATACCACAACAACTTCATTATCAACACCATTATTTACCAACACAAGTTCACAATTCGGTAAACCCATGAACCACAAGGATCTTTACTTCCAAGATTAGAAATTTTAAGTGGCCTTGGTGATTTGATAGACAACTTCTTAGGTGTGGAGTACCCACCCAGAGGGCCGGGGGCTTGAAAACCCCTGAAGTTGAACCATCAAAATCATCACCCGAACCTAGAATTATGTCAATAGAATGAAACCACTTGTATTCGTGGTTACATCATTCCACATTGTAATAAAATCATAATCACTAATCAAATCAACTTCATCATCTGCCATTTTCAATCATTGACCTAACCATCTTACGCGAAGTTAGAATATCAATCTCATGTGTCTAATCTAGGAAAGTCAAGACTCACCATTCATAATATTAACTTTGATATTTCTGTGTGGGAACTAACCAAGTTATTCCTGGAATAAAAACCCGTTTCAAAAATAAAATAAAATTCAAATTATATAAGCTTTTAAGATAAAAGTCAAAAAAAATTAAAAAAAAATATCGCTCAAAACTAACTTTTACAGATAAAAGTCACAATTCTTAACAATAGTACTAAACAAAAATATCACTCAGATCAACTTTTATAAATAAAAGTCGCATTTTTCAAAAACTAATCATCTTCAAAACCAATGGAATAACAAAACAAAAAACTCAATTCGAAAAGAGGGTTTCACAAAAAACTGATAAAATCGATACAAAAAAACAAATATAATTATAAGATGCAAACAACACAGAACCTAATAAACTTCTACATATAAACAGCAAATCATAAGTTTCAAGAAATATCATATAAGAAGATTTATCACCGATGTAAACAAAAAGTAAAAAGAAAAATGTAAGGGTTTCAAAAGTCGCACTTTTTTACTAACAAATCATCTTCAAAACCAATGGAACAACAACAAAAACTCTATTTGAAAAAAGGGTTTCACAAAAACTGGAAAAAAAATGGTAGATTGAAAAGCATGAGTTTGTATTTATAATATTAACAAACATAATATTTCAGTTGTGAAGTTGTCAGTCTCCTAGAACCAACTTGTAATGTCAGTTTCCAAGAACCACATACACAGTCTATTTCTAAGAACCGATGGGTACCTTTCATTTTCTGCTCTCTTATCGTTATTATTACTAGATTTATATCAGTGCTACCCACCAGGCATATTTTTTCTGTTAACTTGGTGAGCGCGGGGCTTCGCCCCTCCCCGTGGCGTTGAATTTTTGATTTGGTGTGTTTGGCGATGCATTTTTGATTTGGTGTGTGCGGGTTCCTCCCGCCCCATGAGGGTATTTTTTATTTGGTGTGACGGGCAAATACATTAAATAGGTAGAGTATATGTGCAGATTTTATTTACTTTTTCTTTTTGGTTTGGTGTGCACGGGGCTTTGGCCCCGCCCTGTGGCGGTGCGTTTTTGATTTGCGGCGCGCGGGGGTTCACCCAGCCCCGTGGCAATGTATTTTTGATTTGGTGTGGCAGGGCGCACATTAAATTGGAGAATATGTGCAAATTTTATTTACTTTTTCCTTTTATTTTCGTAGAAAATATGTGGATTTTTTCCCCTTTATAAAAAAAGCCCTCATATAGTAGTTATTCGATTTCCAAATTGAATTTGTACTTCAATAAAATTCAAACACAGTAAGTTAGGTTTTCCTTTTTAAGTTTGTATTCTTTTAAACCAATCATACGTTTCCAAGTGTCCTCACCTATTTGGTTTCTTTTTTTTTAATCTATTTGCTATTCTTTTTAAACCAATCATACGTTTCAAAGTGACCTCACCAAATCGCTCGGTTCACAAAACTCAAAAAATACCTATTTCGGCTAATAGGAAGTGAGGGTTTCCTCATCGTTCAACGTGGGAGATTTATTTGTCTATGCCTAGTCTTTAGAGATGGTGCAGTAGCACTATATGGTCAAAAGTGGTAAAAAGTAAAAGAATAAGCTGACCAAATTTATTTGTCCTTTTTACAAGTAGTACAATTTTGCATTAAAAAATTCTAGATATACAACATCTTAGACAAAATTAAAAAAACCCTCTAACATAACTTCTAATTGTACGGCCAAAAAGTGGACCCCTGCTAACTCCATGTGTGGAGTTTGTTTTAGTGTTTTCTAAAATGTTGTATGTCTAGAATTTTTGAATGCAAAATTGTACTACTAAATAATTTTAGTGTTGTCTAAAATGTTGTATGTCTAGAAGCATTTAGGTTTCATTATAATTTATGGATACAAGGCAGGTTTAATGTTGCAATACTGGCTGGTTTTGCGCTAAATCACCAGTATTTTGCCGCTGAAGTGAACTTTGGGTAAATCGTGTCACAAGACAAACTAACTAACTGGTTGCGGTAGAAAGTTTTAGGTTGCAAGATTGACTGAGCAAATT
This sequence comes from Papaver bracteatum, assembly GCA_023529315.1. Classification (NCBI taxonomy): domain Eukaryota; kingdom Viridiplantae; phylum Streptophyta; class Magnoliopsida; order Ranunculales; family Papaveraceae; genus Papaver; species Papaver bracteatum. Next base: position 279,259 of record JAJJWX010001949.1, read on the forward strand.
TTAGGTTACAAGATTGACAAACTAAATAATTTTCGAGTCATGACACGAGACATATGTCTATTTGACTGAGACAAATTTGGAAAGAATATTGCAATCTGTTACAGCAGCATCCACTGTACAATAGCCCGTATACAGCTGGCTTACAAGATCGCTTTAAGCACAAGTTTTTGTTAACCATGTCTACCAGTAGTTTCAACCTCTCACAGATCAACATGTCTACTGTGCCAGTTATAGTTCTAATTAAGCATACGAAGCCAGAAACGACATTATTTGAGTGCACTTGAACATCATGGAAGAACTATACAATTTCCTCTGAGTTCTAAGTTAACTTGCAATCTTGAACTAGGCTAACCCACAATTGACGGATTAAGTTAGAATTCAATGATTAATTATTATCAATAACGATGATTAAGTTTCAGCTTCCTTAAGTTTCATACTCACATCACAAAAACTACTCTAACCCCAAAGCTTCAGGTGCATTTTCAATTTCGTCAACTTGGGAAGGACAAAATCAGGATTATCATTCACCACTGTATTCCAAATGCTACTAGATTAAAATCTGCATGATCCATCCAAATTTGCATGGAATTGAAAGAAAACATTGAAAGGCTAAGGCACATCCACACCGGTACCAATAACGGTACCACGATTAGAATATAGCCTCCTCCTAGTAACCTTATAACCCCAACTAGGAAATCTGTCAACCCATTAGACCAAGAGAAAATTCTTGTTTATAAAGGCCTTATCCAGATTGCGGAAAAATTTCTTGTTCCACCAACTCTACCATTACAACAAGAGAAGTCAATTCCATATTTATTAGCTTCCATGAGATTACACCTATCAATGCAATCAATAATTCATATATAGATAAGCTAGAAGGAGCTATTCCTCCCATTCTCTGCTCCAAATGAAATCCCCCAACACTAGCCAAGATTTATTCACATTATTCACTCTTCCCAAATACTCTCATAAACTTCTTCTTTGTTGAATGACCTCCATTTTAAATAGGCCCATAATGTTCCAAAACCAAAAGATAAATTTATCTGGAAAATTCACAAATGGAAGTAGCTGGAGAACTTCCAACCTTTTTATTTCCCTTAACATTTCATGCCTTAGACTTATAGTAGCAACTTTACATTTCTTACGAGACTTCAAAATCTTTTGCTCATCTCCACTTTTGTGCCGAAGTGGTAATGTTCACCACCTCTACAGAAACTTTACCTCCTCCTTCAAGTAATTTCACACCAGAGCTAATAGGATGGGGAATATTTGAAATAGATTCAGCATCAGCAATCTATTTGAAAATCACTATATCTGACTCTAGCTTCAAAATATCACCATGAGGTTCCTCCTCCTCATTTTCTTCTTCTTCAATCTCATTTAGAACACGAAATTTTCCACATAAACAGCTGACATTTATAAGGAACTCCCAAGTGCCAAAGACGTAACCAAAATTTATCAGAATATATTAATTGCTGAAGGCCAATAATTAATAAAGACTTAAGAAATATTCTTGCGGAAAGACTTAAGAAAGTTTTACCTTGTATAATTGCTGATTTGTAAGGTGCCTTTGTACATGAGAGACAAATAAACGATGGGATTCTTATTGCAGCAGAATTGATTGACTCAAGAATGAGAGAAAATAAGTCTGGCATTGTATGCAAGGTGGATTTTGAGAAAGAGTTTGATAATATAAACTGGAATTTCCTTGATATTGTTATGGAAAGATTTGGTTTCCGTATATTCTAGAGAAAATGGATCAAGTGGTGTATTTCTTATGCTAGGTTTGCAATTCTAATCAATGGTGAATCTACTGATATGTTTAAAAACCAAAAAGGTATAAGATATGGATACCTTATCTCCCCTTTTTTATTCATAATGGTTGTAGAAATTTTGTCTCTGTAGTGTAATGTGCCTTGATACCACTAAGAGAAGTGGAACAACCACTAAGAAGTGGAACTACCACTAAGAGAAGTGGAACAACCACTAAGAAGTGGAGCTCCCATTATGTTGCTTGTGTGCTCTATGTCAACATATACACTACCTCATAGAACCTATATAAGGCCTTCTAGTTTCCATTGTATAAGCATCCCAAAATCAGTTAAAGTTCCTAAACAAAAGAGAGAAACATTAGTAGTGTATAGAGAGAGTAAGAGCAAGAACAAGGTCTTGTTCTTGAGAGGAGTTTACACTCTTGTAATCTTGTTCATATCATAGTACAACGTTATCGTCGTCTTCCAAAGTGGATGTAGATCATCTTGATCGAACCACTATAAATCCTTGTGTTGTGTGTGTGCCTATTTTACATTTGTTTTCATTTCTATTTCAATTCTCTATTGATTGTGCTTAGAAGAGCCATTGGTCATAACAAATTGGTATCAGAGCTCCGGTTAAAAATGATCTACGATGGCGGCAAAGTATGAGATTGAGAAATTTGATGGAAGAAATGATTTCAATTTATGGAGGCTAAAGATGAGGGCTGTTTTGGTGCAACAAGGTTTGGTGAAAACTTTGAAGGGGAAAACGGCTCTAGCAGAAACATTGAAGGAAGAAGAAAAAGAAGAACTCATGGAGAAAGCACATGGATTAATTCTATTGTGTTTGAGCAACGAGGTCTTGAGAGAAGTGGCAACGGAAACGACACCGGACGGGCTATGGAACAAGTTGGAGAAAAGGTATATGACTAAATCCGTAACTAATCGTTTATATCTTAAGAAGAAATTACATACTCTTAAAATGCATGAAGGAACGTCTATTATAAATCATATTGATGATTATAATAAAATTCTCTTGGATTTGGCAAATATTGATGTCAAAATTGAAGATGAAGACCAAGCTTTGGGTTTGCTTTGTTCCTTACCACCATCTTATGAAAATTTTGTTGATACCGTAATGTATGGAAAAAATACAATTTCCATGGAAGACGTTAAAGCGGCCTTGAACTCTAAGGAGTTAAAGAAGACGGGTATCGACGGTAAAGATAATTCGGGAGATGGGTTGTTCGTTAGAGGAAGAGGAAACCAAAAAGGCGGATTTGATAGGAGTAGATCAAAGTCAAGGTCTAAATCAAAATCCGGTAAATTCTATTGCTTTCATTGTAAGGAAAAGGGGCATTTCAAGAAGGATTGTCCAAAATCGAAGACTGTCGAGAAGAATACCAACCAAGGCACCGCAGCAAATGTTGAAGAAGAAAGTGATGATGGAGGTGGTTCTCAGTTCACCGAAAGCTCGGAGAACGGGTGGATTATTGATTCGGTGTACCTTTCACATGTGTCCTCATAAAGAGTGGTTTACTACTTATCAAGCTAGAGAAGGTGGTAAAGTTCTTATGGGAAACAATGTCACTTGTAAAGTGGTGGGTGTAGGTACAATTCAAATTAAGATGTATGACGGTATGGTGAGGACTTTAACTAAAGTTAGACATGTTCCGGACCTGAGAAGAAATCTTATTTCTTTGGGTACGCTTGATTCAAATGGCTGCAAGTATCAAGGTGAAGGTGGAGTTATTCGTGTCTCAAGAGGAAGTCTTACAATTATGAAGGGCGAGAGAATTAATGGTCTTTATACGCTGCAAGGTACTACTGTGACGGGTGATGCAGCGGTATGTTCTTCAAGTTCTGATGATGATACTACCAAGTTGTGGCATATGCGGCTAGGGCATATGAGCGAGAGGGGGTTGGCTGTTTTGAGCAAGCAGGGATTGCTTTGTGGTCATAAAACAGAAAGCTTGATTTTCTGTGAACATTGTGTCTTTGGAAAGCAGTGTAGAATCAAGTTTAGTACAGCTATTCATAACACCAAAGGTATTCTGGATTATATTCATTCCGATCTTTGGGGTCCTTCTCGGGTCGATTCACATGGTGGTGGTAGATATATGCTGACGTTCATTGATGATTTCTCAAGGAAAGTATGGGTATTCATACTTAAACACAAAGATGAAACTTTTGTCAAGTTCAAGCAATGGAAGACTATGGCTGAGAAGCAAACCGGAAGACAAATCAAGTGCTTGAGGACAGACAATGGTTTGGAATTTTGTGGGGGTGAGTTCAACGAGTTCTGCAAGGAGCAAGGGATTGTGAGACACCGCACAGTCCAAAAACACCACAGAAAATGGTGTTGCAGAAAAGGATGAACAGAACCATAATGGAGAAGGCACACGGTGCATGCTCTCCAATGCCAGGTTACACCAAAGCAGTTTTGGGCAGAAGCAGCAAACACATCAGCTTATTTAGTGAACAGATCTCCATCGACTTCCATTGAGTGCAAGACTCCAAATGAAGTTTGGACAGTTCGCATGCTAACTATGAAGACTTGAAGATATTCGGATGTCCAGCCTATGCTCATGTGAATGAGGGGAAGCTAGAGCCTAGAGCAAAGAAGTGTATATTTCTTGGGTATGCAAAGGGCGTGAAAGGCTACAGGTTATGGTGTCCAGCAGAAAGATCAAACAAGTTTCTTATCAGCAGAGATGTGAAATTTGATGAGCAATCAATGTTGAAGCCAAAGAATGAAGAACTAGATGGAGAAGCTGAAGAGGGTGTTAGTGATAAGGTGGAGCTTGGTGACAAGGTGGAACTTGAGGTGCAAGTTCAAGGAAGCAATAAGACTGTTGTTTCTGATGATGATGATGATCAAGATATTGTGAAAGAACCTGCCCAGGAAGAAGAAGCACAAGGTCATCGTGACAATCTTGCAAGAGACAGAGAGAGGAGGGAAGTTAGAGCACCTCAAAGATACGGCCATGCTGATTTGGTTGCATATGCATTTGCAGTAGGTGAGAGCATAGATAGGGATGATCCAACAACCTATGAAGAAGCAATCGGTGGTGAAGAATCAGCAGAATGGGGAGCATCCGCAATTGAAGAAATTGAGTCTCTTGACAAGAATGGGACTTGGGAGATAGTAGCAAGACCAAAAGGTCAGAAGATTGTTGGAAGCAAATGGGTCTTCAAGAAGAAACAAGGCACTTCAGATGGTGAAGGAACAAGGTACAAGGCAAGGCTTGTGGCAAAGGGGTTTACGCAAAGAGAAGGCATTGACTACAATGAGGTATTCTCTCCTGTTGTTAAACATAGTTCTATTAGAACATTGATTGCTATAGTTGCTTTGAAAGATCTAGAATTAGAACAACTAGATGTTAAGACAGCTTTCCTTCACGGTGATTTGGAAGAGCGTATTTATATGCAACAACCAAAGGGTTTGAAGTTCCTGGCAAAGAAGACCATGTATGTTTGTTGAAGAAATCTTTGTATGGTTTGAAGCAATCTCCATAAAGTGGTATAAACATTTTGACATGTTTATGGTGGCAAATGGCTATGACAGAGTAAGTATGATAGTTGTGTATATCACAGAAACTCCAAGATGGTTCATTTGTGTATTTACTCTTGTATGTTGATGATATGTTGATTGCTTGCAAAGACATGTCGAGATACAGTGGTCGTAAATTTGAAAGAGTTGAGTAGTGAGTTTGAGATGAAGGATTTAAAAAGCAACAAAGAAGATATTGGGCATGGAGATTCATAGAAACCGAGTCAAGGCAAGTTGCATTTATCCCAGATGGCTTACATCGAGAAGGTGTTGGAGCGGTTTGGTATGAAAGATGCAAAACCAGTAAGTACTCCTTTGGCGCTCATTTTAAACTTTCTAGAAAGCAATCACCTCAAACTGAGAGGATAGTATATATGTCTCGAGTTCCATATGCAAGCGCAGTTGGTAGCATCATGTATGCTATGGTTTGTACAAGGCCGGATATCGCACAAGTCATGGAGTGTGGTAGTAGATACATGGGAAGTCCCTGGAAGGCTCATTGGCAAGTCAGAAAAGTGGATTCCGCAGTATCTAAGGGGAAGTACAGATGTTGGTTTAGTGTTTGATAAACACTATGGTGATTCGACAAATGTTGTGGGTTATGTTGATCTGATTATGCAGGTGATCTTGATAGAAGAAGGTCATTGACAAAGTTATACTTTTACATTGTGTGGAAGTACTATCAGTTGGAGGTCGGTTTTGCAAAGCACGGTTGCATTGTCTACAACTCGAGGCAAGTACACATGGCGATCCTTGAAGCGGTGAAGGAAGGTATATGGTTGATGGGTTTGGTTGGTGATTTAGGTTTCAAGCAAGAGAATGCAACTTTGTTCTCAGGATCAAAGTGCCATTCACTTGACCAAGAACCAGATGTATCATGAGAGAACGAAGCACATCGATGTCAGGTATCATTTTATCAAGGATGCAGTTGAATAAGGTAGGATAGCGATGCTAAAGGTTCCTACGGCGGATAACCCTGCGGACATGTTGACGAAGCCAGTTCCAAGTATCAAGTTCAAGCACTGCTTGACTTGGTTGGTATCAACAGGTGTTGAGAGCCCTGAGGAGGCTGAGCGAAGACGATGATGATAAGTGGTGATGGTATTCAAGTCAAGGTGGAGATTTGTAGTGTAGTGTGCCTTGATACCACTAAGAGAAGTGGAACAACCACTAAGAAGTGGAACTACCACTAAGAGAAGTGGAACAACCACTAAGAAGTGGATCTCCGTCTCTAATGATCAAGAATGCGGCGGCATCTGGGCTTATTTCTAGTTTCCAAGTCTCTCCTAATGGGATAATCATTAATTATCTTCAGTTTGCAGATGACTTGATTGTCTTATTGGATGATTCTGAAGCTCAAGTAGCTAATCTGAAGAATATTCTCTTTGCCTTTGAACTCGTTTCTGGTTTACAGGTTAATTTTAGAAATAGTGCAGTTGTCGGTATTGGTGACAACCATATTGGTGATTTGTGTGCTTTTGTTTTTGGTTGTCAAATCACTAACTTCCCTATCAGTTATCTTGGTATACCACTTGGAAGTAAATCCAAATGCAAAGCAGTTTGGGATACAATACTTCAGAAATGTCAACAAAAGCTAAGCACATGGAAGAGGAGGTATCTCTAAGGGTCGAAGACTCATTTTGATCAATAGCGTGCTTGCCAGTATGTCAATATATCATCTTTCCATGTTCCAAATGCCAGCTTCTGTCTTGAAGGAAATGGAGAAGATTATGCGCAACTTTCTCCGTGGTTCTTCGGCTACAACTAAAAAGAGAAGTTTGGTAGGTTAGTCAAAGGCTAACCTTCCCCAATCAAGAGGTGGAATCGGTATCAAAAAGTTGAACTTGGTGAATAAATCCTTACATTGCAAGTGGATTTGGGGATATGGGGAGGAAAGAAAGCACTGTGGAGGAAGATTGTGCATGAAAAATTTGGAGGTGATGTTAACTCTTTCTTCCCTAATGTTTTTTCTAGACCTGTGGGTACTAGCTTATGGGCAGGTATATTAAAGAGTGGAAAAGTCTACAACTTGGACAATAGCAATAGTCCAATCCTAGGACAACAAATCCAAGCCTTTGATCATTCCCCTCATCACCCCATTACTAATCCCGATGTTAGAGTCATTTCCCTCTCCATCTCTCAGATTGTGCCACATCAGTGTCCCAAGATTGGATTATGGCTATTGTCCAAGCTGCAGCAAGGCCCTCAAAGAGTAGGAAATTTATCAAAGAAAATACTATTTTATTGATTGATTTAAAATGGCATGACGATCAGGTTCTGGACTGACAAGTGAAATGGGGATTCTAGCTCAAAATTACGTATCCCGATATTTATAGTCTCTCTAAAACTAAAACAACTTATGTAAGAGATATGGTGTCGGAATATGTTGTGGGCTCTAGCTCATGGGTAGGTATATTAAAGAGTAGGCAATTTATCAAAGAAAATACTATTTTATTGATTGATTTAAAATGACATGAGGATCAAGTTCTGGACTGACAAGTGGAATGGGGATTCTAGCTCAAAAGATACATATCCTGATATTTATAGTCTCTCTAAAACTAAAACAGCTTATGTAAGAGATATGGTGTCGGAATCTGGCTCTTGGAATAATTTCAGAAGAGGTTTGAATGAGCAGGAACTTGGTACTATTGCTAGCTGATTGCAAGATCTTGAAAATATGACGGATTTGATCACGACTGCAGAGAATGATGATATCCGGAAATGGGGTTTTAGAGGGGATTTTTCAGTGGCCAAGTGTTACTCCTCGCTAGATGTGGATGGCTTACTTGTTTTTCCTCATAAACAGGTAATAAATTCCAAAATACCTATGAAAGTGTTCTTTTCGGACTGGACTTTATGTCACGATGGTGCACCAACCTTAGATTTCCTTCAGCGAGCGGGTAGAGTGCAGTCGAGATTGTGTTTGTTCTATGGTGTTGTGCAGGAAACTAAAAACCATCTTTTCTTGCATTGTACAGAAACCAGGAAGTTGTAGCATTATTTTCTGAACAGTTTTAGTGTTAAGTGGGTCTTCTCTAACAATGTCAAGAGTAACATTTGGGAATGGTCTGGTAAGAGGAACAGTAAAATGGTAAAGAAATTATGGGGTATCTTCCATTTGATATATGGTGGACTGTTTGGAGAGAGCGAAACTGCAGGCTTTACAAGAATTATAGGAGGAATTTCGATCAACTGGTTGTTTCGATAAATGTACTTTATACAGCTGGACTAGGTTTACAAAAGTGATTGAAGGCTACTCTTTAAGTACTTTAATACTCCCTCCGTCTCACTATTAAGTGACCTAGTTTATAACTAAATTTAGTTATAAGGTAGGTCACTTATTAGTGAGACGGATGTAGTATGTAACTGGGACACTGTTGTCGGTAGTAGTTGATTTTGGTCTTTGTATCTTTTTAACTTTCATCTCTTTGATGATAGTTAATTTTTAATAATATTTGCCCTTTTATCACAAGAAATTTTTTTATTTTTTGAAGGAGGAGGTGATATATGATGTAAAATAGCTCTATAAGTACAATTGAAAGTAAAGTATCCCGGGAGTTATGTGAGAGATGAATTGAAGAGATAGCTTGAACCTCAAAAGGTGAAAAGATCTGTAGAAGCCTAGCAGTATTCTAAGAATGAACAATAATCAATAAAAGGGCAAAAAATAGTAGGCATAGTGGTAGACTGAATAGTTAAAGAATTATTAGCACAAGAGGTATCCAGCTGTCTTTAAAAGCATTTTTATTTTTATTTATTTGATAAAGGGATTTATCTTTACTATTATAATGCCAAGAGCTCAAATAGGTCCATTTTACTAAAATATCCATACGAATAAAATAAAATCATAAATTATTCGAGGCTAAATTCGTCAAATTCTCACTATGGACCCCTAAGTACAAAAAGCCACATGTTCAGCTCGAACTTCAAGAAACTGGGTTTTCAAAATTCAAATTGAAAACTATTTCTTTCTCTAAACCTCAATTTTGATGCAACAATGTTTGTATATTCTTAATATAATCAGGGTGTTGTGTGTCACGTGTTGAACTCTAACAACACGTGCAGCGCACGTGCACTTCACTAGTAAAAACTAAGAAGAAGAAGATACATTGTTTAGATTATATAACTTAAGGATCCACAAATACTTTCGAGACTTATCCTAGTACCTGGAGTTAATATAAATATCCTTGTATCTATTTAGGATTCTAGCTAACTTATCCGCAAGGAAATTACAGTTCCTTTTAATAAAAATGAAAGAAGAACTAGCAAGAAATTAGTCATAATTCAAGGAGTGCTGCAACACTGCTTTTGACCTCCAATCGACCGCAAAATTGTTCTTCATCTTCATACTGTTTATAACATTTTTATTGTCATTGAGGAAGATTATTCTTTCATCTCTGTATCATTGCATCCACTTTATTGCTTCTCTACAGGCTCTGGATTCAGCTTCTTCTGAGCTTGAGCACCAACCTGAGCCTCGTGTAAAGTCAACAATATGACCTGAGTTATTAGCTTTAACAACTCCATATGCAAATTTTTCTGTAGTCTTCTAAAAAGAAGCATCAAAGTAGATATAAGTGATATCGTGCAACAAATCATAATTAGCTACGGAACAATTAGGATGAGGTTTATCACAAATACTACCACCACTCTTGTTTACTGCTGAACATTTCTTGTGTTTAGTATAATTTGGTAAGTCTCTCTTGATGAATTCAATTAGATCCATGGGATTAACTTTGACATTGTCAAAGATAACTTTGCAGCGATACTTCCAAATATACCAGAGAACATAAGCAATGAAATCCTTATTGTTGTTGTCTTTTAGCCAGGAAACACACCACTATTTGAAATTCAAATATGCAGCAGCATAAATGACTCTTGAAAATGAAAGACCTCTCCAAATAGCTTCCAAAAAGATACATTCAGTAAAAAGGTGATTGGTATTTTCTCTAGCATTACAACTACATAGAGGACAGGTGATGTCAGTTGGGGTATATATTCCAAGGCTCCCTCTAATAGGGAGATAGTCACTTAGAGCTTTCCAAAAAAAGTTTTAACTCTGGGAATAACATTAAGATGCCATATACCTACCCACTCTACTTTACGATTTACATGGTTATTGTTGCAAAGATAGTTATATGCAGACGTAACTGAAACAAAACCATCTTTGGTTCCAATCTATCTCCTAATATCCTTCTTTTCAATCTTATTACAAGGTTCAAGCATTCTTATTTCTTCTATATCATTCTTTTCAAATAGATTTTTGATTATGTTGAAATTCCAGTTTCCCCTATTATCAATTATTATGTCTGAAACTTTCTTAACTATATTAGCATCAATACCATTTTTTGGTTTCGGGTTTTTTTTCACTTGGAAGCCATTTTTTTTGTCCAGATCTGTATATCCCTTCCATTTCCTAGCTCCCAACAATGATTTTCACTAATGATATCTAGACCTTTACAGATACTAGTCCAAACCCAAGATTTCACTTTTTTCTTCTCACTACACCAAAACCAGGATTTTCTCACAGTGTAACTTGTCACAGTTTATTTTTTAGTCACAGATATACTTGTGATAAGTGTTGCAACAATTATAACTGTTACTAAATTTTATATTCGTGATTCTTTTATTGGCAACAATAATATTTGTTGGAAATTTTCTAGACACCAACAATTATAATATAAAATGATGATTCCACCCAAAAATTTCCCCACATCTAAAACAGCCCCAAATTTACAACACTTATAATTTTTCTTGTCACTATTTTGGCAACAGTTTTACAAAATCACAATTATAATTAATTTCTATTAATCAAAATATATTTTTATTTCCAATTTAATTTTCATAATATTAGGAAAAAACATGAAGACCAAGTCAATAAATCGTGACTCGGTAGGAAACTTGACTTAGGACAGATGACGACCTTTATGTCGATGTTGTCGGCAACCACACAGAAAGAAACTCTTTTCTTCTTCTGCTCTTGATTTTGTTCCGCCATTAACACACCGAGACTGTCGAAATTTCATAGCCGGTTCACCAAAATTAAATCTGAGTTTCAATTCAAATCTAGAATCTGGATCGATTTGACCCAATAAATCTAGGTTATGTATTCTATTAATTATGTGGATCGATTTGGCTTAAAATTTGAACGATGAAGATGAAGAAAGATGGTTCAGAGTTGATTATGTTGATGATAAAATCCGTTGGTTCCTCTTTTTCTTTGATGAGGTAAGTGATTGAGTTCTCTATTTCGTCATCGATTGATAATAATCCGTTGGTTAATGTTTGTATTTTTTACAGTAATTTTGATTGGATATTGGATAATGTTTTAATGGGGGTGTTTACAGTGACATGGGTGAAAACCTAGATGAGAAATCATTCAGTTAGAACTTATGCTGCTGTTTCAAAGTATGGAAAGCTTCAATTACCTATAAAGTAAGTCTTTTTTTTTATTATTATTTTTTTTTTTTTATGTTGTGTGTTTCTGAGATGCATAAAATTGGTTGAACGCCTTTGGGGAAACAAAAATTTCATGTTTAAATTGTGTTTATCATTAAATGTGTAATAAAGCTTTAACATTGAAAATTTAGGTTAGGGAATTTTTAATGAACTACTGTACATTTGGATTTGTCGGTGTTTGATTCTGATGCTCTGATGTTGTTTGTTGCAAATTTGGAGTGAAATTTGTGTAAATATAGATAAATTTACTTTAATTTAGTACCTGTATTACTTCTTCTTTACTTGAGGTTTGATTTAAGAAGAGTTAAATGTCCAAGGCGTAGTTGTTTGAATTTTGATTGAAGCCAAACTCAAATTGGTATTCTTTACTATGTGGCAACTTTAAAACCCATACTTTGAACCAGCTTTTTGTTATTGTGATTGGTTTCGGAGAAGATTCAAGCCGGATTTCTGTTAGACATGGCAGAACCGCTATTGGAGTGGTTAGGTGCTAACCAGTCTTGACAACCGTGATCCTAACTCTTCCAGCCTGTTAAACATAGGGTTAGGTTGAGAATTTCGTATGAATTGTGGCATGGTAGTTAAATTTTTTTCCATCAATTCATGGTTAAGGAAGGTGATATTGAACTGTTGTCTTCATTGTTTAATCTTGTCGTTTTAAAATATCAGGAAACAGAGGCTGGATGAAGTTTGTCTTGAAAGATTTCAACAATATAGTCGAACCTATATACAGTCTTGGATCATACAAGGTCAGTAAGTATATCAATGTTTCTGTATTCAGAGATGTTCTCTTACAATAGCGAATATTAGTTGAATATACAAGTGTGTTCTCATTCTTGAATGTTTAGATTGATTACATGACTGAATTTTTGATGTGGGTTCGATTAGTGTGGTTTCAATTAGTTTAGATTGATTACAGAATTCAGTTTCTTAATTTTTAATAGATGCATGAATACATAAATTATTGTTATAGATGAACCTTGCTTCAATCTTTTCTTAGAAGAACTAAGTTGATGTCCAAATACATTGACTGTGTCGAAATTTATTTTTCCAAGAATTTCGTAGATGTGGATGCAATGATGAGTTAGCTATAAATTATTGAGTTTTGATAGAATAATGCTTAGATATGAAATCATACTTTTAATATCTAAGCATTACAAATATAATGTGATATATATAAGCTCTCTCGTTTTCCTTGTTCGAATAGTGCCTCTTTGTTTGAGGGTGGTTGTACATTTCAAGTAATTTCATTGCAACTTATTACGTTATGTGTCCACAATACAAGGATGATGCTTTCTCTATCTAATCTATATGTGAGCAAGTAAGATACCGTGTGAATGTTGTGCACACCTGACACCTTGTTCTCTTACTATTACTCTTGAAAAATATTAAATTTGGATCCTAGTCTAAATGTGTGAGAGCAATTGCAAAAATCATGGTTAAAACACCCAAACTGATTTAGTATCTTAAGAGATTTTATTTTCTCCTTATCCCCGTCTGCATTAAAATGAGTTTCTACTATCCAGGCTTGAATTTAGACGTGTTTGTTTTCGTAACTGAAATGTGAGGTAGTCTTAAAAGTGTTGGACGGGTATCGTTTTCATATTATGTTGAATGAAATTTGATATACGTTGAATTCCTGGTAGTTGTTACAGTATGAATCGTAAGTTGACCTGCTTTGCTTTTGCTTGTAACAGGATATGTGAGCCCACTTTGACATGGCCAGTGAATTCAATCCAGTAGACAAAAAGAAGTATAATCAGATTGGGAGGGGAATCATTTCTGTTGAACCATCATTTTGAACAATTCATTTGTAACTACAAACAAAGAGAGGTAAATTTTGACATGGTGATTAATGCACTTTTCAATCTTTAGTTACGGTTCCAAATCCGTTTTTGGATATCCATTTTGTGTCAAGTCCTAACCTTTTGTTCATCATTATGGGATGCTCCTTAAATTGGCCGAGTGCTTTTACTTTGGTGCTTAGTCGAGGAAATATTTTGTATCTAAATGGTTTTTATTTTACTCTTTCTGTTAGGTAAACTCATTAGCTGATAGTTGTCACTTGTGCATTTCAAACTTTTCATCTATACCTGAAATTTTACTGGGTAGATATTTGGTTCCTTGTACTGAGGGCCAACAACTAAAACAAGTGTCAGGTAAGGTTATATGGATTTGGCATTAATTGTTGATAATCTTTTTAGTTGTAACCAAACCACCACTTTTGCTTGTTATTATCATTCTGGAACATTATTTGAAATGTAACCAACAACCTGAAACCTACTTATTATTAGTGTCCAATTATGCACCTCATCTGGTCATTCCTAATTGTACAATGATTTTGTATATTACCTCAATTCAAGCAATGCTAATCTCCACCAAGTGAATTAGGCATAATGTGGAGCTCATAGTTTTACTTTCTGCACTCTCTGTGATATATGGTAGCATGTTATAGTGTTAGGATTTCAGTGAATAACCATATGATGGTACAAAATGTTTATAAATGATAAGCCATATCTTTATCCTTAACTGTCCAATGAATGACACCATGTTTACACCATGTTCCATCCCCTGTGTTTTTAAACTATTGATTTTCAAGTTAATGGTTTGAATGGTTAACTCTTTATTGTCACAGAGAACTCTGCTCAAGCCCAGAACTTTAGAGACTCACTTGTAGAATGTCGGCTGTTGTGAATAAAGCTTGGATGAATGAACCAGACATATTTAGCAAAACATATAGAGATGGGGTTAAATTTTTTATGAATTATGCAGCTAACTATGGTTATCCAGACACAACGTGTTCTTGCCCATGCTCAAAGTGTCAAAATGGGAAACGTTTGGAGATGTGGGAAGTGAGGAGACATCTTAACGAGAAGGGTATCGACAGGAGTTATGTTACTTGGTTCTTTCATGGTGAAAATGATGGTGATAGTGCGGCAAGGCATCCAGGTAATAATCTTATACCAACTGAAATGGATGATGAGCAAGTTAGAGAAGGTGTAGTAGAAGATATGGGTTCCTTTGTCGATGCTGCATTTGGAGTTTTTGATAGGGGTGATGGTGTTAGTGGTAATGAAGAAGTTGAAACTAAATAATTTGTTCCCGAACCAGATTTGGGGAAGAGATATTACAGGTACAAAAAGGTGGCTGAAGAGAAGTTGTATCCGGGTTGTAATACTAGCATCCTAACTGCAATTGTGGAGCTGCAGAACGTGAAGAAAACATATAAGATTTCAGCTAAATGTGTTAATAGTTTGTTGGGTGTGATAAAGGGTTGGTTACCAAAAGGGAACAAATTGCCAGTAAAATACACGACAATGAAGTCGATGCTCAAAGATATGGGGATGAAGGAAAAATCGATTCATATGTGTGAGAATCATTGTATTTTGTATTACAAGGAGAATGCAGATTTGACCATTGCCGGAATGCTTTGCACCAAGATATAAGGCAAAGGTTGATAAATTTGGGAAGAGTTGTCGTCGAACGAGCCTTCCAAGGTATTGAGATATTTTCCCCTCGGGCCGAGGCTCAAGAGATTATATACGATACCTTGGATAGCACGTGCAATGACATGGCACAATAGAGCAGAAGTTTCACCAGATTATATGCGTCATCCGGTCGATTCATCTCAATGGGATTTAGTGAAGAAGAAGTTTCGAGTTCGCTCGCAAATGAGGGGAGAAATGTGTGGCTTGGAATTGCAACTGATGGATTTAATCCTCATGGTATGCAGTCTCTGAATTATAGTTGTTGGCATATCATAGTGGTTGTTTACAATCTTCCTCCTTCCTTGTGCATGAAACCTGAGTTCCAAATCATGACGATGTTGATTCCTGGGCCAAAGGCACCAGGGCAAGATATTGATGTATGTCTCCGTGTGCTAGTAGACGAGCTCAAAGATTTGTTTGAGGATGGGATATCAGCTTTTGATGCACACAAACAAGAATCGTTTCAACTTAGGGCTTCTTTGATGTTTGGTATTCATGACTTGCCAGCACAAGGTAATATGTCTGGATGTACCACACATGGCTATTTCGCTTGTGTACATTGTGCGGACAAGACTCGAAGTGCGTATCTGCTATACGCAAGAAAAAATGTTTACCCTAATTATCGGATATACCTCAGGGGTAATCATCCTTTTAGGAAGGGAGAAAACTTGGGATTAGTAATTGATGAAACTAAACATGCTCCAAAGCGTCTATCAGGAAAGAAGTCGTTGGAGAAACTAGCCAAAGTGACTTACAAACCTGGTAAATTGGTAGTAAGAAGCAAGGCGCAGAAAAGAAAGAGATATGATCCCGATGTGGATGATGATCCTTATGGTGATGGTGTGGACGATGAACTTACTGGTGCATTCTATAAGGAGTCTATCTTTTGGGAACTGAAGACCTATCGTATCCTCTATTTCCGCCATTGTGTAGATGTAATGCACACCGAGAAGAATGTAATGGAGCATATACTTGAGACGATCTTTGATTTTGGTAGTAAGTCTATGAAATCTTGTAATGCAAGGGATGAATTGAAGGATCTAGGCTTGCACTATGGACAGTGGACTACCAGTAAACCTGGGAGTAGTACAGTTGCCACCAAACCAATGTTTGTCTTAAGCAAAGCTGAGAAGGAATCATTTTGCAAGATTCTTAAAGACCTCAAATTTCCTTCTGGTTTTGCGTCGAACCTGAGCAACAATGTTAATGTTAAGAATTCAAGTTTCGGTAACTTCAAATCCCATGACTATCATGTAATTATGGAGTATTTACTACCTGTTTGTCTTCAGCATGCTTTTCCAAAGCACCCAGAGTTGCGTCGTGCACTTCATCAGATCAGTTTGTATTTCAGATTGCTTTGCTCCAAAGTCCTAAGCAAAAGTGGACTGCAAGAGGCTAAGTTCATGGTTGCCGAGGCAATGTGTGTTTTGGAAAAGTATTTTCCAGCTTTATTTTTCGATATAAGTGTTCACCTGACGGTTCATTTAGCTGATGAGGCGTTGCTTTGTGGACCCGTTCGATATCGTTGGATGTACCCCTTTGAAATGTGAGTTTATGTTTTGTTTATGTGATGTTGTTATTCTGGATAACTCGTATCTTTTATAATGAAGTGTGAATGTACAAACTGATACAGGGCAATGAAGGAGTTCAAAAACATTCCCAGTAACAAAAGATACGTTGAAGGGTCTATTAAGGAGAACAACCTCGTAAATGAAGCAGTCACGTATGCCATGGAGCACACGTCAAATCCACGTGATGGCAATCACCAATCCATTTGGGAGGCCTTTCTTGGAGAAGAGTCGGAGTATAGTGATGTAGGTCCTATGGGTAAACAAGGAACAAATGTTACGCTCGATTCCACGCAATTTATACAGATACGGAGATGGGTGCTTTTTCGATGTAATCCCGATGGTCTCGGTGATTATTATAGGTATTTTTTTGATAAATATATTCAGTCTTTCAATTATACACATGGTATTTCATTGATAAGAAATGGTGATTTTTGCTTATGTTACAAATCTCATTTTGTTATATGTAGCTACTATTGTGAAAACCTTTTATCCATTTCACAAGATGCTGGAAAGGAGGTCCCGGACGACGAAGTCGAAAAACAGACAGAGTTCATTGAGTGGCTGTATGAAAAGGTACTGAAATGACTCTATTAGGTCCTTAGGTTAATAGCTACTTCTAGTGAACGAAACCCATATTGAGCAACTACAGAATCACATACATTAGCCTCAATGTTGTTTGTAAACATGCCGTTTTCTGGGCAATAACAACCTACATTGTGACACATAGTTCATATTTCCTACGTTTTCTGATTTAGCTACGGAATCACATACTTGTCCAACTGTGTGTAGCTATTTTCTTCTAATGGTAATTATGTTTGTTTTTTATTGCGTAGCTGTTAAGAGAAAATAAAACTGATAAATTGATGTGGCGATATGTAAGAGGTCCTGTTGAAGAGAAAGAGTTCGTTATGTACCGTGTGAATGGTTTTGTTTTCTCTCCAAGGTCTTATGAAGAAACAGTCGGTAGTCAAGACAGTGGTGTTTGCATGACAGCAAGCACCACATTTCGGAGCAAGAAAGGCGATAAAAATCCCAAAACTGTGTTGACCAAGTGGTATGGGGTTGTGAATCAAATCTTAGAGTTGGACTATGGTCGATTTACCGAGGTTGTGTTTTATTGTGACTGGGTGAAAGCAGAGAGTGGAAGCAAAATATGTCCCGACTCGCATTTGGTTTTGGTGAATATGAATAGAATGAGGGATTCCGCTAATTGGAGAGACGAGCCTGCAATTCTCGCTGAAGAGGCAAGTGGAGTTTTCTACTCCAAAGATTTAAAAAGCGCTGATTGGTGGGTTGTTATTCATTCTCCCCAAAGGATGATGCGCGGAATTGATAATTTGGAGAAACCCGAAATTGGCAGTTTCCAACAACTATTGTTAGATGAACCTAATTTACGCCCTTTGTTACGTCCTTTGACGAATTATGAAGTTTTTATGTCGCTGTAAAATGAATCGTCCTGTGCAAACATAATTTCTTTTTGTGTACAATTGAGCAATACAATTTATATGTATTTCAGTAGCACTTGGTTGGATTGGTGCAGTAGACCAATTACGCGCACTATCTTTGCATTTTCTTATGGTCCAGAATTGATTGCAGCATGTTTTTGCTGGCTTATTGGGTAGATTTGAATTGGCAGTAGTATTCTCATCTGCTCTGCAGTGTTGTCTCTAATTTAGGCTAACAATGCTGATATGTGGATATGAAGTTGTGTCTTGTAGTTTTCGAACTTTCCTTGAGTCTTGGTTTTAAGCAAATAAAACTAAGGTAGTGCAGTGCTCTCGCTTTTTCGAACTCTTGTATAAGATGTAGACTGTGAGATTTTAGGCTATGAATCTTGTAGTAAAACTCAGTCTGAGACTTGTCTTTGAGACTTTGGTGATTAAAACTCAATCAGAATAAGAATTGTATAGAAGCAGAATAAGAATTGTAGAGAAATTTAAGAAATAAAAGACATTATATTTAGTAATTATAACCGGAGCATAAACATTTTTAGAACTTAGTATCAAAAAAACTGCACATCGCCGCTAAGTTCACATAACCAAAAAATAACACTATACCAAAAGAAAGTTAAGCCCCACAAAGTTAAACATGTAACGAAGGCTGCAGTAAGTTCTTAAAACAAGAAAGAACTAAACCAAAGAGATTTCCCTAGAAGTACCGTTACGCATGTAACTTCAGCTTCCCAAAAAGATCAAATCACCCACCACATTTTCATTCATCTAAAAACTCCAAACGTCTTAAAGGCCATACTAACCATCCAGTAATACCTAAAAGATCCTTCAATGTCCAGTATTCATCCCCTTGTGGTGCATCATATACAACACAAGTCTCATCCAAAATGGTTTCAATTTGCACTCTCCTCTTATCTTCTGCAAGAGCTACTCCATGAAACATCATGCCATCTGAACCCTGCATGATATAGCCTTTAGCTGCTACCTTCTTTTTTTGTTCAAAGAGGTTCACATATTGAATCTTTCCATTGTTAGGCTCATAATTCCCCATAGCATCAACAACACTAGAATTTGAGCCAACATTTGTAGGACTAGAAGCATCAACAGATTCTACATTGTTGCTTTGGAGTTGATTGAGCTGTTGAACGGATACATAATCATTAAAAGCCTGCACAATAACCAATATGATTCAAATTGTTAGATATGGAGTTGAATGTAACCATTCGTAATTGAGAGATGGGAATATACAGTTAAACACCTTTGACAGTTTGTTGATTTTTTCTACTAACACACTGTCCTCCTTGGGTCCTTCACTTGAGCTTGATTTACTCGCAGTAACTGTCTTTGCAAGTCTTGCTGTTACGGCTTGTCCCTTTGACAACTCTGACGAGAAGGCACGAAAACATCCTTTCCCTTTATCAGGGCCAAACACGTCAGTAATTGCATCGTTCTCAAAGTCCATAGCAGATAAGTCACCATCTTTGGCAAGGCTCTTTCTCTTCTCATGTGCTATTTTCACTTGCTCCTGCAAAAATTACAAGCAAACTATTAACATCACCATCCAGAAATTTACATGCAAAACCACTTGACACACAATATGCTCACAAATTTTTCTAGAGCACTAGGATGTATGACTCCATTTTTTCCTTTGTGCCCCTCCATCCAACTTTCAGGACGTCCAGCAACAAAGTCTCCATCTTTCAATTATTGTAGTCATATATATGGGAAAACAACAAAAGATTATAAGTTTCCATGACAACAACACCAACTTAATTCAATTTATCAAGAAGAGTTATTGAATACAATACTTACAAGGTTATGACTTTTTTGAGCATATGATAGTCTACCAAGAGTGTGTCTGAGTGTATTCTTCTCGCAATTTTCCTTATACTTGGCTCGTTTTGCAGAAGATTCCGGTTTTCTTTCATTTTCAACAAAAGCTTCCCAAAAAGGAAGGTGACACCCTCGAGGTTTTGCACTCAATATATCTTCAGCAGTAACTTTTCCTTTGAGAGTCTTTCTTAACTTGTACTTGTATGTCCTGAATTTTTGTGAATAACCACCTTCAACTATGGGGCGGACAAGATTTGATGGCACGGCGAATGTAAACTTAGTATGAAATAAACAAGAGAGAGAGAGGTCACAAACATGATTAATGTAAAACACTATAAATCAAATACATCGGTACCCATGAAAATTTACCATCAATCCATCCCAAATCGAATCTTTGAAAACCTGGGGAACGATTCTCCAATCTGTGAACTTAAGAGGGATCTGTGCTCGTACAAGCTTCCCAACAAGAGTAGCAAGCTTTGCATAGTTGTCACCATACGGTCTACCTGCTTCATCTATAGTCACTAGTAATTTGTTACCAACTACAACAACAGCATTTTGATCATCTTCATGACCAGCTTGAGGATCAACATCAGGATTAGGTACAAGACCAGCATCATTGTTCATCTGCAACAAACAATGAGAAAAGATTGAGATCCAAAAACATATTCAATAACAAAGATATCAATTCTATTATTTTCAGTATGTCTTGTGTTGTTTAATCATTGAAACATTACTAGGATTATCAACATTTAAGCAACATTGGTATGTCATAGAGGTTACTAACAAACATGCTAAAACACCCAGTGGTGGGTTTTAAAAACAGTAGTCTGTATGTGTAAACAACAGGTTAACCAATAGAAACTTTACACATACTTCTCAATTGGAACATTACCATTCTATAAGCAAAAATTTAAGGCAGATTTAAACCCAGTAGTCTGTATGCACAAACAACAGGTTAACCAAAAATTGTAAACAAAATTGAATGCAAAAATAAAATGAAGCTACTTTTTACCTATTATGCAAATCATTAGCCATTTCATTGGTAAATTGAAACAAAATAATGAAGGCATAATGTAAAATTAGATTCTAGTTTACAAAATTTAGCTTTTTTGAAATATAAATTGGTATAATCAGTTAGGTCAATACTCATAAACCCTAAAAATTTAATAGCAAAACCTGAGAAGAAAAGAAACCCACTAGAATTGAATATCACCTTTTGTAAGTGGAAGAAAAACTAGAATGGATGATTTACAACTAAGTTCTAGAGCAACAACAGAGAGCTGAGGATGGTATGATTGAGCAGGAGTATCATACTCTCTCTTAAATAGAGAATTAGATGTGAAATTGGGGGGAACTTTTGGAGGGGAACCGACTTACAATACATTTGAATGATTTTGAATCTGTTTCTGGTGATTTGACAGATTTGGGAGGGGGAAAGGAGCGGCAAATTGAAGCAGGGAGGGGGAAATTGAAGCAGGGAAAGAAGAAGGTTTTGACTTTTGATACTTACGAGTTTTTCTTTTAGATTTAGGTTTCCTCTCTCTTTTTAATCTTGTGACACGTATGCTTATCCATCGGTTTCTCAAAACCCAATAAAATCATGTGGCTACAAATGACTCCTGTCATTTTATTTATTTTAACAATTATATAAAAATTTACAATATTTATTTCCATGCTTAGAAAAAAAAAATTTGTCCCTAATATATTTTTTTATAATTATTCAATCTGGAGATTTTTTATTTTTTTTTGGAAAATAATTATTTTAAACCCGTGATATTCAATTCTGAACCCGTGATGTTCAATTCTGATATATTTAGTCTACAGTTCATCCGGACGAGAAAAAAGGATCGAACTCTAGTAATCTTTGAACCTGTGATGTTCAATTCTGATATATTTAGTCTCCAGTTCATCCGGACGAGAAACAAGGATCGAACTCTAGTAATCTTTGAACTTGTGATGTTCAATTCTCATATATGTAGTCTCCAGTTCATCCGGACGAGAAACAAATGTCCAACTCTAGTAATCTTTGAACCTGTAATATTAAATTCTGATATATTTAGTCTCCAGTTCATCCGGACGAGAAACAAATTAAGGTCCAACCAAGGTAGTTAATCTCGGTTGTACAGGCCGATATTAACGGTTTTTATAGGATATAGGAAAAAATCTGTACGATACAGCAAATATCGGTGATACGAAGGAGGAACGTTAAAAACGCGCGTATCGTCCCGTACGGGCCGATATACCAGTTTCACCTGTACACCTATAATATAGGGAGAGGGCATGCTTTTGAATATTAGTGTAAAATTACCATAAACCCTACACTAAATCTAAGAGTAAAAGAAAGTTGGCACCAAAATCCATAGTTCTTGTTTGTATCTTAGTTTTAAATCCAACCATTGGATCTCTGTAATTTTTATAAATGTTGTTTGTTACACAATTATGAAACCTCGTTTAAATTCTTAGTACGATCGGTGATGGAGATGTGATGAAACCAACCAAGTTCAGATTACATTGCTACAGATTTCAGATCACTGTGCAGCGATATAAACCTATGAAAATACATGTTGTACAGTATATAATGACCTGAACTTTTAATGGCGGTAACCCATTTAGTCTATGAGGTTGCTGTAAAAATTTCACTCAAATATAAGTTAGAGAAGTACCCCAACCGACTGAGTTTTACAGGTGAACTTGTAGAAATTCAGTTTGAGATGAACTTATAGAATCAGTGGTAAATTAGGTTTTAACCGTTATTGTTCTATGAAATTTTAATACAATTCCTGTGATATATCTATGAATGTGTGGTATAAATTTCGGTTGGATCAGATTAGTATTCATGGAGCAGTAGAAGAAATGGAGTTGACTCGACTAGGTGATTAGTAACTAATGTCAGACTTGGTATATCACTAATGGTTTTTATTTTGTAAGATTGAAGTTTACAACAATTATTAATTTGTAAGATTGAAGTTTACAACAATTATTATTTTCTATTATGTTTTTTTTTTGGGAGCATATTATGGTTATATTTTCCCCTATAGTTATAACAATATACATTTTTTCTATTATAGTTATATATATAAATAATAAATATTAAAAAAAAATATTAATGGTGTATCGCCTGTAAAAACAGATATTATCTTTTGTATAGGTGTATAGGACCCGACCTGTACGATACCGATACACGATATTAACTACCTTGGGTCCAACTCTAGTAATCTTTGAACCTGTAATATTCAATTCTGATATATTTAGTCTCCAGTTCATCCAGACGAGAAACAAATGTCCAACTCTAGTAATCTTTGAACCTATGATGTTCAATTCTGATATATTTAGTCTCCATTTCATCCGGACGAGAAACAAATGTCCAACTCTAGTAATCTTTGAACCTGTGATGTTCAATTCTGATATATTTAGTCTCCAGTTCATCCGGACGAGAAAAAAGGATCGAACTCTAGTAATCTTTGAACCTGTGATGTTCAATTCTCATATATGTAGTCTCCAGTTCATCCGGACAAGAAACAAGGATCGAACTCTAGTAATCTTTGAACCTGTGATGTTCAATTCTCATATATGTAGTCTCCAGTTCATTCGGACGAGAAACAAATGTCCAACTCTAGTAATCTTTGAACCTGTAATATTCAATTCTGATATATTTAGTCTCTAGTTCATCCGGACGAGAAACAAATTAAGGTCCAACTCTAGTAATATTTGAACCTGTAATATTCAATTCTGATATATTTAGTCTCCAGTTCATCCAGACGAGAAACAAATGTCCAACTCTAGTAATCTTTGAACCTATGATGTTCAATTCCGATATATTTAGTCTCCATTTCATCCTGACGAGAAACAAATGTCCAACTCTAGTAATCTTTGAACCTGTGATGTTCAATTCTGATATATTTAGTCTCCAGTTCATCCGGACGAGAAAAAAGGATCGAACTCTAGTAATCTTTGAACCTGTGATGTTCAATTCTCATATATGTAGTCTCCAGTTCATCCGGACGAGAAACAAGGATCGAACTCTAGTAATCTTTGAATTTGTGATGTTCAATTCTCATATATGTAGTCTCCAGTTCATCCGGACGAGAAACAAATGTCCAACTCTAGTAATATTTGAACCTGTGATGTTCAAGTCTGATATATTTAGTCTACAGTTTATCCGGACGAGAAACTAAGGTCTAACTCTAGTAATCTTTGAACCTGTGATGTTCAAATCTGACATATTTAGTCTTCAATTCATACAAACGGAAAAATTTATTTTCAAAGAAAAATAGATTAACCCAACAAAATCGATACTCGGTTGTCATTAACGATATTCGCTTTTTTCAGTTTGACGGTTCGGGATTTTAACAAAATACATGTAATTCTCGAAAGAACACACATGCTTTTCACACATTCCCCTTAATCTGTATGTGACCATCAAACGTAATGTCAATCGTCCATGGTTTTTGATGGACAAATCTCAACCGTTAAACCCTTCCTTTTACTTACTTGAACTTCGTTATCCTTATCCTTATCCTCTTCTATTTCTCTTTTTCACTTATCTCCTTCTCAACTCTTTTCTCTTTCTCATATCCAAATCCTATCGTCTCTCTCAAATCCTGTAACGAAGAAAAAAAAAAAAAGAAACCCTCTCGTCTTTATCAAATCCTCAAACTAAGAACCTGTGATCTTTCTCAAATCCTTCATAAAAAAAAACCTAACTTCGTCTCTAATCTAACATCTCCGTTATTCACAGACATAATTTCTCTGAACCCTAACTCCGATTTGACCAAAAATGTAAGTTATTTCTTACAGATCTATATAGTTTGGTTCATGTTTAGTGTTTTTATTGGTTGATGCTTTAGTATGTGTGATTATTTTCTGGTTATGTTCGATCTGTAGTATAAAAATTAGGGTTCTTAATTTTCGTTCAAAGTTTTTAATTAGGTTTTTAATGCTATTTCAATTAGGGGTTTGAGAATTAGTTTGTTGATATACGGTTATTCAAAAAAATTGGTTTGTTTCTTATATCATTAGGAGAGAAAAAATATTTTCATATGTTGATATTCGGTTATTCAGAGTTCAGAGCATGTAATAATGAAGTAGGGTTAACAATTGGAAGTGCAATACATGAGTTCTTAGAATGAATTTGGCCTTGCTTATGTGATGTTTTCTATTTTTTATAAAAAATCTATTTTCTAATGATATGTTAATGTACAAACTGATACAGGGCAAGGTACATTGAAGGGTCTATCCAGGAGGACAACCTCGTCAATGAAGCAGTCGGGTATGCCATGGAGTACATGGAAAAACCAAGTGATGCCAATCACAAAGCCAGTTTGGAGGCCTCTTTTGGAGAAGATTCGGAGTATACTGATGTAGGTCCTGTGGGTGAAAGAATGTTGTAACAACTAGTTTCCTTGGAAGAATTTTTAATATCGTAGCTGTTTTATTTTATATAATACCTTGTTCATGGAAGTTTAACTCATTTGTTGTAGATGAGTACAGGTGAAAACTCTACCAAAGCAGCTGGTCTTTTACCAAAGCCTGCTGCTGATCCTCAAGCTGGGATGAAGTCATCCTTGAGTGAACCTTCCAAAGTGTTGACATATTTTCCCCTTCGGCCAAGGTTCAACAGGTTAAATGTTGAACCTAGGGTAGCACAAGAAATGGCATGGCACCATCCATCACCTCAATGAATGTGTTGTGTCTGATTTCATCTTTCTGTGATTCTTAAGTTATATGCTTAACTGTGTTTGTGCATTAAATCTCTTATGGTTCAGTTCTTGTTTGTTTTGAGAACATCGTGCGGCTTTTGCTACATGTGTGACAGTGCATGTGTTTTTGTGAAGCAAATGCCTTTTGGCATAGTTGTTCTATGCGGCTAGACAGTGTTTGTGCTCTTATTTTAATTAAGGAATGTAGTTTCTTTATTGTTATTGTATTTTTTAATCACACCCTTTTTAACTCCGCCATTGCAATTGCAATTGCAATGCCGGTCCCAAGCCCGGATAAAGGAAGAGGGAAAAGGTGTGCTATTTTTTGCAGGCACATGGTTGATTCAATAGTAGGGTCTTCCGGAACCACAATTCAACTCACATAGTTACATGATGTTGTATACATATCCTTGAAGATATTTGCTATGGTTTTCTTGTTGTTGTAGTTTATGTGATTGTAATGATGTTATTAAGAGCTTATGCATGCATTGTTTTTTCTTAACTTTTGAGTACAGAACATGTTACAACATGTGTACACAGAAACCTCCTCATGACTATTCTCAGCAGCTTTATGAAAAGTACAAAGAAGCATTCGAGAACTACATAAATGGAACGGTGGGATAGACTCTGCCCTACTCGTTGTGTTAACATTATTGTCTTTCTAGTTGTTCATTACTTTCATTACTTAGAATATCTCTGCATATGTTCTGTTGTTCATTACTTTCATTTGTTCATAATTTATATATTAAGTTTTATTTGATCGTCAAAGGATTCTTTTATTTTTAATTTGATTATTCTTTCCAGTTTATGGAGATGGTAGTGCTTTTGATTGTCGTTTATTGGTAATGGAGATGGTGTTGCTTGTGATTCGTGTTGTATGATACTAAAGATGGTGGTGATGGTGATTTGTAGTAGTATTGGGGTTGGTAATGGAGATGCTTTATCATGGAGGAGTGATTAAGGCCTCTGGTTTTGTTGCATTCTCCACCCATGAGGAAGCTGCTAGAGCTGTAAGTTGATATGGATCTTTTCTTTCCTTTTTTCTTCACAATTACGTAGTGCCTTTGAGATTTCTGTCTGAATGAAATAGAAGCAAAGTTTTTTAAGGTGAGATCAATACTTGAAGTCAGGTACTGGAAGATGTATGAAAAATTAGTACTTTTTTGATTAAATGATTTAGTATTAATCTCTGTAGCCCATGTACTAGTAGAGGAAAGTATTGCATATATGTACAAGTTCACATTCATGTAACCTTTCAACTGTGACATTGGTTCTTGAGTTGAAGTTTTTTATTTCAAGTCTTATTTTGGTCAAGACTGTAAGATTATTTGTTGTTTTATGTGGAAGTTAACTTGTTGTTATCGATTTTAACTTCTTAGTTTGATACTTTTCCTGTTACTTCATTCTATGAAATCGATTTTGTTCGCGTTATTTGACTTCAGGGAGATACTTTTAAAAGGAATTTAAAAGGACAAATACATTAGCCAACCTTTTTTTGCGAAAGTTGGCTGTATTGATCAAATGGAGTCCTCTTGCAATGGCAGTGAGGTTCTGAGTGTTTTTAATAGGGTATGTAAGAGGAGTAGAGCTTAACATGAGTCTGCAGTTACCCATCGTTCTTGCTTCTGATATGTAGTTTTCTTTTAATGAAGTAATTTTCCATTCTAAATCCTTTATTTTTTGAGGTGTTGGATCTGTCAGTCAGGAACATGCTTGAGGGCTAGATACATTGTTCACTGGAGACACTTAATATGTTTCATATGTTTTTCACAGTGATACTTGGTGTAGTTTAGTAATGGTAGTGAAGTTGATGGCTAACGGCTCTAGTGAATGATGATACTGCTGTCTTATATAACCTGCCGTATGGTAGAATAGTCACCTTTCGTTCAGAGAAAATAGATGGATAAAGTTAATATGATAAATAGGTATCCTAGATTGTTGCTTTCAAATATTATGATTGTACAAGATTGTGAGACCTGAGAAGTATTTATTCTGCCTATTGCAGGTATCTTACAGGCACCTTCAAGACCTGAGAAATATTACTTGGATCCTCCTTCCGTTGATAAGGTAAACATTTAATGGATTGCGTACTTGGTTTCTTTAAATGATAGAATTACCGTTTTGGAAAGACCTTGATAAACTTGTAACGATTTCTGCTGGGTTAGCTACACATCGCTCTATATTCACTACTCTTGTATATGTTATCTCAGAAATTAATTACATTGTTTGCCATTTGCAGGGAGCAGTGGATATTCTTATTTGTATGAACCTCTTTGAAGGCAGGAATCATGACAAGTAAGTCTATGAAATACTCACTTCGACTAGAATGCATTCTACTGGGCAGTTGTTCTGTATTTCCCGTGGTTTCTTGTATAATTCACTGAATGTATGAGAATTAGTTGGCCTTCCCGAGACTATGAGTGCTCCTTACCAATGAACCTGGTATGCCTTTGGGGATTATAACTAACTCTGCCTCTAAGTGGAACAAGGTGATATAAATTTGTTAAGGAAGACTTACTTCATGTTAATATTCTTGGAAAGAAGTACCGCGAAATTTGTATGGATCTGTGCTAACATTGGCCAATGAATGTATCCTTGGTTTGCTTTTTACTTAAGAAGATTAATTTTTAAGAACTAGGAAAAAAGGAAATACGTCTTAGACTTCCAAGTAGGAAAAACTGAAATTATATCATGTGAACTTGATTGGCTGGTTTGATGTGAACGATCTATTTCTTAACTTCTATGTTTATTTGTTGTTGTGTCTACTCGGTAGGTCTTGCATGCTAGAAGTACAAACAAAATTTCCTTCAAGGGGGTTTCCAACAAAGCTACAGAGTTTCTTAAGTTGAATCCTCTTTGAAAGGTAGTACTACCCTTTAAATGTTTGTATTTTTTTTGAACTCGCACTCTCCATCATTTGCTTTAGTTCTAGAGCTTCAAATTATAAGAAAAGGCTAACTTATGCTGTAAATGGACATGCACTATGTCTCACTGGAAATGCTGTTATGCTTGTGGAAGGATCTGGACTAGTGACTCAAGCTTCAGGTGTTAAGTTTTCTTCATGTGGAAGTCTGTAAGTTAGTCATACAAATCATATTTTGTGAATCTTATTGGTTGTATTGGTTTAGAGCAACGAATAGCTTTCATTTGTGAATGAGAATATACAGTTTCATATCTGACTGCAGAATTTTATTGAAAAGTTATGGTAAAATGTGGAGAGTTTGTGTTTCTGTAATGTATGCATGAAAGGTAAAATAGGGGTGAATTGCAGATTGGAAAAGAAGAATTTGCAGGCTTGTGTTTCAGGTTTAATTGTGCAGGCCTGTGTTTCAGGTTTAATTGTGCAGGCCTGTGTTTTAGGCTTAATTGTGCAGGCCTGTAAACTGGAAGGCCAGGTCCATGAAAATGACCTGGACTGTCCATTTTTTTAATTGTAATTGAAAGAATTGTCACAGATATAACTGTGACGAAAAAATGCGAAGAAAAAAAACACGTGTCATCATCTTAATGCTGTTACAAATGAGAGTAACAGTTTAAAGGTTACGGTAATAGTGACAAAAAGATGACAGGTGTCCATAGTGAATTTGTTGCAAACATTATGCAACACTTATATGTGTTATTGTAATCGTAATAAAATGTGACACGTGGCAAAAAGAAATTGTTGCCTACGTGGCGGCGTATGACACGTGTCAATACCGAATTGTTGCAAAGTGAGAATAACAATTAAACCTGTTATAATTACTGTGACAAATGTGCAACGTGTCGCTATTTTAAAATTAGGTTAATTGTTACTATTAAATAATGTAACAGTTTATAATTGTGACTGTAACCAAAGTTTGTCACGGTTAAAACTGTTGCAAAAAAAATAACAAAAAATATCACAGCGTTTCTGTAACGGCGTATATGTGTTACAAATTTTTTTAGTAACGGATATACCCTGTGACAAAATCCTGGTTTTGGTGTAGTGTCTTATAGTACAGAAGTTCATTTTTAGGAAAATAGTTATGTTTTAGAATTATGAACTTATAAGGAATTTTTATACCTAAACCACCATGAGCTTTACTGATACACATAGCATCCCAAGCCTTGAGATAGATGCCTCTATTACATTTATTTTTTTTCCACCAGAAATATCTTTGCAGATAATCAATTTTGTCTAGAGTTTTTTTAGGAATTAAGAAGCACATTATATGGTACATAGGCATAACGCTAGTAACAGAGCAAATTAAAGTAGTTCTACCAGCTTGTGATAGAAATTTTGCTTTCCAGCCTTGAACTCTACTATAAACTTTATCAAGAAGGTTTTGATAGTTGAAGCTTTTAGATCTATTAAAGAATAAAGGAGTTCCTAGATAAGTATAATTTTTTGTTATTCTACCTACCTTAAGAATTCTGGCTTGCAGTTTACAATGTTTATTTTCGACTTTTTTGCTAAAATAGATACTCTAGATTTCTGGTAATTAATAACCTGACCCCAAAAATCGCTAAAGATTTTTAGGACTTCAAGTAAATTTCTTGCCTGAGCTATACTAGCACTGGTAAACAGAAAAGAGTCGTCAGCAAAGAAAATATGGGTAATTGAAGGACAATACTTCCTAACTTTAATGCCTAAATTTTTACCAGTCAACTCAGGAAAATTCAATAATTTAGATACATCTTCCATACAAATGATAAAAATGTAGGGGAACATGGGATCCCCAGCCCGATTCCTTTTAAAGAAAGCATGTATATATATTAGCACCATTACCCACCTCGCATACATGAAAAGACTTGCCCATTTTAAACCTCTTTACATGCTATACTAGACCGAAGAATTAACCTTTGGTCTTTAAGATACTGTGAAGAGGACTGCAGTAACTTTTACCCATTGCATCTGGATTTTGAAGCATTGCAGTCGCCATGCCAGTTTGGTCACATAAGCTTCATTAGAACGTTATTTTGGGGACCCTTCTTTTTTTGAGGGGACCATGGTGTTTTAGGCACCCGATGATACTATTGTTTAGGGCTGTCCTAAAAAATGTTTGATTACTAATTTTCCCTTTACCCTAATTGCAATTAATCCTAACCTAATAACTGTAATTAACTTAATCTAATATATAAAATTTTTCTAACCTATCAGACCCAAAAACAAAAACAAGAAGAGTTTATTCTCCTCTCTTACCTCCTGTTCTACCCCATTTTCACATCGTTTTCATCGATTAATCGTCGATTCATAAAATTTTCATCGTCGATTAATCAATCGAGTATAAGAATGGTGCTTCAAAAGAAAACTAAACGAGTAAAAGGAAAAGGTCCCCCATTAGGACATCTAGCAAATCAGAAAAGTTCATTGGAGATTGACAAAGTAGTGGAAACGGAAGACGAATTGGAGATTCAACCCGAAGTGGGCATGGGAAAGATCCGCAGGTAATTTTAACCAAACCCATTAGTTTTAATTTGATTTTGGTTCGTTTAATTGAATATAAATCATCAAAATAGGGTTTGAATGTAAGTAACAGTGCTAGGTTCGGTTAGTAGTCGGAACCCAAAAACCCTGGTTTGGTAACCGAACTTCCTGAAAGGAAGAACACGAAGAACTGTTCGATTGATTATGATTGAAAAATATGTAACCGAACTATTCAGTTTGGGTATTTCGCTAATTTTTCAAAAAGCCATCTTCTAACCGAACACTTCTCATTTTACCAAAATAAAAATAATTTCACTTTCCAACCGAACTCAACTAATTTACTCACTACTTTGAGTTCTCAGTTAACCGAACTTTGTCAAAACAATTCGGTTAGTTCGCACAATATTTTAAAACAATTTCTCGACCGAACTCAAAACATTACAAAGAAAACAAAAAAAACCTATGTAACCGAACTGCTCTTATTTTCCCACTATGTTGAACTATCATTTAACCGAACATTATGTAGTCTGTTCGGTTGGTTCGCAATATTTTATTTATCGAACTACAAACCGAACTCCTTGCTAATTGCATATATGTTGAGTTCGGTTTGTTCGCAAGAAAACTTCTAAACCGAACTCTTCCCTAATTTCATAGAATTTTGAGTTCGGTTGTTTAGCAAAATAGCTGTACCAACCGAACTCAGTGCTAATGTCATTCATGTCGAGTTCGGTGAAATCGTAATTCTTTGTTTAGGAAACTACTAACCGAACTCAGTGCTAATGTCATTCATGTCGAGTTCGGTTTTTTCGCAAGAAATAGTCATTGCTAATTGCAAACCGAACTCTAGCCCTTAACAGAATTATGAGTATGAAAATCATTTTTGGGTGAATCTAATATGTTTTGTTTTCTTGGTTAGGGGAAGAGCACCAAAATCAAACCAACCTTCACTGTAAGAACTTAGAACTCCCACTCCTCGAGGCCAAAAACACTTAGGTTTTAATAAGCGTGGAACCAAATATGTTAAGCATGGAGGTGGTTCAGCACCGGGTGTTGTCATCCAAGATGATGTCAATAGAGATAATGTTGACACTGTTATACAGCAAGTTAATCAAGATATTGTGGAAGAAATGGGTAATCAAGAACATAATCAAGGTGGAGAAGAGGAATCATCCGAAGAAGGAGGAAATGAAGATGAACAAGGAGATGACAATGATGACAGTGAAGAAGATGGAGATAATGAAGATGATGAATCATAGGAGGAAGAGGATGAAGAACAAGTAGAAATAGTTAAAAAAACCAAAAAAGACCCCGAAAAAGCCTTGTGCTAGATATGCATACATTCCTGATGATACTTTGTGTTTGGCCCCAAAGAACGCCCAACTTATGGTACTCCAAGAGATGGAGGGGAGGTATTGATTGGCTACAAAAACTCATGGGCTTCCAAGATTTATGCTACAAAGGTATTGAATCTTATACATGAATATTTCTTTGTCATATATTTTTCGGTATATATTAGTAAATAAGATATGATGTTGTATTTGTAGGATCATAATAATGTTGTTCGTGTTTTGAAATGTCAAAAGAACAAGAAATGGGATATAGGGAATGAGTGTGATGAGGTCAGGTTGGACGTATTTGATTGTGTGCTATGGTACGCGATACAACATGCGCACCAAAAATTTGATGTTGTCACTGTTTTCGCATTTGCCGAGAGGGTTTATCCTGAGACCGAAACCTTTCATCTACCGTTTGGTGAGATGGCAATCACTCCGGATGATTGTTTTTGAATCACATGCCTACCAATTACTGGAACAAGTGTTCGAGATGGGTACGATCCCTCCATGAGTTATGAGCTTCTTGAACAGTTGGTGGAGAGGTATCTAGGCTGGAGCGCTAAGAAGGCACATTGTGAATTTAGACGAGCTGCAAAAGAGCCTGATGAAGGTGATGAGTATAATGAGTTAAACCCAAACCGGTCTTACAAGAAGAAGTTGAAAAAGATCAAGTTGAAAGTCTTGTTAAAAGAGTTTGGAGGGACGAAAGATTTGGTTGCCAAGGGAAAGTTGGTCATGACAGAAGAGAAGATTAAACACCATGTGACTGCTTATTTGTTATATCAACTAGGAACCATTTTCTTCCCCGACACTTCAGGTCATTCGGTAAATGCCCATTACCTCTAGCTATTGGACCACCTTAATGAGGTGAACAACTATTCTTGGGG
This sequence comes from Papaver bracteatum, assembly GCA_023529315.1. Lineage (NCBI taxonomy): Eukaryota > Viridiplantae > Streptophyta > Magnoliopsida > Ranunculales > Papaveraceae > Papaver > Papaver bracteatum. The sequence continues at coordinate 312,677 of JAJJWX010001949.1, forward strand.
AATTCTGGTTCTATCGTTCGTCCAAGCGGAGCTCAGAAAAGCTTCGAGGCTTAAGTGTTTATATTTTGGAGGCTTATACACCCTTGTTCATGTACTCCGTTAATTTATCCTTTGTGTTTTCCAAGATATGTTTGCTAAGTGAATGAATGTATATTTTTACTAATGAATACATATTTACTATAATCATATGTTTGGTTTCTTCTCATAGGTTTGGGTGTACGACCACTTCCCAAAACTGAAATTGTCTTATGCTCACACTCCTTGGCCTTATGGGCAACCTACAGCTGGTAAATATGAATTTTTTGACTCGCAAATGAAGGGTAAGAAAAATAGGTTGTTGAGGTTGAGAGAGAAATTGGATAATGCAACGCTTGGAGATGTGGTTTTCCATCCATACAAGATTCAATCAAATGACGAAGAGGAAGATGTTGAGCCTGTTGATTTCTCACCTATTTCGGCTTATAATGGCCCATTGTTTTATCCTGGCGGTTGTACAATGTGCAATCCTCGAAGAGTAATGAGCCAATTATCTTGTCTCCAAAGTGTCCCAGCAGAGGATAAATTCAAATTCAAGGTGATGAAGCGGGGAACTAAGAACACCGAAAAGAATTTTGTTCCAAAGTACAATCCTGCTCCATCAGTGGACCAATGGAACAACTGTGAGGATTATTATATTCCAGTTCAAGAGTTAGAAGATTGTTATGGTGAGCCAAATGCTGCTGAAGAAGGGTATATGGAATGGTATGAAAATGTTTCTCATCCTCGTGTAATAAACACACAACAACAAGCCCGTGCCGAGAAAGCAAAATCGAAGGAAGTGGAGAAAGAGACCCAAAAAATTATGAAGCATACCCCAACCAGTGGTGATGAGGCATTGATCTTATGGAATTCAGCGGTAAGATATTTACTCTTATTTTTCCTTTTTATAAACTTATTAAGCATGAAAATATAGGAAATTTATACTTGTTTATGATTTTCATTGAAAAAAGGTGAATTCAAGTTCTAAATTGTTGAAGAAAATGATGTCAAAAATCTGTAGTGGAGAGCCGATGAACACTGCTGAACAAACGGAACTCTACAACCAATGGACAAATGTTTTTTCACCCAACACTGCTGATCAAAGCCAGAGCATGCCGATGAAGAGGGGTTGACGAGAAGGGGAAGGTTCAAGTCGAATGGTTGAACAACAAAGCAGTGGAGATGACACTCCTAGTGACGAAGGACCAGCTAAAGCTCCTAAATGCAAGGGTAGAAAAGTCTCACGTAGTGGTCGTCGTGAATGAGTGATTGCAAGAATTAGTATTTTGGCATTTTATTCTGGATTTGGTACTTTGTTCTCTTATGTTTGGAATACCTCTTTATTGTGGATTTGGTAGTTTGTTTTCTTATTATTTTTTTTTAGCAAACGAATTTCATGTCTTTGTTTCTAATTTGTGTCTAAGTTCGGTAAGATATAAATGTTTGGTTTGATCGCAATTACAAAATTCAACCGAACTGAACACTACAAAAAAAAAACGTATTACAGAGTGATGTTCGGTTGGATCGCAATTACAAAATTCAACCGAACTGAACACTACCAAAAAAAAAAAAGTTACAGAGTGATGTTCGGTTTGATCGCAATTACAAAATTCAACCGAACTGATCACTACAAAAAAAAAAACAAAATTCAGAGTGATGTTCGGTTTGATCTCAATTACACAATTCCACCGAACTTTTTTTTTTTAAACAAACGCCATTTTATTAAAAAGGAACAAAAGAAGGAGGGGGGCTATGCCTAACCTCCAAGAACAGGAAATTCCACCGAACTGAACACTACCAAAAATATTAAAAGTTACAGAGTGATGTTCGGTTATCTGGGTAAAAACTGCAGGTTACCGAACTTAGTTGTTCGAAAATAAAACCTTATGTTCGGTTACCTGCGAAAATTTTATTACAAACCGAACGCATAGGTTCGAAAATAAAACTTTTGTTCAGTTACCTGTCATTTTTACCAAGTTAACCGAATATGACTCTGTAACTTTTAAATTCTTTGTTAGTGTTCAGTTCGGTTAGATATAAAAACTGAACTAACCGAACATAATTGTTGACCAAAACTTGTACTTGATCTAACACATGTAACGGCTATTTTTTAGTCCATAGATTATCTTAATACAAGCATACAACCTATCTAATTGAATCACAACTAATGACAAAAATTATGCAAACAATTAAAAACTCCAAAAGCAAAGCATTGATTGAGTGAATTATAAAATATAAATTGAGAAAATAAATTAATTACCAATCATTCATGCGTAAATAGCTTCCTCATTGCCTTGGTTGTGGAGAATTAGCTCATCATGTTGGAAACACACTCAAAATTCATTATTATTGCTCAAAAATGGTTTACAAATGATGAAATGGTGAAAATGGTGAAAACTGGCCGCAGGTGTTTGTAACGCTTATAAATGTTGCAAACACTGTTACAAAGAACGAAAATTCGTTGTCCATTCTTGAATTGTCACGACCGCGCTCTCGTGTCGAGAACACGTAAAAAAACGATCATCTGTGGAAGAGTCCCTGTTCTTCACGTTTCAGAGGCGCAGCAGCAGAAGAATGGAATTTTTCGCTTTTGATTTCGACTTTCTAATGCTCTATTATTCCTCCCAACTCTCTATCTCCTTTCTACTCGACCTTTAAACTTATATATACTAAGAAAGAACCAAAAATTACTCCTCATAAATCCAAAATATCTTCTCATTACTCCTTTATTCTCACGGCAATATCTTCATATATTTGATCTTCCACGCGTCCTCGAGATGTCAAACATTCCTTGATAACTCCTACACGCTCCTTGGTTGTTTTTTCCGGAGTCATCATACACATACAAATCCGTTCAAATCTCATATAATCTCGTGAATAACTCTCCCATGCAACGGACTGCCCTATTTTGAACTCATGGATTATCGGCCAAATCTAACCGAAACCAACGACCATACCTTGCCTTACACTCATCCAAGTCATCCCTCTCAAAATCAACCATTTAATCTCACTATAATGACTTCAAAATTCGAACCCTAAATCAATGATTTCAAACATTTTTTTTCCCGCCAAATTATGTAATTCAAATGAAAGAGATGAGGTTGCCCTTATCCACCTGCTTTCATCGTTATACACCCCAATGCTATATACATGGGTCCGATGCTTCATTTTTTTTGTATACCATTTCATAAAAATGGCATTTTGTAGTCATAAATTTACTTTAGAAGAAGATCTTTCTATTTGTAGAAACTTAAAATTTGTGGTTTCCAAAGAGGGGTGAAGAAAAGTTAAGGCATGGTCGGATTAGTAATAGTTATTGGGGGAAAATACATGAGAAATTCTGCGATGACACATGTAATCCTCATAACCTTGAAGAGCTATCTTTGTTCATTCGATTTGAAAAAATTCAAAAAAGAGTTGTGGATTTTTTGATTTTGTATCAAATAGTTGCGAGGAATCGACTGAGGGGTGAAACATACGAGGAAATCGTTTTAATGTCAAAGAATGAATGGCGACGATGGAAAGTAAAGGATTTCAAATATGAAGATCATTTCTGCATCCTTAGAGACTTTTTCATAATGCGTTTTGGATATTAAGTCTTTTGTAATTTAATTTCGGCAATGTCATGTAATTTCATTTCCAAACCGAACTAATGTTGTAATGTAATAGTTCGGTAATGTCATTTAATGTAATTTCTTAACCGAACTTATATATTTTGAATTTCAAACCACAGTGGACCTACAATCTTTATGCCAAATGACTCCTAATAAAAACCAAATACCAAAAAACACAATATTTCATTGTTATGTTGATTTTCAAAGCATACTTACAATCTAAAAACACCATCTAACTAAAGGTACAATTAATCATCCGCAAGGGAAATACAACCTTGGTGTATAATCGCTTCCGAATCCTTCAAAGCTTTCCACATCTCCATGTTATGTCCATACATAACACACCAACCCAACATTGTGTCGGGGTTAAATTCATTCCAATAAGAGTATGGGCATATCGGAGGCAATGGACAATTGTATTCTAACCGGAGGCCTATAGAATGGTTGTAGTTAATCAACGCAATCACCACTCTCCTACGTTTTAGTTGCTCGACACATATGGTTTTTTCGGAGTGTATGTGAAACTACCACATTTTGAGAACAAGTGAACAACGCAATTGAATGCTTCGGCTATTAAGTGCCCACATATCGGAATGCTCATCCAATGATCCCTTGTGATTGGATTGCCCCCGTGGAGACGGATTTGATATCTAACAAACTGCACATTGAGACTATCATCCCCATCGGACAACATTTTCTTGTAAAATTCCGGTTTCTCCCTTAGCTTCATCAACAACCTTTGACGGACATAAGTGATTTGATTATCATTATATATCTTGGCACCTTGAGTGAAAGGCCCTAGTTGTAGTACGACAACGTGGAAACCGCAATTACCATCCGCAGGGACGTCATTGGTGGTTATGAGGTAATCTCTAATGTAAGTAGGTAGCTCTTCCAGGAACCTTTTCTCAACAGGAGGGGAAGTCATATCAATTGAACTAGGTTGAGAGTGTAACATAGGTCCTTTTTTATTCATATCCCGTTCACTTGTCTCGCCCTTTTCAACAATATTCCTAGCCCTTTTCTTACAATTTTCTTGGTACTTAGCCGCGGTATGCTCATGTTGCGAAGGATCTCTAGTAAAAGGGGTCATTTCACTCTTACTCTTGCCCAAAACCTTTGCATATTCTCTGACTTGTTTTTTGGTTTCTTTGGTTGGTGGCCTACCTTTGGCCTTGCCTTTATTCGGTTCTTGCACATTTTCTGAAGTCTGCGGATAAACGATTGGCCGCATATCATCCCAAAATATTTTCCTTTCAAGATTGTTCATTTTCCGGTACCTCTCGATAACGACTCTTCCCATTTCATTATCACCAAACTCTTCTCCGACATCGCCCTTGGGAGGAGGAACAAAACTTAAGTGTTGCCAATGTGGATCTATATCGCTTAAAGGGATTATGCCATGTTCATACTTAGCTATCATGTGGCGACAAGGGAGCCCAATAGACTTCATCATGTTGCAAACACACACCTCTTCCGGCTTGGTTCCCCATATGCTGATCAAATTCACCTCAACCAATAACCTCTTAATGCAAGCATGCGAAACATTATAGTGGAGTCCCTTGAAAAACCAAAGGTCCTCCATTTTAACGATGTTACCACCTTTGTCTACAATCTTTTTGTACTTCATGATGCGACTTTTTTGAAACTTCTCTTTAATTCTATCAATATTGCGGTTGAAGTAAACCTCCATAGCGTTAAACACAACCACAAAATTATCAATACATCCAAAGAGATTTTTCTTCAACCGGTGGTGAGCCGATTCTATCAAACTTGTCGCTTGATTCCCAAAGTGTTTATGGTGGTTGGTAAAAGCATAAACAAACCGCTCTTTGTGCGGTTCCAACCATTGCTTGACCACATACGTTACAATATCATCAGGATATTCGGGGCTACGCCAATGCTCAATAAATTCGGCAAGATTTAGATTGTACTCTTCTTCGGTGAGAGACCAAGTCAAAGCCTCCCATTCCCCGGAGAAAGCTACCCATTTAGCATGATTTATGGTGTATTGTTTATCGAATGCCTCTTTTGCATCAGCTTGTTCATCTTCCGGTAGCTTACTAATCTCTTCAAATGCTATCCTTTTTGGTGGACAAAGTTGAGGCTTGCACCTATTCATCACATTGCACCATATATGAAATGTACAAAGCATATTATGTGCCAATGGGAAGACTCTTTCTATTGCATTCATCAATGATACTTGATTTTCCGTCACTATAACCCCCGGGATATCATCATCTCGGTAGATCGCCTTCAATTGTTGTAGCACCCACCTATAACTTGGTTCTTGCTCGTCCTTTAGAAAACAAAAAGCAATGGTAAAAGGTGACTTCGTCGACGTACGACCAACAATGTTCAACAATGGTATCTCGTATTTGTTTGTCTTGTAAGTGCAATCCATTATAAGAACTTCATGGAAGGATTGAGCCAGTTGAACACTCTTCGGATGAGCAATGAAGAGATGAGTTATTTCTTCACCCTGACCTAGCTTCTTTTGAACCGCGTAGCCTTTCTCTTCAGCCAACATAAACAATTGTTGCATGACTTTTCTATCCTTCCATTGATTCTTTTTAATTGACTCAATTGCATTGTAAATGGTGGTCGGGGATGATACGTTTTCCGAGTTATCATCCTTTAATAAGCGAAGCATACCAGCTGGGGAAATACGCAATCTCCTATATTTAGCTACTTTCTCCTTTTCTTGAGGAGTCAGCCTTGCGGCCATTGCATGTCCTTCAAGATGCTCCGGACGATGGTGGTTGTGATTACCTACCACCTTATCCATCGATAGAACCCATCCTTTCCTTAGTTTTGAGTAACTAAAAACTAGCTTGAACGGACATTTTATTTTCTTTGAGCACACTGTGTTCTTCCTCGTCGTCTTTCCTTCATACACATACCCCTTCCTCTTGTGACTAGCATCCGGATCTCCACTTCTCTCGCAAACCATTTCAAGACGAGTTTTGCTTTCTTTTACATTCAAAACTAATACGCACATGGATCTCTTGGCATGCTCTCTAGACCAATTCTTCGCATCAATAGGTTGATCAAATACCAAATAATTGGCATAGTGATGGGATGTATCTTCGTACAAGATACCAATTGGAGAAGGTTGATCATCCATTGGTATATCTTGGCATTCAATCTACAAGAAATGGAACAACATCAATTGCAATCACAACCGGGTTCGGTAAGCTATTAATTTAAGCGAGTAAACCGAACTACAAATTCGGTGAACAAACCAAAAGGCCATATAACCGAACATATAAAGTATATGTAGTTCGGTTACAATATATTTTACCTAGGTCACCGAATACAACACTGGAACTATTCATTTTTTTTTGGATTCTTAAGTTCGGTTAGGTATGCTCTTGGGATCAAGTATGCGAAATAACCGAACCTGCATAACTTAGTGTCCTCTTATATTTTGTACAGTTCGGTTAGATAGTGGCTTTACAGGAAGTGTGCGAACAAACCGAACTTTGTATGCTAAGTTTAATCTTAGTTTTACGTAAAGTTCGGTTGGTTAATAGTTGCAAGCAACTGAACTTTGTACATTAAGTTAAATCATAAATTTACGCTAAGTTCGGTTAGTGTATATTGGTTGCGAAACAACCGAACATTACACTGGAATTCATCAAACTTCCATCAATGCATAGTTCGGTTATCTGCGTGTTTGTCTAATGTAACCGAACTGCATATCCCGATGAGTTCGGTTAGATGTTCTTCACCTTTCGTAACCGAACTGCATATCCAGATGAGTTCGGTTTGATGTTCTTCACCTTTCTTAACCGAACTACTTAAAAAATGTACATTTGTTTTGAAAATTTGGAGCAACTAGACCAACATTAGCTAAGTATGGAGCATACCTGGATACCCAAATGCTCTTCCTCCGGTTGTGGTTGATAAAATCCATCATTTTCATATTGAGATTGAGTTTGTGGAAGAATACATTCACCATCTAAGAAATTACTCATATCCGGATCATTGTGAAGATTAACAAATACTCTAGGAGTTAATGGAGATGAAGAATCAGATGAGCTTTCATCACAAGAATTCCCAAACGTAGTGAATGTGAAATAATGTTTTTTTTCCATGGTTTTCTCCTTCTTCTTCTCTAACTTTATCCTCTAAAAAATTCAATTTCATTTTTAATAACTCATGTTTTAATCTAATCTCACTAATCAGTTTTTTCTTAATTATTTTAATAATGATTTCACTAATCAAAACCAAAAGATAATTAAAAGGGTATTTTAGGTAATATAAAAAGTATTAGATTATGGCACCCCTACCCCAAATAACATCATGGTCCCCTCAAAAAAAGAAGGGTGCCCAAAATAACGTTCCTTCGTTAGTTTAAAGCCAAGGCCCAAGACCACCATCTCTTTTAGGAACACAACCGGGAAGACCGTGATTTCATATATAGACACTTGAAGAAGAATCGCGTAGATGTGCGGGCCACCAGTAATTTTCTAGCCCTGCCTTAGAAGATTTTCAGAATAAACCAATATTCCACGGGTAAACTAGTCATTTAACTAAAAGACAAAAGGTATCAAATTTTCATCGTAAAACGCCAAAAACGGTATGGGCATCATTGTCATTTCGACAAATGAGAATGGATCATTTATCCCAACTTTACCAAAATTTTCATTAGTAAACAGAAACCCAGCTCTTTAGATTTCCTGCCAGTAAATCAAATCTAGAGATCAGAGATGAAGAGAACAGCTGATGAAGATCCAAATCATCCTGTAACTGAAGAAGAAGATGAAAGACTGAAGAAAAGAAAGAACAAATTAGAAGAAGAAGATGATGATAATGAAATTGGATTTGTTAAACTCAACGATGATTTAGCATTTGAGGTATTAAAACGTTTTGATGCAAAATCATTAGCTACAGCAGCTTGTGTGAACAAAAAATGGAGTAAAATGGCTGAAGATGAAAGGTTATGGGAGATTATTTGTACTCGTCACTGGGCTAATATTGGTTGTGGTAATCGCCAACTTCGTTCTGTTGTTCTTGCTTTGGGTGGATTTCGTCGTCTTCATTCTCTTTACATCTGGCCTCTGTTGAAGAATTCATCATCTTCTTCTTCTTCTTCAATTGCATCATCATCATCAACAATTGCGAAACCAAAACCTAATTGGGGAAAAGATGAAGTCAATCTTTCACTTTCTTTACTCTCAATTCGTTATTATGAGATGATGATGAAAAGGAAAACAAGTAATTGAAGACGAGAAATTCATAATTATCCTTTATTATATTTTCCAGTAATTTTCCTTTTCTTCTTTTAATAAGTTAAATTTCGAGTTTCTAATTTTGTATTAAATCTGAAAATTGAAATCCTGAGTAAGGTTGAAATTTGTTTTTGTTTGTTTGTTTGTTGTTGTTGTATATGTTTAAATGGAAATTTCTTGTTTTTGTAATTTTTATGTCTATTCATTCTATCCATTAGTTTATAAATTGATGATCATAAGTCTGAAATCTGAGTGAGAAGAGAGAATTTCTTGGGTTTAATTGAGACTGCAGGTGATGTATTATCTGGTATCAGTGGCTTCTTCCTCGATTGGGTATTAACGGAGACATTGTAAGTATCTTTGTTTCTCTTGATCAAAATGATTTTAATTGTGAATTTAGTCTAATCAATCAATCTCTCTAATCGTTCTTTATGATGTTTTGAAGCATGTTGATACTGGAACATTCAAGAAGATGGAAAGCCTTCCAGTTTTTACAGGTGAAATTCATTCACACTCTTATCCGCTTTTTATTCTTACTAACTGTAATCTTCAACTGAAAAACTAAGCAACATAATCTACTAATTCGATACACCTTCAAAGGGTTACTATCTATAACTTCAGATTGCGTTGATATACTAAACATTCTAGTAGTTGTTAGGATTTTGACAAATCCTTAAAACTTGTATTTTTTGTAACACAACCGTTGTTTCGTTTAATCACTTAATTTCAGGAGCCCAACCTTAGATTATCGGTTATTTTACTCGTTTAACTCGTGAACTTTAAACTCTATTACATTTCCCCTTATCTAAATTTTACTGTTAGAAAATTTTAATTGAATCATCTAGATTAGGAATGGGACACATTATAAGAACCTATTCATGGTAATATTTCTACCACTAATTTGTTTCCTTTGATATTGTCTCTTGCACTGAGTCAGTTTTGTTTGTAATTTTGCTCAGCTACAAACTTCCCTCACAGGGTTTAATGTTTTATGTCAGTGCAGCTTGATTTGGTACTATTTAGAGGCAAGTTTTTCCTCTCCTGTGCCCACCTCATCTACCTAGGAGGATTTCCTATTTGGTTCACTTCTATCTTTGAAGGTCTATCTTCTCTTACTTTTGTACTAAAAGCTTTTGCTTTCCTTTCTTGGAGCAGATTTGAATGCGAGAAAGAAATGCCGGGGGCCTGGGTATTAGGGCGCTGGGTGATCTACACAGAGCTCTTACTGCAAAAAGCATGCGGAGATTCTTAACCGACAATATTACCCTATGGAGTTAGCTGATGTATGCCAAGTACTTGAGGCACTCAAACTTTTGGGGCAGCAAGTGAACCACAAACTGCTCTTCTACTTGGAGTGCAATGGTGCAGGTCAGGCATCATGTGAAGGAGAACTGTTGTTGGTCAGTGGGTAAAGGTAATCAGCTTTCCATATGGCGCGATCCTTGGTTACCAAGCCTAAACAACTCTCGCTTCCTAAATTCTACAACCAAGTGTGTTGGAGGTAAACAAAGTGGAGGATCTCATGATACCTGGGCAGAGAAAGTGGAACTCTGAAATTATTAATCATGTCTTTGCCCCTAATGAAGCTAGAGTCATCAAAGCTATACCTTTATCTTGCCATGAAGATTTCTGTGAAGACAAGTTAATTTGGCTGCAACAACACTGTAATGGGATTTTCTCCAAAAGCAGTCGGGGACCTCTCTGCCCTCCTCGTCATCTCTTCACAGTGACAGTTCCCCCTGGAAAAAGTTATGGAAGGTCGAAGACATTGTCCCAAAGATTTGCATGTTCGTGTCTTCTCCTTGCCACCACCTCGATTAGTACATCAGGGGTATAAACACTGACTGCAGAATATTACTGACGATATCACTATCAGGTATAAAACTAGAAAAACTCTTGAACTAGGTGCAATTTAATTTTCCTGTGGGGTTTTCTTCAATGTCTGTGTGGTAGATCTTATTATGTGCATCGTACTATCTTAGTGGTTCAGAACATCTATTATCTTGAGTCATCGCAAGCCATTTTTAGGCTATATTCATGGAAAATCCAACCTAACATTGAGGTACTCATATAAGTAGTAGAGCTTGGTCGAACTACAAGGGTAATTATGCCAAATTGGATAATTAGTGGTTACCGCTTTCAGTTTGTTCGATAAATTGTCTAACGAGGACGTGCATTGCCCCCCAGTCAGTTTCGGCAAGGCAAATTTGTCTTTTTTTGTTTAGTACTGAATCCTACTAAGTTGGTGTCCCAATCATGAATAATTCATTCATTCTGGAATGTGTGTAGGTGTTAACTGAATAACTGGAATTTTAACTGTAGATATTGCTTACAAATGACTGATCTTCCAACATTGTGGACTCTAAACATCCACTTAACTAACTGATACTCATGTAAATAATATATGGAATGATACATTTATATCTTACACGGTCTTAGTGTTGAATATAGACAAATATTGTTTGCATTTGTGCCCAGATATTTTGCTTAGTACATACCAGTCTTTTCTACATCTTAGAGAGAAGGGCGCTGTCCCTTAGAAAGCTCATCTGATGGACAGCAACTCCTACAGACTATGAACTGGTCACGTAACCAGGATTGGATTCTGTATGGTGAGATTTCTTTACCATGTTGAACTGATTACTATTTGGTGAAATTGTAGGCCAGGGAGGAAAACATTCTTATGATGCTCATTGTTGGAAATTTGAATTCAATGCGGTACGGGGTGTCCCTGAAGAGTTATTAGGATTTTTCTCAATTTCTGAATTGCCTATTCTACGTTCTCCGGAGGACAAGATGGTTCAGAGTGGTTCTAGAATGATATTTTCACTGGGAGTAGTGCGCTACAACAAAGCCGAGTTTCTTTACCTCAATTGGGTTGGTATAAAAAGTCTGAAATTCATGTGTTCCATCTGCTAGCAACATCTGGAAAGTTAAAAGAGGTGCTTGGGCAATGGAAGATAATATGAAGAAAAGAGGATTCCAACTTGCATCAAAAAGGTACATTTGCATATATTATTACCAAGTATAGCTAGGATTTTACAAATGAGCTGATTACAGTACTGTACTTTTGATAACAGAATGAGCCTGACCTTTTTCTTCACTGCTTCTTCCTTCTCTGACTAAATCAACAGAGTGAGGCTAGGAGACGACATGTAAGCCTACTCAGATATGTACACTGGCATCAGGTTGAAATAGATAATCCACCGATTCAAAAACCAGAGGAACAACGTTTTACGAGGACACTTAAAGGTTCAATCATCCATTCCGTGACCACCACAGAAGCGCCTGAAGAGAATGGCTTGTTTGTGAGCCAAAAGTTTAACTTCCTCCAGAAACCTCCTAGCTTTGAGAAGCAACAGACAAAAAGAGACGCGAGTAACTATTAATAAAGATGTTCAAATAGAGGGCCAGTATTCTACAAACGCCTCAGGAGAGAATCGGATATAGGTTCAGATGCTATGTTCTGAAATACAAATACTAGGTTGTGACGCAGTAAATACAAATACTATGTTAACTGTGAATTTCAGCATCTCTCAAAAATTAAAACGAAAATTCCCAAAACCCTTTTCCTCATTGACGAACCAGAGACAACTATCTTCAGCGTTCACTTGTAAATAGAAACCTTTGTAGAGATAGGTGCTGCCGTAATCAATCAAATAAATGAAATTTATTAGAAATTGGGAACTTAGGATTGATGTATTCGACAGAAAATTTTCATTAATTCCTTTGATTTAATTTAAGGTTATGAATTTGGAAAAAAAAAAAAAAGTGTTGGCGGTGGTGGTGGAGGAGTTGGCGGCGGTGGCGACAGTGACTTGGGGACTGAAGACAGTGTTTACAGCGATTTTGTGTTAATGGTGTAGAAGCCAGAGGTCGAAGTTGGTAGTGGTGGTGAGTATGAATTGAAATCGGAACTGGTGGTGAAATTGAATTAGGTGGTGGTAGTGGTGTCGTCGGTCGATTCGAAGAAGGAAGATTTCGATTGAGAAGAAAGCAATCCAAGAGAAGAAGAGAAGGCAAGAGTACCGTCCAAGGCCAAGGCCCAGTACCGTCCACCCTTTCCCATGACAGCCCATGGTTAAACGTGCCCCTTTACGGGCTGGCCCGATTCATATTAACACTGTTCTTAAAAACTAGTTTTTTGAGAACTAATATTAATTGTCATAAAAAATAAAAATAAATCACAATAGCCAAATGGGTTATCAGCATCTCTCAAGAATTAAAACAAGAATTCAATTACACAATAAAATATGGTTCTCCCTATTTTCCATCCCCATTTTTCTTATTTCTCATCCCTTCACAATTGTTAATTTCAATTTACTTTTCGATTCAGATTTTTCCAATGTACCACCCAATATCCGAGGGAGGATTAGGCATAAGAAAAAGCAGTGACCATAACAAGGCTTTTCTCATAAATTTTTTTTGGAGGTTGCACGAACAACCTAACTCCATCTATGGAATTCTTTTCAGTGAAAAATATATCGATCAACAACCAATACTACAAGGCATTGATACAATACCATCTTCCTCCAGCGCACAATGGAGACAATTGGCATCAATCGCCCCCACCGTGCAACAATTGATATTTCATCGTATTGTAAATGGGTTATCAACACCAATAGAAGCAAACTGGATTCCACATTCACCAAACCTAGACCCAACTCAATGTTACCCGATCCGAAAGGTGGCTGACCTCATTGATCTGAACTCTCATACTTAGAACCAGGAAAAACTGAATACACTCCCCAATCTTGTAGATCAAAAAATCATAAACATCCACATCCCCCTAGATAGCCCGCAGGACAAAATTATCTGGCCGTATTCAAAATCTGGAAAATACACTACTTCATCGGGATACAAATTTCTAGCACATAGTCAACCTAATCATACCCCCCTTCCACCCACCAAGTTCTTGTGGACCTTACCGTGTCCGCCAAAAATTCAGCTTTTCTTGTGGAAAGCAATCAATGAAGGTCTACCAACCTTCTCAGTCCTTCATCACATCCATTTAACCAACTCTAACATTTTCCCCAGATGCAATGTTGATACGGAATCAGCGAATCACCTACTAATTCACTGTCCAACGACAACTACAACTTGGAAAACTTTACTCAATCAAACCTCAACCATACCAAATTCCAACAATACCACCACATTTGCTTTAACGCCTCAGACAACAATATCGCAAATCCTACAACAACCAGCACCAATATCTGTCATCTATACCTTCTGTTTTCTATTCTGGACCTTATGGTTAGCTAGGAATGAGCTAATATATCGCCAAAAGCAAACAACATCGACATAGATTTTTGCGTGGGCTCAAAAACAACAACAAGAATATTATGAGGCTTTACAATGTTTACCTCCGGTCCTACCAGGAGATTCACTGACACTTAACATCTCAAGAAGCACCAAAAGGATATCAACAATATCGGTAGGATGGTCCATCCCGAACATGAACTGGGTTAAGATTAACACTGATGGGGCAGCCAGGGGTCATCCGGGTTTTGCAGGTGCAGGTTTTATTTGCAGGGACTCCGACGCACGAACGATAATGGCTCTAGCCCAACCTTTGGGAATTACGAACGCCTTAACTGTAGAAACTTGGGCTCTTCTTCTGGCATCGAGAACGGAAGCAGAAAGGGAATGGACAAAAGTTCTCTTTGAGACGGACTCGGAAAACCTTTTGCGCTTCATCACATCCCCTACTCCACCCCCTTACCACATATCAGGGATGATTGAAGAGATAAAGTATAGGCTGCGAAAGATTCCGCAGGCTTCTATCCAACACAACTATAGAGAGGGAAATCAAGCAGCAGATGGTTTGACCAATCATGCGGCGGATGAAAGTCAAATGGGAAATTTGTCGACCAAAATTTGGGACCAGGCAATCCTCGATTTTATTAGTCAAATTATTTATCATGACTCCGTGGGCACCACATACCCACGTCAAATTGTAACTTAATCCTCCTTTTATAGAATACATGCTTCAAAAAAAAAAAAAATCCCACCATATACATGCAGTAGTGTTTACTTAAAATTATCCTAAAAGATAGTAATAGATGCTTCGATTAATAGCATATGCTTCCAAATTAGTCTATGATTCAATCGGTCCGATGTATGTTCCAATTATTCTCAAGCAATATGATGCCCTAGCCTCCTTAGTCCACCATTTTTAATATCTAACCATTATCACACACCCAATTTTTTTCCTTTTCTATTTTCATGGAAGGTGATGATGATCATGGAGATGGGAGTAGAAGATATAGTGGTTGGCCGTGGAAATGGAGTCGGAAACTTACCTAGTTTTTTTTTTAAGTGATTTTATTATTGGGTATAAATAAAAAGTCAAGAGATGGGATTTAGGATATATGAAATTTGAAATGGGTGGTACATTACCAATTTACGATTACTCTTTAATTGGGGATAGGAATTATGGTGGATGAGAAATAGGAAAAATAAGGATGGGAAATAGGGAAAACCTAAAAAATCTGACCTAAATTTTAGATGGATTTTGACAAACAAAATACAAAGGAGAGAGAGAATTGTTAAGGGTTACCTAGAATCCTTGGCATCAAATTCAACACCCACAGCTGCGTTTATGTTCCGTAAAGAGCAATTGTTGGGGAGACTTACGAAATCCGAGCCGCTATGCGCAATACGAAACCTACACGAGCAATGAAACACAATGCGGAAAATACACAAACTATGCAATATAGAAGCAATCACACAACACCGGCAATTACGTGGAAAAACCCCTCCAAGGTGAAGGGTAAAAAACCACGGGCAAATCTTCCACTATAACAATAATGGGTTACACACAATTCTCCCAATTTGGGGATAAACACAACCTCAAGGTGCCTATAGCACTTGGATACCAATTTGCCTAATTACACTCACCCCTAAGGATGGATCAACAATTCATTCACCTAATATATGATAATAGATGAGATTCACAACAATCAATTAAGAACAAGAGTAGAAATACTCACAATTAGGGTTTGAACAAACCTAGAAATCTCAAGCTTGGATAGAAGAACAAGAGCACAAATTTGATGGATTAAGCTCACCAAGATCTTGCCAAACACTCTCTTAGCAAACCCTTTTCTTCCCTCAAGCAAATCTCACGAATTTCTCCCTCTTTTTCGAGCTGCAACGCTCGCTCTCACTGCCTCTCTTTTCTTTTCTCTCACAAAATATGAAGAAGATGAATGAAACCCGTCTCCTGATGCCTTTGTGTTATAACATAGGCAGACACTACGTAACACCTCCCATTGGTTAAGGGGACACCGAAATTGTTGGACCATAAGGAGTGACCAAACCCAACAATCTCCCCCTCACGACTTATGGCAAGGTACCCGTCACCACCAAACCAGCCCTGCTGCAGAAATACACATGCTTGTATTTTGGTAGCGACTTTGTCATCATATCAGAACCGTTGTCATCTGTATGGATCTTCTCAATATACAAGACCTTCTCTTCAAGAACTTCTTGTATCCACTGATACCTAATATTGATGTGCTTGGACCTCGAGTGAAAACTCGAATTCTTCTTGCTGAGATGTATGGCACTCTGGCTGTCACAGTAAACGATGAACCTCTGTTGCTTCACACCGAGTTCTCTAACAAACCTCTTCATCCATATCATCTCCTTGCAACTCTCTGTAGCTGCAATGTACTCTGCCTCTGTAGTAGACAATGCCACACATTTTTGTAACTTGGATTGCCAAGACACGGCTCCCCCCTGCATAGGTAAATAAGTAACCCGATGTAGACTTGAGACTGTCTTGAGCACCTGCCAAATCTGAATCTGTGTAACCAACTAACTCTGGCTTGTCACCTCCATAGCACAAACACATATTAGAAGTACCCCTCAAATACCGTAGTATCCATTTCACTGCTTCCCAATGCTCCATAGAAGGATTTGATAGAAATCTGCTTACCACTCCAACTGCATGAGCTATATCCGGCCTTGTACACACCATTGCATACATCAAACTACCAACTGCGGACGCATAAGGAATTTTCTCCATCTTCCGTTTCTCAACATCATTCACAGGACATTGATCACGAGTTAACTTAAAATGGTTTGCAAGTGGACAACTTACCGGCTCAGCCTTGTCCATGTTGAATCTTTGCAACACCTTCTCAATGTAGCTTTCTTGTGATAACCACAGCTTCCTCGCTTTCCTATCACGAGTGATCTCCATGCCAAGAATACGCTTTGCTGCACCCAAGTCTTTCATAGCAAAAGACTTGCTCAGATCTGACTTCAACCTGTCAATCTTTTTCTTATCTTTGCCAACAATAAGCATGTCATCAACATATAGCAAAAGAGTAAGAAAATCACCATC
Source organism: Papaver bracteatum (assembly GCA_023529315.1). Classification (NCBI taxonomy): domain Eukaryota; kingdom Viridiplantae; phylum Streptophyta; class Magnoliopsida; order Ranunculales; family Papaveraceae; genus Papaver; species Papaver bracteatum. Next base: position 329,902 of record JAJJWX010001949.1, read on the forward strand.
AGCAAATTTTTGAATGAATACACAATGATCTGAAGCCGTCCTCTTGTACCCATGTTCCTTCATGAACGATTCAAACTTCTTGTACCATCTTCTTGGAGCTTGCTTCAAACCATAAAGACTCTTCTTTAGCTTGCACACCATGTGCTCTTTGCCTTTGACTTCAAAACCCTCGGGTTGTGCCATATACACATCTTCCTCCAACTCACCGTGAAGAAATCTTTGTCTTGACATCTAGTTGTTCTATCTCAAGATCCAAACTAGCGGCTATTGCCAAGACAACCCGAATAGAAGAAAATCTCACCACCGGTGAGAAAATCTCGTCAAAGTCAACACCCTTTCTCTGCTCATAACCCTTCACAACTAAGCGTGCTTTGTACCTTGGTTGTGAGTTACCATCTTCAGTCTTGATTCTGTACACCCACTTGTTCTTCAGAATTTTCTGGTTCTCAGGCTTGTCAACCAAATCAAAAGTGTCATTCTCATCTAAAGAGCCAACCTCTTCTTTCATGGATTTCAACCACTTCTGACTTTCAGGAACACTAAGAGCTTCTTCATAAGACTCTGGTTCACCTGCATCTGTGAGCATCACATACTCATGTGGTGGATACTTTGTTGAAGGTAATCTGGTCCTGCTGGATCTTCTCAACTCAGCTTCTGGTTGTTGTTGTTGCTGCACTTCTTGCTCAACATCACCCACTGGAACATCTTCATGAGCTTCATCTTCATTGCCATTACCATCAACATCATCATCATGTTGTTCAAGAGTAGGAACAACTGGATTTGGATCCAAGGTCATATCATCTTGAAGCTTTGGCATCTCAATCTTCTCAAAGTCTTCAATTGTCTGGTCTTCAAGGAATACTGCATCCCTACTTCTGATAACCTTCTTCTCAACTGGATCCCAAAATCTGTAACCAAACTTCTCTGTTCCATAGCCTAGGAACACACACTGCTTTGCTTTGTCGTCAAGCTTTGATCTCTGATCTTTTGGGATATGAACAAATGACCTGCAACCAAACACTTTCAAGTGATCATAAGTAGGCTCTTTGTCTCTCCATACCTTTTCTGCTACTTCTCCATCTAGCGGTCTTGAAGGAGATCGATTGATCAAATACACAGCAGTATTCATTGCTTCACCCCAGAAATGCTTATGCAACTTGGAATGAGATAACATGCACCTTATTCTCTCAAGAATAGTGCGGTTCATCCTCTCTGCAACACCATTATGTTGTGGAGTCTTCGGCACTGATTGTTCATGACGTATACCCATGCTCTTGCAATACACTTCAAGTGGCCCAATGTACTCTCCCCCGTTGTCAGAACGAAGGCACTTCAAGGTTCTACCTGTTTCTCTTTCCACCATGCTATGAAACATCTTGAACACAGGAACAACATCATCTTTGGTCTTGATTGCATATGACCAAACCTTCCTTGAAGCATCATCTATGAAAGTAACAAAATAAACAGCACCACCAAGTGTTTTGACCCTTAAAGGTCCACATACATCAGAATGAACAAGATCAATAATACCAGAATTGCGCTTGGGTAAAGCTTTATGAAAAGAGACTCTAGTTTGTTTACCAACTAAACAATGAGTACACTTACCCAATTGCATACCTTTGGCATTTGGCAAAACTTGTCTTTTGGTGAGGATTTGAATTCCCTTCTCACTAAGATGACCAAGTCTTCTATGCCACAACTCGGAGATTGAATCTTTGTCAACAGCATTCAACTCACCTTTCAACACCTTCACTTGTGTCTTGTACAATGTGCCACACTTCTTGCCTCTTGCAATAACCATGGAGCCCTTGCTTAGCTTCCATTTCCATCACCCAAGTGATTGTTGTACCCTTCATCATCTAACACTCCTGGTGACATTAGATTCAAACGAAGATCTGGTACATGTCGCACATTTCTGAGAACCAACGTACAGCCAACACTGGTCTCAACCTTCACATCACCCATTCCTACAATTTTCGAAACACCACTGTTTCCCATTCTGACTGACCCAAAGTCACCAGCCTTGTAGGAGGTAAATACATCTTCATGAGGAGTAGCATGATAAGATGCACCTGAATCAACTATCCATTCTGAATCAGAACCTGCAAAACTAACACAAACATCATTACAATCTGAGAATACAATGATATCATCATTTGTCACAGTAGCTGCAACACCATTGTCTTGGTTATCATTTCCTTTCCCCTTCTTGTGTTCTTGCTTCGGCTCCTGCATTCATTTGAATAATGACCTCTCGTATGACAGTTCCAACATTCAACTTCCTTTCTGGACTTTGATTTACCCCTTGACTTGCTACGGCCAACTTGTCTTCTGTCTTTTCTTCTACCCCGATTTTCTGTCACAAGAGCTTCTGAATGAGATGAGTCTAGTGACCTTCTTCTAACTTCTTCACTCAGCAAACTGCTAGTTGCAACAGTCATGTTCAACTTCTTGTCTGGAGCAGAATAACTGAGACAATTCCTCAATGGCTCCCAACTGTCTGGTAAAGTATTTAGCAACAAATAAGCTTGAACCTCTTCAGGAATTTTGAGGTCCATAGATGTAAGCTGATTCATGATACCCTTCATTTCATTTAAATGTTGCGCCATTGAACTCCCTTCCTTGTAACACAGCTTTCCAAGCTTTTTGAATAGAAGAGCTTTTTCACAAGGAGACTGTTGATCATATATCTCCTCTAACTTGGTCCACAAAGGATATGCTAGTGTCTCACTAGCCACATGATGAAAAATGCTATCATCAATCCACTGACGAATATAACCAACTGCTTTTCGATTAGTAACCTTCCAATCTTCTGCACTTGTCGCCTCAGGCCTTACTCCCTTGCTCTCTATTGGACCATAGAGATCTTTACAATATAACCAGTCTTCCATCTTCGCCTTCCATATGACAAAGTTCTCACCGGTCAAATTGACCATTCTATTACTAGTGCTAGCTTCCGCCATTGCACAGGATTAGCTCAACCCAAAAGCTCTGATACCACTTGTTGGGGGAGACTTACGAAATCCGAGCCGCTATGCGCAATACGAAACCTACACGAGCAATGAAACACAATGCGGAAATACACAAACTATGCAATATAGAAGCAATCACACAACACCGGCAATTACGTGGAAAAACCCCTCCAAGGTGAAGGGTAAAAAACCACGGGCAAATCTTCCACTATAACAATAATGGGTTACACACAATTCTCCCAATTTGGGGATAAACACAACCTCAAGGTGCCTATAGCACTTGGATACCAATTTGCCTAATTACACTCACCCCTAAGGATGGATCAACAATTCATTCACCTAATATATGATAATAGATGAGATTCACAACAATCAATTAAGAACAAGAGTAGAAATACTCACAATTAGGGTTTGAACAAACCCTAGAAATCTCCAAGCTTGGATAGAAGAACAAGAGCACAAATTTGATGGATTAAGCTCACCAAGATCTTGCCAAACACTCTCTTAGCAAACCCTTTTCTTCCCTCAAGCAAATCTCACGAATTTCTCCCTCTTTTTCGAGCTGCAACGCTCGCTCTCACTGCCTCTCTTTTCTTTTCTCTCACAAAATATGAAGAAGATGAATGAAACCCGTCTCCTGATGCCTTTGTGTTATAACATAGGCAGACACTACGTAACACCTCCCATTGGTTAAGGGGACACCGAAATTGTTGGACCATAAGGAGTGACCAAACCCAACATGTTTGTCGATCCTGCTCACCTGGAGCAAAAAGAAGATGAAGAAGAGGAAGAGGAAGAAGAAGAAGAAGAGTTTGATGATGTTGCAATAAATGTTAACCAAATTATAGAAGCAGATGAAGCTCTTACTCCTCCAAATCAAGGTGATCGATCGTCGAAACATTCTGGGTGATGCATCACCTTAGGCGCGCCTTAATTCATTCACAATTCTTTTACCTCGGGATTCTTTAATTTTATTTTTATTTATATTGTTTTAATTTGACTTGTCATTTAAACACAATGTGCTTGATTATTCTATGTTTCTTATTAAAATTTTCTTAATATCCCATTAAATATTCCTCAGTTCAACCAGTTTCGTTATACCGCAACCATAAGAATTTGACCGATCAATAGTATCGTGACCCAAATCTCCCAATAAAACATGTTAAAAATATGGTTTGACAAAAACCTATATCATATTGTAACATCAAAGTGCTGCGACGAGTCCTAAATATATATGCGTCTCTCGGTGTCAAATGATCGATCCACACTCAATGATCGTTCCACCGAAAACATGAACTGTATCAGTTTTAGCAGTGGAAACGATTTCGAAATGGTGCAAAATGATACTCTCTGCAATTGGTAGAGCAGGCCCTTTATATCCAAATGGTTGTATTTGCTCCTCTTCCGTCAATTGTTGTATGCCAATTTATCCGTACTGTGTCTAAATACTACCCAATGACCACCTTAATTTGTTTTTCCTGCCGATATCAACAGTCCCCAGTTTCATCGGAACGTGTCATATCTAATACGTCCCATTCGCACCACCTCGGGACAGCTATCCCGGTAGCAAAACCAACAGAACAAATTGGGAGTCTGCTGCCTTTGGCACATTTTGAGTAATGACACTTGGTACCATCAGTAGAACATTTTGGACTACCTCTACCGGACGAATTGGAAGAGTAAACGGGGAACTGCTTTGGAGGACTGGCGGATAACTAGCGAAAATTGAGTCGCTGCTGCATGAAATTAGTCATCTTATCAAGATTAAGACACGTTCCGATAGGATTATTACACGCTTATAGAGAAATCAACCATTGCTATGGGATGTAATCATTCTCTTCCCATTACCGTTAGTAACAATACTCCACACCGTTTCTCCGTAGTAAAATAATTAAGTTTTCTGACAATCTTACCCCACACTGTATTACTCACAATATGACCGACAAATACCCTATTATCACTGCTAAGTACAACAGCGCGTCATCTTATCCTAGATGAATGGCTGGATGTAAAACTAAGTACTTCGATATTAACGAAGTTATATATGTCTTCCCCTCTCTTCATCTTCACAGTGCTTCGTCTCTCTCTTGGGAGAAAAAGAAAAAAACCATCTTTCAATTGCTCTTCCTATGAATCAGAAATTCACCATCAAAACCTAAATTCATCTCAACCTTACTACCACAAACTTTCCCAATCTCTCAATTTCATTAGGGTTTGATTTAAAAACTTCTCAGGTATGGTTAGGGTTTATGATTTCAGTTTTTTTTCTTCTTGTAACTTCATTTTTTTTTTTTTTGGTTGATTTTCTTCATCGGTTTTAAAACCTAAGTTGTTGATTTGTTGAGTTGCGGGAAGATTTTCATCGGCTTGAGTTGTAGGAATATTTTCATCAGGTATAGGTACGGTTTTCAATAAAATAATCTTGTAACTTTATTTGTTTTTAGGTTGATTTTATTGATGGGTTTTAACCATTATTTGTTTTTTTGTTGAGTTGCAGAAAGATTTTTAACAGTTTGAGTTGCATGAAGATTTTCACTAGGTACAGTTAGGGTTTACAATTCAATAATTATTTCCCCCTGTAATTTATTTATGTTTTGGTGATTTGCTTCATAGATTTTAACAATTATTTGTTTAATGTTTGATTTCAGTTAATTTGATTTTCAGCAGCTTGAGTTGCAGGAATATCTTCACCAGGTTTAACTTTTATCCGATTTGGTAAGCTATTGATTTTGGGTGATTTTTGTTTTCTCAATTATCTTTGATTCAGAATGATGTTATTATTGATTCCAGCATGATATAGAAATCTGAATTGAAGGTTGTTTTATTGTATTTTAGATTAGATTGATGTAATAATGTATTTTTGTTGGTTTGTTTTAGAATCATTTTATGGGTTTTATCTCTCAGTTTGTTAATGGGGTTTTGCTGGATGTTTTTGATTCAAGGAATTTATCTACTGTAGGTTTAGATTTGTTTCATCTACAAATGTGGTTAGCGATTGATACTATCTGATAATGATCATTTGTTGGGTAAATTTTTGAACTGTGGTTGTTAATATTTCAAAGGGATTTTATTCGAATATGCGTTTTACTGTCACGTTTAGGAACTGATAATGTGATTCTCAATTTCTAGTTATTACTGAAACTAAATCTAGATTACCGCTTGTTATTTCTTATTGCGATCTTGTAGAAATAGTGATAACGTATCTGACTATGTTGTGAATTTTCCTAGAAAGTTAGGGTCTAATGCATGGGCAAAGGATTCCACTACCTCGTGACCTTGTAGAATGTCTGAATCCATTAAAGAGTAATGGTATAAATTGTAGAATTGTATGTGTAGAAAAAAATAATGGTACATTATCAGTCCTTCCGTTAGATTCAAATGGTTATCTATATATCTTAGAAGTGTTTTCTCTATGGTTGCTGCAACACACATACTATCCAGCTTCAGATTTAACCAATCACATTAACTTACTGCTTGCTCCATTATATTAAGTTCACTTGGCCACTTGATGAGTCATGCCCTCCAGTAACTTGCTTATTTCCTCTTCACTTGGTGTTTAATTTGTGCATGACTCATCCACTTTCTTGAAGTTCTACAATAATACGTAGTAGGTTTCATGTTGGTAGCTGCAATTTGTATCTCCTCCATGTTTACTTGTTGATGATGTGTCTAATATATCATTTGTTGTAAACTTATGTATTGAACCTAGTGTTTATGGGTAAAAATCGTTTCTGCCGATTTTGGTAAATTCGGGAGGTGAATGAGAAACTGGTTAAAACCCTAAAAAAATGTGTTGCACGTGAGCACTTTCTAGATTCGAGAGATCAATCTGTACAAGTTCGGCCTAAACCAAGAAATGGCCATTCCAGACTTGCTTCGGTCACAAAGTGGAGGAGAAGGGTTGATTTGGGGAGGGAATCAAAGAATGGTGTTGAGGCCATAATAATTCTGGGAGAGTAGTATCTCGACTTGTATCAGAAAGTGAAAGCTTCGGAAGCTTCCAAGAGATGAAAGTTTTTTTTGGAGAGCTTGCAAAGTTGCCTTTTCTGAGAGTGTTGTATTTTTCTCCTGACCAAGACTTGTTCTCTGGTAGAAATAGGTGAGACCTATTTATACAAGTTGAGATTGAAACGTAACTTTGCCTCCTTAAGGAAGGAAACTAATGGGTATTTAAATGGGAGGAGGTGGTAACCGGAGTGTTTAAGAGTGAAAACGTTTTCAACTTTATTTCCCCATTTAATTGACCGCTTTTATTCCTTTTCACGGTTTCTTAATACGAGCGTAGTGTATGCTGCATGCTGTGACCGCCAAACCAAAACCCAGAGAAAGCATCCCCCAGTTTGTGTTGATGTCTCGAGAGTTAGTTGCACTTTGGGTCCAAGTGGCAATGCCAAGCTTCTAGGGGAGCGTGTGGCATGTGCGGAATGCCTTGACCGCAAGTTACACTTTGAGTATAAGTGGCAATGCCAAAGCTGCTAGGGGAGCGTGTGGCACGTGCTAATGGCATGTGCGGAATTCCTTGGTCGCGGGTTGCACTTTGAGTGCAAGTGGAAATGCCAAAGCAACTAGGGTAGCGTGTGGAATGTGCGGAATTCCTTGGTCGCGGGTTGTACTTTGAGTGCAAGTGGCAATGTCAAAGCTGCTAGGGGGGCGTGTGGCATGTGCCAATGGCATAACGGCTTGGTAAGGAAAGCTGCTAGTGGTGCGTGTTGGCATGTGCCAATGGCATGCATGGCCACTTGGGCTTAGGTTGCACGGTTTGCAAGCCTAGGCGCGGGCGCTACTTTGGCATGTGCCAATGGCATAGCGGATTAGAAAGTGGCTAGCGGTGCGTGTTGGCATGTTCCAATGGCACGCACGGCCATATTGGCCTAGGTTTCACGGGTTGTAAGCCTAGGGCGCGGGCGCTACTGTGGCATGTGCCAATGGCATAGCGGCTTGGAAAGTGGCTGGCGGTGTGTGTTCGCATGTGCCAATAGCACGCACGGCCATATTAGCCTAGGTTGCACGGTTTGCAAGCCTAGGGAGTGGGCACTACTTTGGCATGTGCCAATGGCATAGCGGCTTGGAAAGTGGCTAGCGGTGCGTGTTGGAATATGCCAATGGCACGCACTGCCATATATGCCTAGGTTGCACGGTTTGCAAGCCTAGGTCGTGAGCGCTACTTTGGCATGTGCCAATGGCATAGCGGCTTGGTTAGGAAAGTTGCTAGCATAGCTAGGGCCAAGGAAAAGTGTGTTTGGCATGGCGCGCCTAGCTTGGGCTAGGTGTGGCTAGCATGATTTTCCATTTGCACAAAGGTGAGGTTGGCATGTGTGTGGTGTGGCTGTCTTGATTTTCCATTAGCACAAAGATGCGGCTAGCATGTTTGGCATGCTTTGGCGCGGTTGGTGTGACTAGCATAGCTAGGGCCAAGGAAGAGTGTGTTTGGCATGGCGCGTCTAGCTTGGGCTATGTGTGGCTGGCATGATTTTCCATTGGCATGGAGGTGCGGATAGCATGGTTGGCATGCTTTGGCGTGTTTGGTGTGGCTGGGATGATTTGTCGTTGGCATAGGGGTGCGGATAGCATGGTTGGCATGCTTTGGCGCGGTTGGTGTGACTGGCATAGCTTGGGCCAAGGAAGAGTGTGTTTGGCATGGCGCGGCTAGCTTGGGCTAGGTGTGGCTAGCATGATTTTCCATTGGAACGGAGGTGCGGCTAGCATGGTTGGCATGCTTTGGCGTGTTTGGTGTGGCTGACATGATTTGCCGTTGGAACAGGGGTGCGGCTAGCATGCTTTGGCACAGTTGGTGTGACTAGCATAGCTAGGGCCAAGGCAGAGTGCGTTTGGCATGGCATGGCTAGCTTGGGCTAGGTGTGGCTGGCATGATTTTCCATTGACACAGAGGGGAATTAGGGTTTCGCTCGTTGTAACCCTAATTTGAAAAAATACCCCCCATTAATTGCTGACTACATGCATTAAATTTTCTAATAAATGTGTCACCGGTGACATTAGGTTATTCAGGGTTTTACAATTTTACCCTTTGTCTAAAAACCACCATCAACACCTAGGTATGACTCATTTTAGTTAAATTTACAGTAGTAGCTCATGTTTTATGAACTGGGCGATGTTAGTATAACTACTATTGTTTTTTCCTCTTGTTTACAGTATGTGTGACAATTGATGATCCCATTTTTTTCTTGATTTACAGTACGTGTGACGATGAAGTTACCTCTGGAGGAGGCAGCGGGAATAATTTTGATAACGAAGAAGGATATGCCACCTCTAGCTGATATTATGACCTATTTACTGGTAAGTCATACTCATCCTGTTTAGTTTCTTTTTCTATGTATTTTTTTTAAGCATTTGCTATGTATGTATGTATGTATGTATGTATTATATCCCTTTCTTAATTTCTTTTATTTTTTGTTTTCTTTTTAATTTTTATTCCAACACCATAACTATAACTTGATTATGCTACAGGTGCACCATTCTGAAGTATGGGCTAAGTTCAAAATCGTCGAGGAGTTTATCATTGTGTTGTTTAATCAATTGTCTATTAGTTTATCGTTTTGTTGTTTAATCTTAGAACTTATTAGCTGAACCTATATGTATTGTTATGAACTCAGGATGTAAATCATTTTTTGTGTAATTTTTGAACAATGAATGAATGCTGAATGGAAAGGTTGTTTTAAACTTGATGTTGGTTCATTTGAGTTCAATTTTGAGTTTAATTGTGAGTTTAATTTGAGTTTAAATTTGAATTTCATTTGAGTTTCATTGTGAGTTCCATTTGAGTTTAAATTTGAAATTTATTTGAGTTCCATTTTGAGTTTCATTTGCGTTTTATTGTGAGATCCATTTGAAGTTCATTTGAGTTTCAATTGAATTCAAATCGGTATTCTTTTATATATATTAATTTTTAAATCTACTACTGATTTACATAGTTACTATCTCGTTACTGTTAAAGTCCGTAGTATAATAAAGTTATTCAGTTTCCCCCGCTATCCGTAATAGAATTATAACACGCTTTATCAATGACCCTATCCGCGACCGTTATAACAAGTAATTTAACTCGGATCTATGACCTTTCTTGACGGTTGCGGAACTCCTGATTTCCACTAGTGTTCCTCATCTTTAAAAGTTCGGTTGTAAAATTAGATTTTTTTTTCAAAATTATCCTTACCGAACTTACAACTATAACCTCCATATTCAACCTATTTTGATAACTACTTCTCAAAATTTCAATCAAAAACGAATTAGATGTAATGGGTTTGTGGGAAAATACTGATGGACGGTTTTTTTTTACAAAAGATTGATTAATCGACGATGAAAATTTGATGATTTTGATTAGATTTGTATATTATCAGGTTTAGATGATCATAAATCGATGAAGAAAAGAAGAAGCAAATTGGAGAATAGAGGAAAAAGAAATTGTAGATTATTTATAAGGTTAAAGGGTAAACTTTTCAGCTCCACCTTTTAGGACACCCCTTATAACTATAGGTTAGGTGGCCTAAAAAATGATGGTCTTCAAAAAAAAAAAGTGATGCCCAAAAAATCGTTCTTGCCTTGGGGAGCTGCGTCGTGGCCACTGAGGCATACATTTTGTCACGTTCTTTTAGTTTAGATGCCTATGAGCATGAGGATATCGGATTGTAACGAACACCATGGACTAAATGGCTTAATTCCTTGGTGACATATTATGCAATTCTGGGGTTTATAGCTAAATTTCGTTGTCCATGTTCTTTATAGATCGCACTTAGAATCTTGCAATCTCGCTAAGTACCAAATCTTACTTAGATTGGCAACACTGTGAGCACAACACTATTTTTTTGTGTGGTCTGATGACATTATCATAGTGGTGCTGATTCTTAACTTATTCAGTTCTGGGACACGTAGTAATAAGGGGGAATCACAGAGACAAGAAACAAAGGCTCAAGCCAATAACTAATATTAGTATGGCATACGGTGTTAAAATTATCCACTCTTTAAATGGTTTGTTTCTTTTACGTTGCGGTAATCTTCCTGGTACGCACTATGTTTATAATCCAATCACTAATTGTTCAATTATGATTCTCGGGACAAGGAAAAACTTTGATTTATTTTATTACTTTCGTTTGTGTTTTGACTCAACAAGTGAACAATATAAGGTGGTGTTTTGTGGATCTTTTGCGTTGCATGGTCGACAGTTATATAGGATTAAAATCCTTACTCTTGAGCATGGACTAGGAGGCGCAAGATGTGCTTTGTAATCATTCTTGGAGAGATATTATTGTCCCCGAGCATTTCAGTGTGGATTATTATCAATCAATTGGGAGTAATTTATCTGCTTGTAATCATTCCATGGACCACCTCAGCACAGATTTTTGGCCATTGGCAGTTCTCACAGTTACTAAAGTGAAGTTCATAATTGCAAGTATTGATGACTCTGGCATTAGTTACTTCTCGTATGACATGGAGTCAGAACAGTTGGAGATCATCCATGGTCCAACATCCTGGACCTTCCATTGGCATGTCAATATTACAAACTGTTTTGGTAGGAGCACTGCTCAACCATGAAGTAGCGGACTTCTAATATATGCATGCTTAAGTTGGTGAAGCATGTGTTATTGACCATGTCTTTGTTTTCTGTTGATCTTCTCTCGTTGGTGCATTGTGGGCTTTGCTTCAACCTTTTTTTTTTTTTCTAATATATCAGCAGCTTTACTAGTTTAATTGGTTGAAATCCTGCACCACGCAATCGATTGTGTTGAGCCTGGTTTAACAGATTATAAATCAGGCTTCAACGAGAACAAACAACAGCACCGTTTTGGAAAGAATTGGGGTCAAGACTGCAGACTGGGGTTTGAAATGTTCATATGACCAGGCCTGATTTCCTTCTCCAGATAGAGATGCCTGAGTTTAATTACTTCAGATTTTGTAGACCGTTTTGGTTTTTGTTTTTTTTGATCGAGTTATCTATTGAGCTAAAAGTTCTTGTATTCATCTGAGTTTTTTAAACTTTTCAAACTTCATAGCCGAGCTGGTTGCCGTCATTAGAGCTTTGGAATGGGACTAGGTGGAATGTTATTTGCAGGAGTGCCATTAATGACCGATTTAGACGTGTTTTTAGAGAAACCAACTTTGCAGCTGATAAGCTTGCAAAAAAAAAAAAAAAAAAAGAAAGAGCTTGGAAGTTGGCAAAGGTTTAAACAAAACCAAAACAAGCCAATTTCAACTTTTGAATATTAATTTGTTTAACTTGAGAAATTATATATCTTTAGGATTTCTTATCTTGGAAGTTAAGTTAACTAGAGTTTTCCTTATAAATAAAAGACGTTTTGTGTAGTTTGGAATTTTCTCTAGAGTTCTTCTACTTCACGTATCCGAGTTGGCAAAAGAGAGGCAAGTAAACATTCCCACTTTGTTCAAATATATATATACGGCTGCGATTCTTTTGGTTTCAAACTAGGGTTCTAGAAAAATAATCATGGCAAACCTAAATTCAACGGAGGAGGAGAAGAAGATTATTCTTCCTGTTATACATGATGATATCATACTATGCAACATTCTCACAAGAGTTCCTGAGGAGAACAAGAGTTTATTACGGTTCAGGTGCGTATGTAAAAACTGGGCTAAATTATTCTTCCATAATCCATTATTCATTAATATTCTTCGTCAGAAGTATAAGGGACACTCATGTTCGTCCTCGGGTTTAATCACAACCAATGAAGACCGTAGCCTGGTCTTTATTAATCACAGTGACAAGAAACAAAGGGTCAACCCAATGACTAATATTACTATAAGATACCGTGTTAAAATTCTCCAATCTTTAAATGGTTTTTTGCTTGTACGTTGCCAAAATCTTCCTGATGAATATTATGTTTATAATCCAATCACTAATTGTTCTGTTATGATCCTCGGGGCAAGCAACAACTTTGATCTACACAGAATACATTATTACCTTCGTTTGTGTTATGACCCAATAAGAGAACAATATAAGGTGGTGTTTTGTGGATATTCTGCATTGCATAATCCACAGTCATATAGGATTAAAATCCTTACTCTTCAACATGGACTAGGGGGCGCAAGCTGTGTTGGTAATCGTTCTTGGCGAGATATTATTGTCCCGGAGCATTTCACCGTGAATTATTACGAGTCAGTTGAATCAGTTGGGATATATGGTCATCGTTGTCGCTGTTTTTGTGTAAATGGTTCTTTATACTGGATCATTGAAAATAGTTCGGTTAAAAATAAACCATATATACTTAGTCTTGATACTTGTAAAGAATCTTTTTATAAGATCGAGCTCCCAAGCGAGGTTTCAAGGTCTGAATATGGTCGTAAACATCTCAATGAGATGGAAGGATTATTGTGTCTATCGAAGGGGTTTGAGATAAACGAGTTCAAGATATGGACATTGAAACAAAAACACGTCCATGAGGATGGTGATATGGATGAATGGTTATGGCGGAGGTTCCAAATCAATCTTGACCGGTGCATGGGGAAAGAAGTATATCTCCTGGGGATCCACGAATTTTGGCCATTGGCAATTCTCACAGTTCCTAAAGTGAAGTTCATAATTGTAAGGAAAGAGGTCTCCTCCTATACTTACTTCTCCTATGACTTGGAGTCTAAACAGTTGAAGATCATCCATGGTCCAACATCCTGGCACGTTCATTGGCATGTCAATAGTATTGCAAATTGTTACTGCTCAGACACGAAGTAGCTAGCCTACTTCTAGACTTCTACTGTATGCTTAGGTTGGTGAAGCATGGATTATGTCTTTATTTTCTTATTGTTCTTCTCTCTTTGGTGCATTCGTGGGTTTTGCTTCAACCTTTTTTTTTTTCCACCTTTAATTTTGATCTTGTGTTATTTTTTTATTTCTAATATATCATCAGCTTCACTAAGTTAAATGATTTAAATGTTGCACGTTTGTTATAGCGATCAATTTTTTTGAGCCTTCAACATGTTAACCTGCCTGGTTTAACACTGGTGAATCATTCTTTTAAATTATATAAACAGATTATGAATAGTAGCCGAGATTGGACCCATTGATTACAGCTACTAGAAGAACATGAGTTACATGATCTTCATTGATACAAGATCTTCAAGTCATCAGTTACATGACTATAGCCGATACGTTTGTATAGTATAAGTATTGGTGGGCACTGGTTTGACAAACCACGATCCAAGGTTTGACTGATCTATGCACGACCTAAGAGTTATCGATTGTACTGAGAATGACTTCTTTCAGTACCTTTCCCTGAGACTGGAAACAGAACTTACGTAAATCATACTGCCGGTTAGTAACTATATTCTCCATCTCCACCACATATGAACTTTGGATTAACATCCTTCATCAGGTCATATTATAAATCAAGCTATAACTTAAGCCACAATGTTATGTGTTGGCATTTCATAATGCATCAGACGGAACAATGACAAGCCTTTGAACTCCCTATGAAATTATCGTACCAAATTAAGGCAGCACTCAGTATTCTGTAAGGTTTTATCGAAACGTAGGTTTGACACATACAGATTGGAAGAAAATTTTATATAAACATCTTCAAAAACCCATGGATTCCCTTCTCTAAAGTCTCTAAGCAATATGCACATGTTAACGAAAGATGCACGAGCATATAATTGGATAACGATATCGACCTTGAGATCTTATTATAACTTAATGAAGTAACTCATTCAATTGGATGCATGCATTCCCCTCGAAATCCAGGATTTACCATCATAATCCCAAGTGAAGAATCAGTTGGCAGGCTCTGATACCATGAAGAATCAGTTGGCAGAGTGAAGATTGAACAGGAACACAAGGATTAACGTGGTTCGGCTCTTTAAGCCTACATCCACAAGAGAGAAGAGACGATTCTTTATTATTAAGAATCTGTGACAGTACAATGCAGATCTCATATGAGTACAACCATTATATGGTGATAAACTATCTAGTTATAGTCTTATAGAAAAGATATGATCTCATAAAGAGAGGATGTTTTTTAACGGTAAAACACATGTATAGAAACAATAAATGCGCAATATATTGTCCGTATCAATCTTCCCTTATTCTTCTCCAATATTCTCTGTCAGTATCACTCCTTTCCTTATTCTTCTCCAACACCAGGTTATCATTTGAGCGACCCAGGCCTGAAATTGGCATCCCATTGTAGAAATGAATGAAAATACTTGCAAACAGGTGAAGAATAAGATCGCTGTTGTAGGAATATTATTGGTGGTGTGGTTGACCACCCCCATGTGTCACTATGCATGGGAAACTCTCTCCATGTTGGACACATGTAGCATTATGTTGGACACATGTAGTAACTCATTCAACACTTGTACTCCTACCTTGTCTTCTTCTCTTGTATTTAAGGAGTAAATGCTAATGAGAAAATACACCTGATTTCTCTTTCTCTCTTACATACTTTGTCTCCTTTTATGTTTTGTCTCTTATTTTGTCTACCACTCTAAACACGTTATCAGCACTTTGGCTAACCATTTGAGCTTCATTCTTTCAACCACAAAACAAAAGAAAGTTGTTGGCTTCAAATCAAGTAGGATTTTTTTTCCAAAAGAAGGAGGTATATCTCAACCATTAGTATTTATTTATTCTTGTTGAAAGTGATATATTTGTCTCATCTATCACATGACATGATAATATCTTGGACTCTTTGCTATCACATGTTTGAACTATTTATTACACCAAAAGTTAGAAGAAAATAATTTACTTTACTAGTTTATTTTCAACTTGAAAGTGATAGCTAATTTGTTTTTATATCACATGTTTGACTCCTACGTGAAAATGACATGTTGTCTTCTTTTGAACAAACCTTTATTTTGAAACCAATCCGATTTGTGTATGTAAGTATCAATGTTCATTACTTTTATATGCAGGTATGTTTCTACTCCTCATCAAAGCTATAATGACATGGGTTTTTATTTAGAGCATGCTTATATAACCACACGTTCACTATTTTTGATCTTATTTAATGTTGTACTATATATTAATAAATACCCATGATGTATAAGTATGCTACTTCCCCATTGTTGTTATGACTAAATATTAATAATTATGAGTATGCATGTAGTAGTGCTTATTTTAGATTTATTTTATATGTAACTAAAGCATGTTGTAAATTTCAACCAAAAAAAATAAAAAATCATTTATTTAAAATATTTATCTCGCAAATAGTTGCCACTAAACATGCAACAATTGCAACTTAAATTACAATAATTTTATATGCGTGATAAATGGGCCGTACTTTATTATTTTTCTAACAAACCTATTTTTAGTTGACTATTTTGTCAACATTATTACCAAATTGTTTGCAATTTTTAAGCCATAAAGAAATTTGGTTTGCAAACAAAGTTCCCTTGTTAAAACCATAAAGAAGCTTGGTTAATTAATTTTGTGGATTGGGTTATGATTAGAAATTGGACTATACGACATATCTGTATTACCCAGAAAACCATAAAGAAATTTGGTTACGGTAAAACGATACCAGGATTTGTCGTGGACTCAGAAGGACTTGAGCACCATATTAATGTCCTTTACTTTGTCTATGTAGATGGACCCAATTCGACCAGAATTCGAACTTTTGGACTCAGCAGGACTTGAGTACCACCGTTGGGTTGCTGATGTGGAAACTACCTTCGTTGCAAAGGAATTCACCTCCACTATCAAGCCATCTGCCGACGCTGCTCCTGCAACTGAGAAAGACAAAGCTAATGCTCTTATGTTCCTCAAGAGGCATATCGATCCTAACCTGCGTTGGGGTTATCACCACCTGAAGACACCAAAAGAGCTATGGGATGCTCTCGAGAGCCGTTTTGGGAACATTCATGATTCCTTAATACCACAATTGAATGTCTTGTGGAACGAAATCCGATTTCTCGATTATGTAAAAGTGAATGATTTCCAAAAAGACATGCTGCAAATTCAGGCACGTATGGACTTTTGTGGAAAGAAACTTGCGATGAGGAAATGATTCAGAAAACCCTATCGACCTTTACTACCTCGTCCATGATACTAGCGAACCAGTATCGTTTGGAGGTTGACAACAAAAGAATCACCACATTCAGTAGGTTGATAAACTTAATGCAAGTGGCCTAAAGGCACAATGAGATTCTTTTCAACAACAATTCCAGAGCTGTCGGGAAAAAGAAAGTTCCCGAAGCTAACCATGGAAAGGTCAATAAATAGAAGGGCCCCAAAGGAAAGAGGGCTCGACATTCTGATCCCTATGATCCATACCCACGTGGAGATAACACCTCTCGTGGAAGAGGACGTAAGGGACATAATCGAGGTCGAGGAAGAAATGGTCATTCTCATGTTTGGCATAGAGAAGGAACTTCTTTCCATGGTGGTAGTGATCCTAAGTTCGAGAAAACCCCTACGAATCTCATATGAGTACAACCATTATATGGTGATAAACTATCTAGTTATAGTCTTATAGAAAAGATATGATCTCATAAAGAGAGGATGTTTTTTAACGGTAAAACACATGTATAGAAACAATAAATGCGCAATATATTGTCCGTATCAATCTTCCCTTATTCTTCTCCAATATTCTCTGTCAGTATCACTCCTTTCCTTATTCTTCTCCAACACCAGGTTATCATTTGAGCGACCCAGGCCTGAAATTGGCATCCCATTGTAGAAATGAATGAAAATACTTGCAAACAGGTGAAGAATAAGATCGCTGTTGTAGGAATATTATTGGTGGTGTGGTTGACCACCCCCATGTGTCACTATGCATGGGAAACTCTCTCCATGTTGGACACATGTAGCATTATGTTGGACACATGTAGTAACTCATTCAACACTTGTACTCCTACCTTGTCTTCTTCTCTTGTATTTAAGGAGTAAATGCTAATGAGAAAATACACCTGATTTCTCTTTCTCTCTTACATACTTTGTCTCCTTTTATGTTTTGTCTCTTATTTTGTCTACCACTCTAAACACGTTATCAGCACTTTGGCTAACCATTTGAGCTTCATTCTTTCAACCACAAAACAAAAGAAAGTTGTTGGCTTCAAATCAAGTAGGATTTTTTTCCAAAAAAGAAGGAGGTATATCTCAACCATTAGTATTTATTTATTCTTGTTGAAAGTGATATATTTGTCTCATCTATCACATGACATGATAATATCTTGGACTCTTTGCTATCACATGTTTGAACTATTTATTACACCAAAAGTTAGAAGAAAATAATTTACTTTACTAGTTTATTTTCAACTTGAAAGTGATAGCTAATTTGTTTTTATATCACATGTTTGACTCCTACGTGAAAATGACATGTTGTCTTCTTTTGAACAAACCTTTATTTTGAAACCAATCCGATTTGTGTATGTAAGTATCAATGTTCATTACTTTTATATGCAGGTATGTTTCTACTCCTCATCAAAGCTATAATGACATGGGTTTTTATTTAGAGCATGCTTATATAACCACACGTTCACTATTTTTGATCTTATTTAATGTTGTACTATATATTAATAAATACCCATGATGTATAAGTATGCTACTTCCCCATTGTTGTTATGACTAAATATTAATAATTATGAGTATGCATGTAGTAGTGCTTATTTTAGATTTATTTTATATGTAACTAAAGCATGTTGTAAATTTCAACCAAAAAAATAAATAAAAATAAAAATCATTTATTTAAAATATTTATCTCGCAAATAGTTGCCACTAAACATGCAACAATTGCAACTTAAATTACAATAATTTTATATGCGTGATAAATGGGCCGGTAATTTTTTTTTTTTTTTTTTTCTAACAAACCTATTTTTAGTTGACTATTTTGTCAACATTATTACCAAATTGTTTGCAATTTTTAAGCCATAAAGAAATTTGGTTTGCAAACAAAGTTCCCTTGTTAAAACCATAAAGAAGCTTGGTTAATTAATTTTGTGGATTGGGTTATGATTAGAAATTGGACTATACGACATATCTGTATTACCCAGAAAACCATAAAGAAATTTGGTTACTGAAACGATACCAGGATTTGTCGTGGACTCAGAAGGACTTGAGCACCATATTAATGTCCTTTACTTTGTCTATGTAGATGGACCCAATTCGACCAGAATTCGAACTTTTGGACTCAGCAGGACTTGAGTACCACCGTTGGGTTGCTGATGTGGAAACTACCTTCGTTGCAAAGGAATTCACCTCCACTATCAAGCCATCTCGCAATTTGCTCTGCAATCGAGAAAGACAAAGCTAATGCTCTTATGTTCCTCAAGAGGCATATCGATCCTAACCTGCGTTGGGGTTATCACCACTGAAGACACCAAAAGAGCTATGGGATGCTCTCGAGAGCCGTTTTGGGAACATTCATGATTCCTTAATACCACAATTGAATGTCTTGTGGAACGAAATCCGATTTCTCGATTATGTAAAAGTGAATGATTTCCAAAAAGACATGCTGCAAATTCAGGCACGTATGGACTTTTGTGGAAAGAAACTTACTGATGAGGAAATGATTCAGAAAACCCTATCGACCTTTACTACCTCGTCCATGATACTAGCGAACCAGTATCGTTTGGAGGTTGACAACAAAAGAATCACCACATTCAGTAGGTTGATAAACTTAATGCAAGTGGCCTAAAGGCACAATGAGATTCTTTTCAACAACAATTCCAGAGCTGTCGGGAAAAAGAAAGTTCCCGAAGCTAACCATGGAAAGGTCAATAAATAGAAGGGCCCCAAAGGAAAGAGGGCTCGACATTCTGATCCCTATGATCCATACCCACGTGGAGATAACACCTCTCGTGGAAGAGGACGTAAGGGACATAATCGAGGTCGAGGAAGAAATGGTCATTCTCATGTTTGGCATAGAGAAGGAACTTCTTTCCATGGTGGTAGTGATCCTAAGTTCGAGAAAACCCCTACGAATCTCATATGAGTACAACCATTATATGGTGATAAACTATCTAGTTATAGTCTTATAGAAAAGATATGATCTCATAAAGAGAGGATGTTTTTTAACGGTAAAACACATGTATAGAAACAATAAATGCGCAATATATTGTCCGTATCAATCTTCCCTTATTCTTCTCCAATATTCTCTGTCAGTATCACTCCTTTCCTTATTCTTCTCCAACACCGGAGTTATCATTTGAGCGACCCAGGCTGAAATTGGCATCCCATTGTAGAAATGAATGAAAATACTTGCAAACAGGTGAAGAATAAGATCATTGTTGTAGGAATATTATTGGTGGTGTGGTTGACCACCCCATGTGTCACTATGCATGGGAAACTCTCTCCATGTTGGACACATGTAGCATTATGTTGGACACATGTAGTAACTCATTCAACACTTGTACTCCTACCTTGTCTTCTTCTCTTGTATTTAAGGAGTAAATGCTAATGAGAAAATACACGATTTCTCTTCCTCTCTTACACACTTTGTCTCATATATGTTTTGTCCCTTATTTTGTCTCCCACTCTAAACACGTTATCAGCACTTTGGCTAACCATTTGAGCTTCATTCTTTCAACCACAAAACAAAAAGAAAGTTGTTGGCTTCAAATCAAGTAGATTTTTTTCCAAAAGAAAGGTATATCTCAACTTTTTCTATTATAGTATTTATTTATTCTTGTTGAAAGTGATATATTTGTCTCATCTATCACATGACATGATAATATCTTGGACTCTTTGCTATCACATGTTTGAACTATTTATTACACCAAAAGTTAAAGAAAATAATTTACTTTACTAGTTTATTTTCAACTTGAAAGTGATAGCTAATTTGTTTTTATGATCACATGTTTGTCTTCTAACATGAAAATGACATTTTCTTCTTTTGAACAAACATTTATTTTGAAACCAATCGATTTGTGTATGTAAGTATCAATGTTCATTACTTTTATATCAGGTATGTTTTACCTCATCAAAGCTATAAAAACATGGGTTTTTATTTAGAGCATGTTATATAAACACGTTCACTATTTTTGATCTTATTTATGTTTTTTTATTAATAAATACCCATGATATATGTATACATCCATGATGTTATCCCCACTAAATGTTAATAATACATATTTTTGTAGTATGTTATATTATATTTATTTTATACTTTAACTAAAGCATGTTGTAAATTTCAACCAAAAAGCATCAAATCAAACTTAAAAAATCATTTATTTAAAAATTTACTATGATATTCCTTGTCTTTGTATGCATATAATTGCATGTAAATATCAAATTTTATATGTTCGTGATAAATGTATTTTTTTTTTTTCTAACAAACCTATTTTTGGTTGATATTTTGTCAACATTAAACAAATTGTTTGCAATTTTTAACCATAAAGAAATTTGGTCAATTTGTTAAACAAAGTTCCCTTGTTAAAACCATGACCATAAGCTTGGTTAATTAATTATATGGATTGGGTTATATTAGAAAATTGGTTTATGACATATATAGGAAAACCATAAAGAAATTTGGTCATAAGAAATGGTATCAAAATTTGTCATGTTTATGGACTCAAAAGGACTTGAGCACCATATTAATGTCCTTTACTTTGTCTATGTAGATGGACCCAATTCGACCAGAGTTCGAACTTTTGGACTCAGCAGGACTTGAGTACCACCGTTGGGTTGCTGATGTGGAAACTACCTTCGTTGCAAAGGAATTCACCTCCACTATCAAGCCATCTGCCGACGCTGCTCCGGCAACTGAGAAAGACAAAGCTAATGCTCTTATGTTCCTCAAGAGGCATATCGATCCTAACCTGCGTTGGGGTTATCATCACTTAAAGACACCAAAAGAGCTATGGGATGCTCTCGAGAGCCGTTTTGGGAACATTCATGATTCCTTAATACCACAATTGAATGTCTTGTGGAACGAAATCCGATTTCTCGATTATGTAAAAGTGAATGATTTCCAAAAAGACATGCTGCAAATTCAGGCACGTATGGACTTTTGTGGAAAGAAACTTACTGATGAGGAAATGATTTAGAAAACCCTATCGACCTTTCCTACCTCGTCCATGATACTAGAAAACTAGTATCGTTTGGAGGTTGACAACAAAAGAATCACCACATTCAGTAGGTTGATAAACTTACTGCAAGTGGCCGAAAGGCACAATGAGATTCTTGTCAACAACAATGCCAGAGCTGTCGGGAAAAAGAAAGTTCCCGAAGCTAACCATGGCAAGGTCAATAAAGGGAAGGGCCCCAAAGGAAAGAGGGCTCGACATTCTGATCCCCATGATCCATACCCACGTGGAGATAACACCTCTCGTGGAAGAGGACGTAAGGGACATAATCGAGGTCGAGGAAGAAATGGTCATTCTCATGTTTGGCATAGAGAAGGAACTTCTGGACATGGTGGTAGTGATCCTAAGTTCGAGAAAACCCCTACGAATCTCGCCACTAAAAAGGCTGCAGATGGAGGTGCGCCTTGTTTTAAGTGCGGATTCACCGGACATTGGTACAAGCATTGCAAGGCTAGCGCCAATATAGCTGCGAGCTATAAAAAGTACCGGGAAGCTATCGAACAGGAGGCTAACTACGCAGAAGAAAATACTGTTACCCCTGACGCTAACCTCACAATCTCAGATTTCTTGGGAAACGAGGACTTTGCTCCAACAATGGATGTGCCTGACTTTTCCTGGTCCTAAACATTTAGTTTCTTGTTTCATGGTTTGTTATACTCTGTTGTTTTAATAGGTTGTTATTTGCTTTAAGGTACTTTATGTTTTCTTAGACTACCCTTTGTTTAATGGTTTAAGTAGGTGGTGTTGTTGCTAAACATGTTCTTAGCATCTTTATGTTATGTGTGTGGATTATCTATGAGTACTTGTTTTCTATCATGTTTTATAGAATTTTACTTTGCTTATGATAATCTATTGTTTAGCATTTGTATTAGAATGGTAAGGATACCATTCTAGTAGAACAGGTTTCTCTAAAGAAAATGAGATAAACTGTTCATCTTGA
Source organism: Papaver bracteatum (assembly GCA_023529315.1). NCBI lineage: Eukaryota > Viridiplantae > Streptophyta > Magnoliopsida > Ranunculales > Papaveraceae > Papaver > Papaver bracteatum. The sequence continues at coordinate 352,795 of JAJJWX010001949.1, forward strand.
TAACCTTCCTGCCTAATGTACTTGTAGGAATGTCTCAAGGAGAAATTGAATGTCTAGCTGATAGTGCTACCACCCACACTATCCTACGAAATAGACAATTATTTGTTGATTTTACTCCTTATAATACATATGTGACTACGATGATTGGATCATCACAAGTAATCATTGGGCGAGGTACTGCTCAATTCTTGTTGCCAAATGGCACAATGATTAAAGTCACAGAAGCTCTATATGCACCAAGAGCTAACCGCACTTTGTTAAGTTTCAAGGATATCCGTGCAAATGGTTATCACTTGGAAACTCACTGTGAAAATGGAATTGAGTACATATACGTGACCTCTAATGAATGTGGAAGGAAACGCATCTTAGAGAAACTAATGAGCCAGTTTAGTGGATTGTACATCACCACTATTAGGATTATTGAATCCCATGTTGTTACCAACGATGAACTGTTGGCCAGTGACTTATATAAGCTTTGGCACGATCGACTAGGGCACCCGGGTCGTGATATGATGATTCGTGTTTTGAAGAACTCACACGGACATCCTTTCTTTCGAATGAAAAAGAAAATGGGACGAAATATTGTTACAATGCAGCATAACAATGTGCATTATAAAGTAAATAATGCAAATTTTATGCCTTCTAAAGTAAGAGAAGCGCAACCTTCATCTTCCAAAGTAATTGAAGCGCAACCCCAGTCTCATTCTTCTTCGTTGTCCTTATCGAAGGCACACCGCTCATTCTGCAAAGCTTGTTCTTTGGCAAAGACGGGATCAAGACCATCCTATGCTAAAGATACCAAACAAAATATTCCATTTTTACAAAGAATACAAGGTGATATTTGTGGACCTATACATCCAGAATGCGGACCATTCAAGTATTTTATGGTTCTGGTTGATGCTTCGACCCGATGGTCACACGTTGCATTATTGTCCACAAGAAATGCTGCATTTTCAAAGCTCCTAGCACAAATTATACGACTAAGGGCTCACCACCCTGATCATCCAATCAAGTCTATCAGACTTGATAATGCTGGGGAATTTACATCTAAAGGATTTGATGATTTTTGTATGTCTAATGGAATTGACGTAGAGCATCCCGTACCCCATGTACACACTCAAAATGGTCTCGCAGAAGCTACCATCAAAAGATTACAGATGATAGCTAGGGCATTGGTTATGCATTCCAACCTACCTATTACTGCCTGGGGGTACGCCATATTGCATGCAACATTACTTATTCGCTTTAGACCCACTGCTAGCCAACCATTTTCTGCGTACCAGTTGGTAACTGGATATGAGCCTGATATTTCACATTTACGCATATTTGGTTGTGCCGTATACGTGCCTATTACGCCCCCACAACGTACTAAGATGGGTCCACAAAGACGAGTAGGTATTTATGTTGGATATGAATCCCCAACAATTATCCGTTACTTAGAACCTTTGACAGGCGATCTCTTTACCGCTAGATTTGTGGATTGTCACTTTGATGAGACAACCTTCCCGTCGTTAGGGGGAGGTATGGAAAAGGACTTCCAAAGGGAACGACAGGAATTGTCGTGGTGTGTTCCCACGTTGTCTCATCTTGATCCCCGCACTCCACAATGTGAAAGTGAAGTGAAAAGAATTATCGATCTTCAGAATGTGGCAAATTCAATGCCTGATGCATTTAATGATATTGCTAAAGTGACGAGATCACATATACCAGCTGCAAACCTGCCTGCAAGGTTGGAAATTCCCGACAAGGGAAAAGGTACCATAGGTATAGGTACCAAGGCTTCACTTGGTGGAAGTGTAGTTGAGGCCGTGGCCCCCAAAAGGAAGAGGGGGAGACCACTTGGTTCGATCGATACTCATCCAAGGAAGAAAAAGGCGAGTAAGGCACAAACCGATCCATATATCATCAACACAGATAATCCATCTCATGAGATTGTCTCTGATTACAGTTATGTCCATGAATCATTACTGGGGGACGCCCCGAAGTTTGAATTGATTCCAGAGAACAAAGAAATCTCTATGGATTGTGAAAGTTCATACGTGTTGATGGAAAGATCCTCCACGCATATTGATGATATATTCGCATATACTGTTGCTCGAGAGATTATAGAGCATGATGATATCGAACCACGCTCTATTGCAGAATGCCAAAAGAGAGCAGATTGGCCTCAATGGAGAGATGCAATCCGTGCTGAATTAAATTCACTGGAAAAAAGACAGGTATTTGGTGCGGTAGTGCTAACCCCACCAGGTGTAAAGCCTGTAGGACATAAATGGGTATTTGTCAGAAAGCGTAATGAGAAGAACGAAGTCGTTAGATATAAGGCTCGCCTTGTGGCACAAGGTTTCTCACAACGCCCTGGGATTGATTACGAAGAAACGTACTCTCCAGTAATGGACGTCATCACGTTCCGTTACTTAGTCAGCTTAGTAGTTTCAGAAGGACTTGAAATGCAACTTATGGATGTGGTTACCGCATATCTCTATGGGGACCTTGATACAGAGATATTCATGAAAGTTCCAGATGGACTTCCATTGCCCAAGTCAAGTAACTCTAAACCACGGAGTGCGTTTGCAATACAATTGAAATGCTCACATTACGGATTGAAGCAATCCGGGCGGATGTGGTATACCCATCTAAGGGATTATTTGATTGGGAAGGGATATACAAATAATGAATTGTGCCTCTGCGTGTTTATAAAGAGAACAAGTTCCGGATTTGAAATTATAGCCGTCTATGTCGACTATATGAACATAGTAGGTACTCTTGATGAAATAAGAGAAACCGCAAGCTATTTGAAATCCGAATTTGAGATGAAAGATCTTGGGAAAACTCGGATGTGTCTAGGACTTGAACTAGAACATCGATCTTGTGGAATATTAATCCACCAGTCTGCATATGTCCAAAAGATACTCAGGCAATTTAATATGGACAAAGTGCACCCTGCTAGCACTCCCATGGTTGGTCGAACTTTAGATGTACATAAAGATCCATTTCGTCCAAAGGAAGATGGCAAAGATGTATTGGGAGATGAATATCCCTACCTAAGTGCAATAGGTGCATTATTGTACTTAGCACAATGTACTCGACCAGATATCTCGTTCTCAGTGAACTTGTTAGCTAGATATAGCTCAGCACCAACGCAGCGTCATTGGAATGGTATAAAGAATATCTTTAGATACCTAAAAGGAACCATTGACTTGGGTTTGTTTTATCCCTACGAAGACGAAAGGAGAGCTACTACTGTAATTTTGACTCCTTACACCAAGACCCCAAATAATGTTTTGGTTAGTTTTGCTGATGCTGGGTACCTCTTAGACCCACACAAAGGTCGATCACAAACTGGATATGTGTTCACTATCGGGAATACAACGATATCTTGGAGATCGACCAAACAAACCCTTGTGGCTACCTCCACGAACCACTCTGAGATCATTGCCCTACATGAGGCGGTCCGTGAGTGTATATGGTTAAGGTCTATCATTACACATATTCGAGGAACATGTGGTTTGAGTTCTACCTCTGAAGAGCCAACTTGCATTTATGAAGATAATGAATCTTGCATCGAACAGATGAAGCAAGGGTATATCAAAGGTGATAATACAAAACATATATCACCGAAGTTCTTTTATAATCAGCAACAACAATGTCTTCTAAACATTCAGGTCAGTAAGGTAAAATCTGACGAAAATGTGGCAGACTTATTTACAAAGTCATTACCTAAGGCTACATTTGAAAAACATGTGAGAAGTATAGGACTAAAGAGATTGTCCGAACTTCCATGACCCCATGGGACTAAAGGAATTGTCCACTCCCATGACTGTAATAGACTAAAGAAATTGTCTTGCATCAGGGGGAGCACCTTGATGGTATGTTGAACTCTTTTCCTTCACCAAGGTTACTTTTTCCCACTGGGTTTTGTTACTCGGAAAGGTTTTTAATGAGACAACAATAATACCATAATACAAATCATGGGGAGATGTCAATATCAGGGGGAGCATCTAACGATGCAGTGATGACATCAAAGTGTGTTGTACTCTTTTCCTTCATCGAAGTTAGTTTTCCCCACAGGGTTTTGTTACTCGACAAGGTTTTTAATGAGACAAAAAAAACACTATAGATACAACTTCGGTTAAGGTTATTCTTCTCCTTACAAGTTTTCGGGTTTTTGTGCAAAATATTTTTCCTGACACGTTTCTACAATGGAGAAGAGTTCTAACAAGCGACGCCATTTTAGAAGCTCAAGTGTCTTTCTCCTTTGACCAGTTTTTCATCAACAGACATTTTCTGGAAAGGTTTTGGCAAAGCAATTAGTTTATATTGGTGGTCATCCAAGGGGGAGTGTTGTAGGAATATTATTGGTGGTGTGGTTGACCACCCCCATGTGTCACTATGCATGGGAAACTCTCTCCATGTTGGACACATGTAGCATTATTTATAGCATTATGTTGGACATTAGTAACTCATTCAACACTTGTACTCCTACCTTGTCTTCTTCTCTTGTATATAAGGAGTAAATGCTAATGAGAAAATGCACCTGATTTCTCTTCCTCTCTTACATAATTTGTCACTTTTATGTTTTGTCTCTTATTTTGTCTACCACTCTAA